>CM062293.1:436776249-437203278 GCA_031216915.1 Pictodentalium vernedei
GAGTCACCTCATGTCAGACAGTTTTATGTGTGGAGGAAGCTGGAGTATCTGGAGAGAACCACCGAGCAGTAGCGATCAACTGTCAAGACTCCCCAACACACTAACCCTGCACAAACAGTGTTATATTAGCAGTGGCTGAAGGCAAATGCATCATTGATGTGCAGAAGCCAGAAAATAAGCAGACTGTCATCTGCAAAATGAGGTCCCCAGAGGGTGAATTTAGTGATGCTACCCTGCACAGAAGGGTAGAGTCACTAAATTTACCGTCTGTGAACCTCAATCTGAATCAGGGTCTCAAAACTAAACAAAAAAGGTACCTGAGGATAAATTTGCCCACTGTATGGGATAGCATCATCAAATTCACATTCTGGGGACCTCATTCCGTAAATGTCAAACTGCTTATTTTCAGGCCTGACAACAAGTTGATCCAATATGGGTCTGAGGTATGACACTGTCTATACAACAAGATAACATGTGGGGTTATCCATTTCATATTACCTAATTTTGAAATATGATAATTGAGTATGTCGAGTTCAAATAAATAAAAGTGAACTCGACCATCAGTGCCGAATGTCTGGACTGTACAGTGGGTGGAGCATATATTACTCATCTGAAAGTTTATGATGTATTGTTTTTCAATAAAAATTAACCTTGAATGGATTCCATATTGATATTGAATAATTGTGCTATTGCTGCTGTGCCTGTGGGAGATCAAATTCATGTATTCATCGTATTTAGATATGTGAACCATGTATCATGGTACATATCATATCACAACGCAAGCTTATCTTTAAATTTGAATCCCATCTAAGGATAGTGTATACCAAATATCAAAAGATTCTGATTAGTGATTCTGGAGAAAAAGATATTTTAATAATTTGCACACACTTTGTAGGTACTCACAAAATTATGCCCCCTTTTGGTGCCCTGTGTAGGTGTGGCAATTTCATTTGAACAAACTTAAACTGACAAGTGATAAAGAACATGCATATCGAATTTGATTCAATCTGGTCCAGTAGTTTTCAAGAAGTCAATAATGTAAAGTTCATGTTGGATGACTGAAAATATATTTTTAATGGTGATTTTTATCACATATGCTGGCCGTATACAAGCATGAGACTTTAGTCAAATAAAAAAAAACTGAAAATAAACTGAAACTGTGCTTGCATGAAGGGAAATGTATCAATGTATCAAAATCATCCATTATGCCCCCAATTATATACCGAGGCAAAAAAGAAAGTATAACAAACTTTGAGAAGCAATTGTTTTAGTATTATCAACTTCAATCCCAAACAAGTTATTGCAAATTCATATTTCGAGTCTAGCTGTATGAATTTGCATAATTTCATGTTCTTACTGTTGCCAGCATCACGTCAGGACATCATAATTCAGACATGAGGTGAAATGAAAAGTTCACACGTTCAGTCAATAGCGTGTATGTCCACCATTTGCCTCTTGGATGGCAAGACATCAATGGTTCATAGACCTGGTAAGTCTCTGGATGTCACCCTGTGGTATTGCATTCCATTCCTGCCTCTGAACATTACGTAAATCACCTAACGTCTGAAGATCATGAAGTCGTAGTCGACGGTCCAATTGATCCCAAAGATGCTCTATTGGCGACAAATCTGGTGAAAGTGGGAGGCCAGGGAAGAAGTTTGATGCTCTGCTCCTTAAGAAAGTCAAGACAGATACACGCCACATGACACCGGGGATTGTCTTGTTGGAATAACTGCAACCCAATGTTAACGTTGAACAACTGGACAACAACAGCGTTAAGAATTTCGTCCCTATATCACTGTCCATTCAGATTACCGTCAATGAAGATCAACTGCGTTCGATAGTGCAAGGAAATTCCTGCCCAAACCATTACGCTACCCTCGGTGAAACGATCTCATTCCCACACGCAAGCATCAGAAAACCGTTCTCCTCGTCGGCAATACACTCTTGCCCTACCATCAGCACGCCATAGACAAAATCGTGATTCATCACTAAAAAGAACTGTGCTCCAACACTGCTGAGTCCAGCAAACACATGTTCGTAGGCGACACACTCTTGCCCTACCATCAGTGCACCGTAGACAAAATCGGGATTCATCACTAAAAAGAACTGTGCTCCAACGCTGCTGAGTCTATTGAACACGCTGATGTATCCATTCCGATGGTACGATGACGTTGGGTAAGGATTGGTTCGTGGTATGGACGCCAACTTCAGATGCCGTGTTCAGCGAGCCTGTTGCGGACAGTATGTGCACTGATTCTATTGTTAGTTCTACCAGGAGTAATTGCTGCTGTCCTCATCGCTGGAAGGAAGCGATCCCACAAGTGAGACATCCTGATGTGTCGGTCTTGGTCGACCTGAACGCTGTCGGTCAGCAGTAGATTCAGTGGTTCTATACCTTCCAATGAGATGGTAAATAGTGGCCACAGCGACTCCACTCAGCAACGAGCTAATCCGGCGGTATCCCAGCCTCATGCATACCAATGGCATGCAACCTCTGATTTTCGGTTAACCTTGGCATTTTTTAAAATGTCGGAAGACAAAAACTAGCATGTTTTCTCAAAAACCCAGGCTCTCTAGCACAACATAACACAAAGAAAATCGTCAGTCACCCATTCAAATTGATATTCTAGGTAGCACATGCTATTTTGAAATAGGTGGCAAAATTGTATACAGTTGGGTGGACAACATCAACATGTCATTAAACTCTTTGCACGACTTCTTGTCCACAAACATGCAACATTAAAACTATTATATTTCATCCTTTGTGCTATTTTTTCACATTTGTTTCTCTTATACTTTCTTTTTTGACTTAGTATATGATAACCAGTTTGTAAAGCTGTGATGGGACCTTATATTTCTTTTGACTTAATATATGATAACCAGTTTGTAAAGCTGTGATGGGACATTTTATTTCTTTGAATTGACATGAAAATGGTCTGAAAGACCATTTTCATGTAAATTCAAAGAAATAAAAATTAAAAACAAAAATTTGAAAAAGACTGAAATCTCATCCCTGCCTATATTGCTTTTACATTCGGTAAAGGGTTTAATAAACAGTAATCAGTTTGGTGACTTACTCCATCAGCACCACTAAATGTTGACACTGACACTCTACCATGACCAGAAAACAGCTTTGGAGAAACACCAGATTCCTGCTGAGGAGGTTGTCCTTTTTTCTGAAACAAGTCTGCAAGGCTCTTTCCTTCAATTTTCCCATCTAAATCTGAAAATAAATAAACAGCTAATGGGTAGTTGCACAGTAAACAATCACTGCTTCACCTCTTGATGTCCTACATGTAATGGGTGGTTCAGTGGTTACAGCATTGGACTTCAAACCTAGGGTCCAGGGTTCGAACCCCCATCAGGGTTAAGTGTGCTGTGTCCTTGGGCAAGGCACTTCATCCTGATTACCCATGTGGGGCACAGTGGTGCTGTGTTCTAAGACACACTGCATGTCGATGGTGCACTTTTCTTCAACCAATGATAACCCTGCTTGTGTGGAGTTAGTACATTAGGGAGTTTGACAATTGCCCGCCCCTATTCGGTGTTTCTCTCTGGGTACTCTGGTTTTCTCTACCCATAAAACTGTCCTGATACGAGGTAACCCTGGCTGTCAAATGTGTTATTTACCACCACCCCCCCCCCCACCCCCTCCCACTGCCCAGAAAATGAAAGTGTCAGTGACACTGCAGCTCAACTTGTCCTAGAAGGGACAGAACTAAATAGAAAGATCCAGTAATGCCATGTCATTCACTCAAGTTTCTACAGAAAAGACATCACACCAAAGCTACATATGAAATCTGAAAAAATCACGTTAGGGATAGGGCCTGTTGGGTGTACTAATGGAATTGTTGACAATTTATATGTCAAATCCAAGATCGCCAATGGCAGCTATCTTTTTTATCGGAATGCAGTAAAATTTGATAACTGCCATCTGGACATCATACCAGGTGAAAGGTGCAGCCTGTAGGGTTTGCTAATGGAATTGTTGACAATTTATATGCTAAATCCAAGATAGCCACTGCCAGCCATGTTTTTCAACAAAGTTCAGAAAAATTTGATAGCTCCCATCTAGATATCACACCAAAACTACATATGAAATTTGAAAAAGATTGGGTGAGAGATGCATCCTTCAGGGTGTGCTAATGGATTTGTTGACAATTCATATACCAATCCAAGATGGCTGCTGGCGATCATATTTTTGAACAAAATACAGAAATATTTGAAAGCTCCCATCTTGACATCAAACCAAAGCTATGGATGAAATTTAAAAAAGACTGGGTGAGAGATGTGGCTTGCAGGGTGTGCCAATGGAATTGTTGACATTTTATATGCCAAATCTGAGATGGCCACTGGCAGCCATGTGTTTTAATGAAATTCGGAAAAATTTGATAGCTCCCATCTAGGCATTGCTCCAAAGCTACATACAAATTTTGGGCCTGACTGGGTGAGAGCTGCGACCTGTAGGGTGAGCTAAAGGAATTGTTGGACAATTTATATCCAAATCAAAGATGGCGACTGGGGGCCATGTTTTTCAACGAAATTCGAAAAGAATTGATAGCTCCAATCTAGAAATTGCCCCAAAGCCAGATATGAAATTTGGGACAGATCGAGTGAGAGCTAGGGTGCACTAAAAAAATTGTTGGACAATTTATATCAGAGTCCAAGATGGCTGCTGGCAGCAATGTTTTTCAACAAAATTCTGAAACATAATAAAATAATAAAATAAAATTTGAAAAAAGACCGAGTGAGAGATGCGGTCTGAAGGGAGTGCCAATATAATTGTTGACAATTTATATGCCAAATCTAAGAAAGTGCTGACAGCCATGTATAGCTCCCATCAAGACATTGTCTCAAAGCCATGTGTGAAATTTGGAACTGATTGGGTGAGAGCTGTGACCTGTAGGGTATGCTAAAAGAATTGTCAACAGATGGACATAAGTATGGATGGACATATGGACTGACGATGGATTGCAACCAGACATGTTAATCTCTGAAGGTGACAGTCAGTGAGATTTTGATGAGCACTCAGTGAGATTTGGATGCTTGTCAGTGAAATTTTTGCGCACGGCCAATACATGAATATTTTCCTTGTTGTGCGTCCCACAATCCCAACCGGGCACCCCCCCCCCCCCCAACCCAAATGCATTATATATTTCATTTTAATAATTTATTTTAACACTTTTAATGGTATTTGTCAGTAAAAGCATACAAATATGGATATCACTGTTCGAAGCCCCTGAAATGCCCCTCCCCCCCCCCCAACCCCGACACACACACAAATTTTATGTGAACATGGATGGATGCCTATCTAGCCTTTGCCTGTACCAAGACCCCGTCCTCCCACCCCCACCCCCCCACCCCACCCCTCCTCAGTCCGGCCAGTTTTCCTTGCTCATGCAAGCCCATCCCGGTGCTTCAAAACATGGAGGCCGAAACATCTTGGGCCGAAATGCCCTGGGACCAAAACGTTCAAGAACCAACACAAGCATTCCTTCTTCGTTCATGCCTTTTATTCATGTAAATTCTTTGTTCAGTCTGTACATTTTTAGTGAGAAAATATTCATTCTTATTATCTTTTGACAGGTTTCATTGTACAATAAAAATTACTCATTGCTAACAATACATATCGTTTTGTTTAAAAAAAACACCTGTTGATGCCGGTACAATGAAGTGGTGTTGTGGTAAAATTTGTTTTCGTTTTTTATTAAAAAAAATATATTTGAACTGTGTTTTGTATTACTCACATTAGAGAAGGCACTCTCAGTATTCATAACTCCCATTGTGAAAAAAAACAAACAAAATAATCCTGTTGGTTCAAAATGAAGATAAAATACTTTGCTTGAGCCTGCTGGAGCCTGGACATGATTGTTCTGAATCTGTTTGTATATAAGGGGAGGTAACTCAATTCTTGTGATATCTCACAACAGATTTTTTTCAGTTTTCAACAAACTTTCAATTATATTTTTTTTTACACAAAAAGGATAAATTTGGTATGAATCATAACAATAGTATATATAAAAGGTCAGCTGAAATTAATTATACTTGAGAGATTATGTTTTTATTTAATTTATATTTTGAGTTTATATAATTTTGATTTCACGTAACCAGGACAGTATGAGAATATATTTGGCATACAATGCAACTTGTTTAATTTTCAAAATAGAACAGGAAAACTGTTTTTAAAAAGTATCAAATCGGGAGAAAATAGAATGTGAAAGTGAGAGCGTGAGTTGGTGCCTTAAACTGGGAGACTCACAGTGAAACCGGTAGAGTTAACAGGTCTGATCGCAACCCATCCCAATAGCTCATACTTGACATTGTTAAGTTGAGGTAAAAAAGGATTCCCAATAGAGCCTTCCATCCAAAGAAAGATATTTACCTTTATCCACTTTATCCTCTTCTCTGATACCACCCCATTGTGGTCTACCAAACATCCCTCCAAACTGAAATAACAGAAAGTTAAGAGTTATTAGTATCATAATATGCAGTAGAATCTTCTTAACTGAATTTCCATTTTGCCAGTGAGGGGGGTGCGGTGACTTAGTAGGTAGAGGTGCAGGCTGCAAGCCGAGAGGTCCTTGGTTCGAATCCCACCTGTGGCAACCGCATTGTGTCCTTGGGCAAGACACTTCACCCCCACTGCCCACGAGGGGGCACGGTGGCGCTGTGTACTAAGGCGTACTGCACATCGATGGTGCACTTGTCTTCAACCAATGCTAACCCTGCTTGTGTGGAGTTAGTATGTTGGGGGGCTGACAGATGCTCGCCGTTGCTCGGTGGTTCTCTCCAGGTACTCTGGCTTCATCCACCCGTAAAACTGTTGTGGTCATGATCAGCCATTGTGCAGAAGTATGTGACCTTAACCACCAATAAATAAATAAATAAATATAATTTTGCCAGTGAAAATTATTCAATTAATAGGAGTACAGTACGTGCCAAGTGTATTACGTCTCAATCACCCGCCCCCGTGACGAGTGAAAATCGCATTTTTCAGCCGGTGTCACACGGTGTTGATTTTTGGACACCATGGCGTGGCATGAAAAGGATTATGAAGATCAAATCTTTGTTCCGTGAAAACAGTAGTTAATTGAATTTGAGAAAACAAGGGATTTATACATGGGTATTGTTGTGACCCGGTGTTCAACCGTGACGCTTTGAGTATGTGCTTCTGTCAACTCGCAATTCACAAAATAATTCACACGTGGCTATTTTCTCTTGATATTTTGTCACAGGAAGAAAAAATAAATTGAAAATGCTTCAAAACAAAGCGCTAACCCAGAGTCGATGTTTTCTTTCTCTGGTACGAAAACTGTGTACGCATTCTGTTTGTCTAACCCAGACTAGCCTACCTAAATATTATTTATGCAGTTGGTAAGTTTACCCACCGAACATTTATTTATTAAATCAACCTGGACTCTGGGTTCGACTCGTATCTCAACTGCTGTTTTGAAATGTGATTCAGGTGGTGCGAGGGGAAAAGTGCACCATGGAGATTTTTTTTCTGTTTAAATCCCAACAATCTGTAGCCGTTACAAGGCAGAAACAGAAACAAAAGACAGGCGAGTTGAGGTGAGTAGGTACCACGGTGCCGTTTTCCCTCGGGGAACTGTGTGTGTCTCTCTCTATATATATATATATCTATGCCCCACTGTCTTTTTTTTCGCCATTTTATGGTAGACCCTTCATGTGAATGAACACTTCCATGTCTAGATCCTAAATAATAATAACTCTTTGTTGGTCATGCCAGAACTTAATTTCTTGAGAGCTGCCCCCTTAAGCAACCCCCTCCCCCATGTCATTTAATGGTTATGCTGCATGTTATCACTAACAATGATAAAGAAGCATCACAGAGTCTGTTCTGTTTTGGCCCAGATGCATTGCAAATCAGTGGAGGGGGGGGGGGGGGATCGGGTCAAGGAAAATCCCGTCGGTTGGCCAATTTAAACTTTTGTGCGTAGGCCTAACTCCCTCCCCCCCCCCCCCCCCCCCATTTTAATTGCTGAACAAACTACTAGAATTATTTATTATAGTTATAAGTGCTAACTCTATAAGGATGTTGAGGTGTGACTTCTCTTTACTTTGTCAATTAATTGGGAATAAATGTCAAAATTATCAGCTGTCCAAATTCAATGAACTATTTCTCGAGTTGAAAAAAAAGCCTGATTCTAAATTTCATCTGTCTGTGTTTTCAAAGCAAGGCTGTTATCCATAATTTGCCAATAGTACACACTGAGTGGCTGGGATTAGATGAGGGGAAAGTATTGGTTGATTACGACAAAAACACTCATGTAGTGAAGTTTCCACTCACACAGTGTGCTCAGGTTCTGTGAAAAAGCTTACAGCACACTGGGGACATACTTCAGTTTGAACGCCTCAAGAATTCGTTTCAAAGCCTCCAGACCAAAATACTAAGTGATATTACTTTAATTTAACCAGGTGGAGCGAACTGAGCGGAGCGAAAAGCATTCAGACGATAAAATGGCTGACTTCTCATACACGTGTTGTTTGGAAGTTTTGAAAAAATAATGCCTTGTATTTAAAAAACACACTTTCTGGTGTGTTCTTTCATATGATATTGATGAACAAATAGTCAAAACATATGATCACTGTTTTTCTTTCATTGGAATGCGCATTTCTTTAACCATTTAACTCAGAAATGTATGTCCGATCAGAATATCGATTCACCCCAAACAGCCGACTTTGTGGTGAGAGAACCCCCAACCATAAAATTGGTTCTGATGCTGGGTACATAACTTCTGTTTGAAGTAATTTGAATATCACTGATGGACATGGCTGCCTTTTTATTTGTTTATTTTTAATAATAATTTTACCAATTAACAGTAATATTTTTATTGACACCCAAACGGAGGGGGTCAATTCAGATACAATTTTTTTTGCTCAACCCCCACTTTTGAAAATTAAAGTAGTTTTCATCATTTAATTATTAGTTAACCCTTGGCTGCATTCAATGGTAGGTTAGACAGATAGATCTGTAATAAGCCCAAACAAGTCCAACTGACTGAAAAATATCTTCTTTTTTTTTTTGCATCAACTTAATTATTATAGCTCAGGTCGTGAGCTATTGTTGGACCGAGCTCGTTCCATTTAAGAGTCTACAGACATGTTTTTCCGGAAATCATTTTTAAAAAATAACTGAATCTGCCTACGGATCGGGCAATCATTTTCTGAATTGAAAAAAAAAATTAAGCCTATATATGATTTCATTTATCCTTCATGACATTCATTGATAGACTTTGAAATACTCTGCTTCTCTTAGCTACCAGGGATTTCTGAGTAAAAGGGCTCGTCAATTTTACTGCCATGAATGCAAGATACCATAGGCTATATTTCCATAAAATAAAAGACGGACAGAGTTAAGACCGTAGGCGTAAAACTTTTCGTTCTCAGTTTGATGCGCTGAGAATTTACACGCACAGACCAGGTCTATTCTTGTGCAAGTGTTGATCTGATCACATGCATTTACATCACCACACACTTGTTTCAATTTTTTTACTTTTGTCGATTTGAAAAATGGGGGGGGGGGGGGGGAGGGGGGGGGGGAGGGGGGGGTAAATTCGGTTCCTTCAAGTACAGGTAGCCTACTCTGTGTTTTCTTTGGAATTACGGTTATGGATTTAACCCTTGTTCTTGTGTTTCCATTTCGTCTGTAAAGTTAACTTTAATGCCACCGAACGTTCAATAAATTGGAACTTTTCGGATCCACGCAGCGTCAAATGTCAACATTGTGTCAGTCGCGATATTTTTTATTTTTATTTCTGATTTCAATTGCATGTGAGATTGCTGTCTATACTGCCTCAGTCTGAGTATTTTCATTCTGATCACACTTTAGATGTTGAATAATATCGCTTTTTTAAAATTTTTTTAAATGCTGACGAGTCTCAACCGGCCCACAAACTCGCTCAAAAGCTGATTTCTGAAACCTACAATATGATCAGAAATTTAGTTTACTTGCGTTTCCCACGGCATTTCCAAATGGGCGACAACGGCGTCTGTCGGTGTAGGGAAGGGTGCCGGAAACAATATCCACGTGTCTTTTAATTTAAAGTTTTAATTTTCAAGTTTGTTTTATCTCCGGCGGCACTTCAAAAGAGTTACGGGAGCACATTGTTTTATTGGTAATTGAGACTTCCAGTGTAAAAAAAAAGTCACTAATCTTTTTCACCCTTGAACGCGTTATGGACACGGTGATTTATTCATTCATAATTACACCATGTGACACGGTGTCTGCCGGTGATTTTTTAAAAAACGACCACCGCGTTGGGTGTTTGAGACGTAATACATTTGGCACATACTGTATACAATTAACAGGGATTTGGTCAGTTTCCTGTATTCTGGAGGTAAACTGAGCATTTATTCTATTATATCTTGTTTGACAGAGCTTATAGAGCTCTGTCAAACAAGATATAATAGAATAAATGCCTGTATTGGATGTAGTGAGGCCAAAAAAGTTGATAAATAAGAGGAATTTGGTGCGTGTCACAGTAATTTTTTCGACATACTACAAAAATTTATATACAATTAACAGGAGTTTACTCTACAACCCATATGCAATTAACAGATCAAATTTGTACTGAAGGTATGGTAAATGGTTTTGTGTTGGGAAATTATATTCAATTAACAGGGATATACAATTAGGAGATATCCATTTAAGTGGGCTCCACTGTACATGTATGAATTGAATGAATTTTAGGTGGCTGACAGGCAGGTGAGTAGACTACCTCGGAAACATTCATTAGAGTGAAGCTTCAATCACCAAAATTTGTATTAAAATACAGTACTTTGATTCTGCGGTGTGTGATCACATTTGCACATATATCATGCAACTTGTTAAATAGACAGAGATTCGTTCAATATGTGACAAAACTTCCAGTCATTCTCTCATACAGGAAAAGTGCCCCTCCATTTAAATATTAATGCCAGAGAGCTAAAGTGATTTTTAAATGTGATTTGTAACGCGACTATTATTTTTCAATGATACAGTGGAGCCCACTTAATTGGATATCTCTTAACTGAATAACCCTGTTAATAGAATATAATTTCCTAACACAAAACCATTTACCATACTCCCAGTACAAATTTGACCTGTTAATTGAATATAGGTTATAGAGAAAACTCCAGTTAATTGAATAAATGAAAGTGTCAATGACACTGTAGCTTAACTTGTGTCGTGTTTATGAAAAGGATAATGTTCAATGTTTATGAAAGGATTATGAAATAAGACCAGAATTGTGATAATTGGGAATATATTCATTTCTGTTCCCTATATGCTGTTTTTGATAAAAATAACATGAGGTGTACACTGTACTAAAGAACTGAGGGGTGGGTTAATATGACCTCACAGTTAATGTATGTGCCCCTCACAGCTAACGTATATTAACAAAAGTTACCAAGTTACAGTGAAATTATTCCAAAATGAGTCATTCTATCAAGTTACATTGAAATCCCTTCATAAATATAGCCTGTAGGTTGTGCTAAAGGTTTTCCCAATTGCATCCAAAAGGGGACGTTCTCATCTAGACATTATATGAAGTCAACCTATCAAGTTACAATGGAATCCCTTCATAAATATGACCTGTAGACTGTGCTAAAGGTTTTTGGGCTTTGGGCTTGGGCAGCCATCATGGTTGAATGATCACAACCAAAAGGGAACATTCTCATCTGGGCATCATTCGGAGTGATCCTACGAAGTTACAATGAAATCCTTTCATAAATATGACCTGTAGACTGTGCTCAAGGTTTTCGGGCTTCAGGCCCCTGAAGCCGTCACAGCTGACCAATCATGACCAAAAGGGGATGTCATCATCTAGGCATTATATGGAGTCAAACTAACACGATACAATGAAATCCTTCCATAAATATTACCTATAGACTATGCTAAAGGTTTTGGAGTTTTGGGCTCGGGCAGACATCAAGGCTGAATGATCACGGCCAAAAGGGGACATTCTCATCTGGACATTATTTGGAGTCATCCTACCAAGTTACAATGAAATCCCTTCATAAATATTACCTGTAGACTGTGCTGAAGATTTTCAGGCTTCGGGCCCCTGTAGCCATCACACTTGCCCAATCACGCCCAAACGGTGACGTTCTCATCTAGACATTATATGAAGTCAACCTTCCAAGTTACAATGAAATCACTTCACAAATATGACCTGTAGATTGTGCTAAAGGTTTTCGGGCTTTGGGCTTGGGCAGCGATCATGGATGAATGATCACAACCAAAAGGGCATATTCTCATCTGGGAATCATCTGGAGTGATCCCACAAAGTTAAAATGAAATCCCTTCTTAAATATGACCAGTAGATTGTGCTAAAGGTTTTCGGGCTTTGGGCTTGGGCAGCGATCATGGATGAATGATCACAACCAAAAGGGCATATTCTCATCTGGGAATCATCTGGAGTGATCCCACAAAGTTAAAATGAAATCCCTTCATAAATATGACCTGTAGAAAGTGCTCAAGGTTTTTGGGCTTTGGGTCCCTGTAGCAATCCCAGTTGACCAATCACGACCAAAAGGGGTTGTCATCATCAAGGCATTATATCGAGTCAACCTAACAGGTTACACTGAAATTCTTTCATAAATACGACCTACAGACTATGCTAAAGGTTTTTGGGCTCGGGACAGCCATAAAGGCTGAATGATCGCGACCAAAGGGGACATTCTCACCTAGACACTATTTGGAGTCATCCTTCCAAGCTACTATGAAAGCCCTTCATAATTATGACCTGTAGACTGTTCTAAAGGTTTTCGGGTTTTGAGCCCCTGCTGCCATCACAGTTGCCCAATCGTGTCCAAAAGGTGATGTTCTCATCTAGACATTATATGAAGTCAACCTACCAAGTTACAATGAAATCCCTTAATAAATATGACCTGTATACTGTGCTAAAGATTTTCGGGTTTCGAGCTCGGGCAGCCATCATGGTTGAATGATTGCAACCAAAGGGGACAATCTCATCTGGGTATTATCTGGAGCGATCCTACGAAGTTACACTGAAATCCTTTTATAAATATGACCTGTAGACTGTGCTCAAGGTTTTCGGGCTTCGGGCACCTGTAGCCATCACAGTTGACCAATCATGTCCAAAAGAGGATGTCATCATCTAGGCATTATACGGAGTCAACCTAACAGGTTACAATGAAATCCTTGCATAAATATGACCTTTTGCCTATGCTAAAGGTTTTTGGGCTCGTGCACCCATCAAGGCTGAATGATCGTGATCAAAATGGGGCATTCTCATCTAGACATTATTTGGAGTCATCCTACCAAGTTACAATGAAATCCCTTCATAATTATGACCTGTAGACTGTGCTAAAGGTTTTCGGGCTTTGGGCCCCTGTAGCCATCACAGTTGCCCAATCAGGACCAAAAGGCGACTTTCTCATTTAGACATTATATGAAGTCAACCCACCAAGTTACAATGAAATTCCTCAATAAATATGACCTGTAGACTGTGCTAAAGGTTTTCGGGTTTTGGGCTCGGGCAATTGTCATGGTTGGCAGATCATGCCCTTCATAAATACAACCCGTAGACTGTGCTAATGGTTTTCGGGTTTGGGCTCGGGCAGCCATACCAGTTGGCCGGTCGTGACCAAAAGGGGACGTTCTCATCTAGATATGACCCCAAACCTGCATATGAAATTTTGTGATGATCAGACAAGAACTGCGGGGTGTAGCCCGTGCTAAAGGAAAATGTGAACAGACTCACAGACTAACAGACTTCCGCACACGTGATGGCAATAGCTTATCTTGACTATGTCAAGTTAAGCTAACAAGAGATTCACTCGGAAGTGAGTATGCCCCTATGTGGCAATGACCTTGATCTGTGACCATGACCTCCATCAAACAAAAAAAATGTAAAAAGTTTAATATTTGTTCTTTGGTTCATTTCTGAGTTATGGCTGAGACACGAATATTGACAATTTTCAGTGTGACCTTGAAACAACCTAACAAGTTACAATGAAATCCTTCCATAAATATGACCTATAGACTGTACTAAAGGTTTTGGGGTTTTGGTCCTGGGCAGCCATCATGGTTGAATGAGCACAACCAAAAGGGGACATTCTCATCTGGGCATCACCTGGAGTGATCCTGCAAAGTTACAATGAAATCCCTTCATAAATATGATCTGTAGACTGTGCTCAAGGTTTTCGGGCTTCAGGCCCCTGTATCGGTCACAGTTGACCAATCATGACAAAAGGGGATGTCATCATCTAGGCATTATATGGAGTCAACCTAACAAGTTACAATGAAATCCTTCCATAAATAGACTATGCTAATGGTTTTTGGGCTTGGGCAGCCATCAAGGCTGAATGATCGCGACCAAAAGGGGACGTTCTCATCTAGACATTATTTGGAGTCAGAGTCATCCTACCGAGGTACAATAAAATCCCTTCATAAATATGACCTGTAGACTGTGCTAAAGGTTTTCGGCTTTCGGGCCCCTGTAGCCGTCACACTTGCCCAATTGTGTCTAAAAGGGGCTGTTCTCATCTAGACATTATATGAAGTCAACCTACCAAGTTATAATGAAATCCTTTCATAAATATGGCCTGAAGACTGTGCTAAAGGTTTTCGGGCTTTGGGCTCAGGCAGCCATCATGGTTGAATGATCGCAACCAAAAGAGGGCATTCTCATCTGGGCAACATCTGGAGTGATCCTACAAAGGTACAATGAAATCCCTTCATAAATATAACCTGTAGACTGTGCTCAAGGTTTTCGGGCTTCGGGCACCTGTAGCCATCACAGTTGATCAATCACAATGAACAGGGAATGTCATCATTCTCATCAGGGCAATATCTAGTGATCCTATGAAGTTACAATGAAATCCCTTCATAAATATGACCTGTAGACTGTACTCAAGATTTTTGGGCTTCTGGCGCCTGTAGCCATCACAGTTGACCGATCATGACCAAAAGGTGATGTCATCATCTACGCATTATATGGAGTCAACCTAACAAGTTACAATGAAATCCTTCCATAAATATGACCTATAGACTATGCTAAAGGTTTTTGTGCTCGGGTCCCCATCAAGGCTGAATGATCGCGACCAAAAAGGGGATGTTCTCATCAAGACATTATTTGGAGTCATCCTACCAAGCTGCAATGAAATCCCTTCATAATTGTGACCTGTAGACTGTTCTAAAGGTTTTCGAGTTTGGGCCCCTGGCCCCTGTTGACGTCACAGTTGTACGATCATGTCCTAAAGGGGACGTTATCATCCAGACATTATATGAAGTCAACCTTCCAAGTTACAATGAAATCCCTTCATAAATATGACCTGTAGACTGTGTTAAAGGTTTTCCGTCTTCGGGCACACCCGTGACCAGTCCACGGCGGCCGTACTGTAATAAACATTCATGTTGCTGCATTCAGCCTCCCACTATATTTAATCCAAAAGGGGCAAAACCACTTTCTTCTTGGATGACTCATCCCAAGTCAAAATTAGCATCTGGATGATTCATCATTTCGTTCAACAAAAAAATCTTTGCTTTAGAAATTAATAGATGAATGGGAAGAAAACATAAGAGACCAGTAGATGAGGCATGGCTTAAGAAAAAGAATCAATATTATAGGTGGGGAGATTGAAAAAGAACCAACGGGGGAAATTAAACATTATGAAACAGTTTGTGGAAGATTAGGAGGGAGAATAGGGGAATTAAAATTCTTTATAGCCCTATTTAGCCCTGTGGAGTACATCCAATACCGGCTTTTAATCTATTTTAATCTTGTTTGACAAAGATCATTGAGTTCTGTCAAACAAGATAAAATGGAATAAATGCTAAGTTTGTATCTCTAGAATAGAGAATACTGACTAAATCCCAGTTGACTGAATACTCCAGTTAATGGAGTAACTTTCATTGGCAAAGTGGCTATTCAATTAACAGAGTTCCACTATACTCACAAAGAAAGGAGACTCTGTAGATGGTGATTCCCTTGGAATAATCTGAATCCTGTCCCTCGACTTCTTTTCATTTTCTTTTTCTTTCAACATCTCATTCCGAGGATCTGTTACTTCTTTTTCTGGAGGCATTCCTATTGCTGAGTGTCAAAAACAAAAAAACAGTATTAGAATCAAAACATGTTAACCCTTTACCCAATGAATTGGCCACATCCCCTGCATAATATGCAAATTCTGCAGTTGAAAAAATATTATTTTTCAACAGATTTCAACAAAACCATATCATGTGACCCCTCATTGGAACGAGCTCATTCCAACGAGGAGTCACACGATGTGGTTTTGTTGAAATATTTTGAAAAATCTCAAAAAATGATATTTAAAATAATAAATTTTGATATCGTCTGCATTGGGTAAAGGGTTAACATGATCACCAAACCATAAATCTATGAAATTGTACACTGACCAAAATTGAAACCTCCATGTATTTTTATTTATTGGTGTTCAAGGTCAAATATTTCTTCACAATGGCTAATCACAAAGAAATAAAGTCAAGTCCAGCCAATTGTTTGTACTCATGTTGTCCATATTTGAGGTCTTCCATCCCAGGCACTGATTACCAGATCCTATTGTACAAGTAAAACAAAACTTGTTTACCATGGTAAACAAGCACTGCTTCACTTACGGGGGTCCCACGTGGGACAAAATGTTTAACACACCACAACCAGCAACAGCCTTGCAGCAATTTTTTAAGTTAAGACTGCCTACACTGGGAAAATGCAAATTTGAAATAACATTAGAAAGTTCCACTTTTCTTTTATGCAAAGGAGCCCACTTAAATGGATGTCTCATAACTGAATAACCCTGTTAATTGATATACATAGGCCCATGCCAGTCTTCATCTGAACAGTAGGCAGCGTGTTTCACACTTTCATGTAGACGCCAGAAGGAATGTGAAACAAATAATCATGAGCAGGTTATCCAACAAGAGGTCTCTCAGCCTATAATTAAAACTAGAAGTCCTGTCATGAAATGTGCACAAATAGCACATCCATCTGCGCATTAATCTACGCTTTATGATTATAGTAAGGCTATCAAATTCTGTACATATGACCTGTGCACAAGCAATGTTTCAGCCAATGGGCCTCCGGGTAACCCGGAGGTCCATTGGCAGAAATGTTGCCTGTATTTGCTATGAGTAACCAGGAGAACCTGCCTTGCTTTGGATGCCATTCGGTATGGCAATTGCGCATAATTCCTACGTGCAATTAAGCCTAGATAAGCACACAGTTCGTGACAGGGCTTCTAGATTTAACTGTACACAGTTTCATGTAGGATCACTGCTTTAAGGGGAAGCTAAATACAAGACAAAAATCCAAGTGTTACTGCTTATAATCTTGACCGTGATGATATGACAATAGATGAAGGTCATGACACAACATTAGGTTATGATAAGAATTGTGTGACAAAAGATCATAATCTGTCACATAGATTCAATTATACAAGGGCTGTATAACAATATTGTTATGCTGTCTGTGACCTTGATGATATGACCTTGGATCAGAGTTGCAACACACCATTGAGTCATGAGCAATAATTGTTTCAAGTATGAATAAGAACTGCCAATCAAATAAAGTTATTTGGACTGGGCAAGGGCTGTATAAAAAAATACCAAAAGTTTTGTTGTGACTTGAAGTTGATGATGAGACCTTGGATCAAAATCACAAAACACCATTGAGTCATGAGCAATTATTGCACCAAGTATGAATAAGATTTGTCAATCATACATAGAGGATATAAAATGAGTGTTTTTCTCATATAATATTTATGAAACGAGTCTAAGAATTTTCTGTTTTGGCAAGCCTCTGGCGAGCCCAAACGGAAAATTCAGACGAGTTTCATAAATATTATATGGGAAAAACACTCATTTCATATTCTATTTATCATATGACACACACAGGCACAAATTAGCCACTTAGTATGACTTTTTAACCCATCACCTAACTTGACAGCACTTGGAAAAAACATCCTCGCATAACTAAAATTTTTCATTTTAAAACATCCATTGTATAACTTAAATTTTTCATTTTTTGCTTCCAAAACATAGGTTATGACCCCTCATTGGAACGAGCTCATCGAGCTCGTTCCAATGAGGGGTGATAACCTATGTTTTGGAAGCAAAAAGTGAAAATATAAAAAAAAATGAATGGCGTTTTTCTTGTAGGTAAAAGATTAATACAATATAACCCACCCTAAATAGGACAGATAACGTAAATTCTCCCTACTGAAATTATGCAAATGTGACCCAGTTGTATTTTGTATAGCCAATCAAATTGTTCAGTTTTGAAATTGACAAATGAAAGCTCCCAACTCTAATTATACAAATTATGAAAATGTGGCCCAGTTGTATTTTGTTCAGCCAATCAAATTGTCTAGTTTTGAAATTGGCCAATGAAATTGACGGAAGGCTTTATTTATCACTGATTACTATGAAAACAAAATATCAAATGTTTTAAAGTGAACAAAACGGACGAGTCATATGATAAAAAGTTATATGTACTGGAAAAGGACTGTATATATAACAAGATCAAAGTTTTGATGTCTGTGACCCTGACCTTTGTGTTAAGACTTTGGATCAAAGTTGTGAAACACCTCTGAATCATGAGCAATAATTGTGCCAAGTCTGAATAAGATCTGCCAATCATACCAAATTATATGGACTAGACAAGGGCTGTATAACAATATAAAAGTTTTGCTGTCTGTGAACATGATCTTGGTGATATGACCTTCGATTAAAGTAGCAATATACCCTTTGGGTCACGAGCTATAATTGTACCAAGTAAGAATAAGATCTGCCAATCATACCAAATTATATGGGTCAGACAGGAGTGACAGTTAAATGTCAAAGTTTTTCTAACTATCACCTTAACATAGGGCCTGTGACCTAAACCTTGAGGTCACATACCATATTATAATTTGCACTGTCTTTTGATAATATATATTGGTGTAAAGTTTTGGCAAAAAATATTAGTGGTTAAGAAGTTATGGCCCAGACAAACAAAATGTTGAAGACAGGCAGATATAATAGAATAAAAGCTCACTTTATCTCTGGAATGCAGGAATGGGACCAAATCCCTGTTAGCTGAACAATCCTTTTTTATTGGCAAATTAGTTAAAGCATTCCAATAGTCAATGCCAGCAACTATTAAGTGCAGCTCAAAGAGTTTGTTCCACTAACATCTATGTTCATTTGGATCTTTCAGAAGCATTCATGTTAATCCTTTAAAAGTACAGTAGAATCCTCTTAACTGAATATCCATTTTGCCAGTGAAAATTATTCAATTAACAGGAGTATACAATTAACAGGGATTTGGTCAGTTTCCTATGTTCTGGAGGTAAACTGAGCATTTATTCTATTATACCTTGTTTGACAGAGCTCATAGAGCTCTGTCAAAGAAGATATAATAGAATAAATGCCTGTATTGGATGTAGTTAGGCCAAAAAGGTTGATAAATAAGGGGAATTTGGTGCGTGTCACAGTGATTTTTTTGACATATTATAAAAATTTATATACAATTAACTACAATTAACAGGAGTTTACTCTACAACCCATATGCAATTAACAGATCAAATTTGTACTGAAAGTATGGTAAATGGTTTTGTGTTTGAAAATTATATTCAATTAACAGGGATATACAATTAAGAGATATCCAATTAAGTGGGCTCCATTGTACAATACTAAATACTTCAATTCAGTTAGCATGTGATGCAATTATCAATGGCTTGTAGTTGAAATAAAGAGAGGATATCTTGTGTTTTTGAGTGGATACTGAAAATTATCTCATAAATGACCGAGGAAAATGTTTATTTTTTGCAAGCGCTTGGCGAGCCAAAATAACCATTCTTCTCAGTCACAAGTGAGATAATTTTCGGTATGAACTCTAAAACACTAGATTTTCTTTTTATTATAAAATATATGCTTTTTATAAGAATTTGATAATTCCACTCGTTTCAACCTTGAATTGATGCATGAAAGTAAACAGCACACTGAATCACTGAAGCGCGTAAGTGATTTGATTGATACTTAGAACAGATAGCATCTTGCAATCTGATTAAGCTGGCGGGTTTCTAGTCCAAACATGGCCTGAAAGTCTGTAATAAAAGTTTTTGGTTTGGTACGTCCTTTGAAAGGACGTACCAAACCAAAGACTTACATTACGAACTTTCAGGCCATGTTTGGACTAGTGGGTTTCATGCATCAATTCAAGGTGAATATGTGTTAAATTATTGCTGGAAATGATCGGTATCCACTCAAAAACACTAGATTTTCTTTTCATTATACCTTTTAGAACAAGTTGATCATTTCCAGTGATAATTTGACTCGTATTGACCTTGAACTGATGCTTTGAAAGCTGCCATTTTGATTGATACTGTGAAAGTGAAAATTTCTATATCTTCAGAGTGGGGGATACGGTTTCTATCTTTCCACAATTTCTTCGATAATCTATCGTTTAATGTATGATAAAAAGAGATCCAACACCACTGGGATTAAATAGGAAGGTTTTTTAAAAACTTGACATACTGATAATAGACATTCATTTCAATTTCCAAATCTTCATTTTAACAAGCCAAGACCAATACCGGGTCAGGACCTGCGTCGCTGCATGCAATTGAATTGGCAAACAGGAAGTGGCTACACAGCAGATCTGAAAATTGCATACACGATACAACTGATCATTATCAGGCTCCAGATGAAATATAAAATCAATCCCTTGCATAGAAGCCGAGAAAAGTTTGACGAAAAATTTCAATGTTCAGTGGGTACAGTAAAATTTCAAAGTATCGGCAAACAGGAAGTGGCTGCACAGCAGATCTAAAAATTGCTTACACGATACAACTCATCATTATGAAGCAGCAGACCAAATATAAAATCAATCCCTTGCATAGAAGCCGAGAAAACCTTGACGGAAAATTTCAATGTTCAGTGGGTACTGTAAAATTTCAAAGTATCGGCAAACAGGAAGTGGCTGCACGGCAGACCTGAAAATTGCATACACGATACAACTCATCATTATGAAGCAGCAGACCAAATATATAACCAATCCCTTGCATAGAAGCAGAGAAAACCTTGACGGAAAATTTCAATGTTCAGTGGGTACAGTAAAATTTCAAAGTATTGGCAAACAGGAAGTGGCTGCACGGCAGATCTGAAAATTGCTTACACGATACAACTCATCATTATGAAGCAGCAGACCAAATATAAAATCATTCCCTTTCAAGAAGCCAAGAAAACTTTGGCGGAAAAAGTGTTTCGGACGGACGGACGGTACGACTGATGGACGGACGGACTGACGAGTCGAGCGGTTACTAGACCTGCTTTGCCGCTGGCGACGCAGGTAAAAATGTATGTCTGTGTTCTTTTTATGAGTTCTATGACCATGTAGTTTTAAATGTGCTGGCTCATGGTATCATTTTCCTGAACTGTCCCAAGATCGATGTATTTGGAACAAAAAAAAATACACAGCATAATGTGAACTATATGTGTCCATCATTTAATATATAGTTTGGTGCCCTTCCTGGTTATTTAAACATTTATCACTCTCTTGATGCATAATAAATGGGGGATATAACCTATCAACTTAAATGCACCATTTTGACCCTATGCTAAACTATCCATGTTAACACTTTACCCTATGAAACAGCTGCATTCACATATATAATTTTCAATTAAACAGTTTAAAGAAATATAGTTTTTCAAAAATTTCAACAAAGCTTATCAAGTTCATTCCAATGAGGTGTCTTATAATATAGATTTGTTAGAATTTTTTGAAGAATTTAAAAAAAAAACAATAATTAAAATAATAAATTTTGACAGCCTGTGTTTTGGGTAAAGGGTTTAACCCTTTACCCAACGCAGACAATATCAAAATTTATTATTTTAAATATCATTTTTTTACATTTGTCAAAAAATTTCAACAAAACCATATCATGTGACCCCTCGTTGGAACGAGCTCAATGAGGTCGTTCCAACAAGGGGTCACATGATATGGTTTTGTTGAGATTCTTTGAAAAATAATATTTTTTCAACTGCTGAATTTGCATATTACGCGGACGGATCCAGGCGATTCGTTGGGTAAAGGGTATAAAGCCAAACAAAGAAAACATCAGACCACTTGTTTGCGGGAAGGTTTTTAGTTGTTCTATGATTATCCAGTGAAAATATGTGTGGCTCCTAATATCCAGGCCTGGAAATAAACCACAAACAATATTTTAGTTTACAAAAGGGTTACTTCAATTGTAAAAGTCACTAACAAACTACAGGGTACAACAAAATAATATAACATAAATTCAAAAGGCCTAAAAAAGTTTAAAAACTTTTGGCTACCGCATTCTCTTTTTATAGCTAATGCAGGCCTTTAAATTCATTTATTTTGGGCTAGTGCTGCACGATATATCGATAAACCGATATATACCGGTTTTCAAACCAATATCGATTGAATACCGGTGTAATTACAAAAATATTGGTTTATCGTCAATATTTATTTACCCACAATTTAATTTTCAAGATGTCTTGAGTTTTTTAAATGTAGCCCTGAATGAATAATATTATCCCTTTATCCAAGGAATCGTCTGCTTGTGCCCTTGTAATATACAAATTCAGCAGTTGAAAAAATAATTTTCAAAAATTTCAACAAAACTATATCTTGTGACCCCTCATTGGATCGAGCTCGTTGAGCTCGTTCCAATGGGGGTCACATGATATAGTTTTGTTGAAATCTTTGGGGAAAATCTGATAAATTAATTTTGAAAATAATAAATTCTGACATTGTCTGCGTTGAGTAAAGG
Organism: Pictodentalium vernedei; assembly: GCA_031216915.1. NCBI lineage: Eukaryota > Metazoa > Mollusca > Scaphopoda > Dentaliida > Dentaliidae > Pictodentalium > Pictodentalium vernedei. The sequence continues at coordinate 436,799,020 of CM062293.1, forward strand.
TGTTTCGAACCGCATCATCAAGGCATGCCAATTCGTTCCGACTGTGATGCCTCGAGTCTCGATTGTTGTACTTGTGTTCATATATCTGAACAGTTTTCGATACACCGTTATACCGCGGTATTTTTTTGAATATCGATATTCAGTTTTGAATATCGTGCAGCCCTATTTTGGGCACACCCTTTTGTCCTAATTTGGGCACATTAAAACCAGAAATAACAACAGCTTTATCCTGTTATGTTTTATTACCATGCCTTTCTTTTGAGTTTCTATAGTCATATTATAATAGAAATTATTTGCAAAAGTAGAAGAGGCACAGAGAATTTATATATATTTTTTTCTTGATGTCTTCACACCTTCTCTAATTTGGGCACACCTTTAAAGGGTGTGAAATTGGGGTAATCTAAAGGCCTGTTTACAAACCTGACAGTTGAACAGAATGACGAAGTAAAAAACGCTCACCTGGCTCAAGTTGTCAAAAGAGATTAGTGTGTCAGTAAGTGATGGGCAACAAGAGCACTTTTTTGTTTTGCTGTGACACAACCAAAGACAGTGTGTTTGGCCATTCATTTCTGCTGGACCAAGGAAAGCTTCCTACACAAGAACAAGCTCTGTTCTATAAAGTCTCGAGAAAAGTGTCCGAACCAAATCTTTTTTTTTTGTTTTTAACTCCTGTGGTTCTCTCTACACCCATCCCAAATCCCCCCAACCACCCCCACCTCAAAAAAATTGGGCATTAATCAAGTACTTATGACCCTGTTATACTACATGACAAATTTGGTTCAAATCAGCCCATGGGTTCTGGAAACAGAAATTCTGAATGGAGCCCAAATTTGGACAGGAGTTCCTTTGAAAAAAGTCAATCTGCATCACTAAAGTAAGTTCCATACCAGAAATCTAAGCATTATTGCGAGTGGCTTTTGAGAAGATGATTTTAAAGCATTTTAGGCTTATGGAGCATTAGCCCCACCCCAAGGGGCATAGTAACTTTTTAAGGAAAAAATCAGAAGAATGAACTCCAACAGCTCGAAGATGGCAGCAGCTTCATTTGAACAAAGTAGAAAGAGTATACTCCAAAGACAGTCTGTGCCATATATGAATGAATTTTGCCCAGTGGTTATAAAGAAGAAGACAAGTTTCAAATTAATTGATGGAGTACAAGAAAGAAGATGACTCAGCATTTTCCCATTGCCAACAGTGTTAAAATGGGAATCTTCATACATGGAATCCTCATACGGCACCCCATGACAATTATTTGGGTCCATCTGATTCCACTGGATCTATGGAAGCTGCACACCAAAAAACAATATTCGGATCACAACAGTTCTTGAAATAATAATAATGCACTAAGTTAAACTTTGCGCTCCCATAGAGAGCCCACATATTAAGCCAGGGACTCGATATAAACAAACTTGAATCTGACACCCCTAGAGATGTCAGATACCAAATATGAAAGGATTCTGCAATTTTACAAAAAATGGCCTGAGAAACAGAAGATCTACTTTGTAACAACCAATCCCGTATGTTTTACCTATCAGGCCTGATACTCTTTCGGGAGTATATCAAATCAAATGTGGCACACTGCATCCACACATGAACAGAATGGTTTGCCGTTTAATATCTTAAGAGAATTTCAGTCAAAACAAAGCCACTGCCAGGCATAGGCTATGTCCCCCGACAGCAAGTTCTTACATTGGACATATTTCCAGACAACAAATTTTCAAAGTCGAAGAAATGGATAAAGAGCTATAACTCATACAAAATTGCTCGGACTGAACCCAAATTCATAGTTGACCTTCATATTCATGAGACAACCTATGTACAAAATTTGGTGTTGATTCAATAACTTAAACCAAAGTTATCAGCTGGACATCCAATTTTCAAAGTACAAAAATGGACAAAGGGTCATAACTCCACCAAAATTGGTTAAACCGAATCCAAATTCCAACTTGGGCTGTGTATTCTGGAGACAAACCTACATGTATGTACAAAATTTGGTGTTGATTCAATATCTCAAACTGAAGTTACCATCCGCACACAAAATTTCCAATGTTGCAAAACTGAGTGGAAAAGCGTTGAAAAGGGGGCACCCCCTCCCCCCCAAAAAAATTTTTTTTCAGGTCCAGCCGATATTTGGAATTCACGTAATCATTAGGGCAAGGGAGAAATACACTGAATTTGGATTTGATTCGATGACCAACACTAAAGTTATCACTCCGGACAGATGGATGCACACACAGACAAATGAAGCCGATTGCAATAGTCCTCCGACTAAATGTCTTTAATTTGTCAAGGGGGCAATAAATAGTGAAGACTAACAAGCGATCATGTGATTTCAAATGTCCAAGTACTGTACTTCTTGTAAATTAAACCCAGTCCCTAACTTCGTAATGACAACATCGATGACAGCCATACATGTAAGCTGTTACAATGTTATCTTAGTTATTTCTTTTTCAAGTGTTTCAAAATATTTTCAACAAAACAATATCACATGACCCCTTGTTAGAATGAGCTTGACAAGCTCATTCCAATGAGAGGGGGTCAAATGATTTGGTTTTGTTGAAATTGTTTTCAATTTTCTTTCCAACAGTACTATTTATAAATGATGCAGGTGCATTCAGCTGATTTGTTAGGTAAAGGGTTAATGCACATTTGCTATTGGATTGGTCGAGTCACCCAACTTTGCAGGGCTTTATTTCATCTAAATTTGGGAGAATCCATTTGGATTCTCGCAGAAATGGTTGCGAGAATCCATGCCAGAATGTCACCGGATCCCATGAGGCAAACATGGTTGAATCCGTTGTATAGTGATAACATGTTAACCCTTTACCCAACAAAGCTTTTTAATTTTTAAAACATGAACTGAATTTCATAATGTTTTAAAATTTAAAAAATTAAACAATATTTACCAATAAAACCTTACAAATATGGATGTCACTGGAAGCGGCTTGCTGAGCAGGTTCCAATGATAGCCATATTTGTTCAATTTTATTGTCAAATTGTCAGGATATTGAGACATGTCAGCATTGTATTGTTTAATTGGCTAGTGTTATGTTAGGTAAAGGGTTAAATTGATGCAATTCTTTTCATGCGAATCTTAGCAGAAGTGCAGCGAGAATCTAATGGATTCTCGCTGGTTTTGTTGCACAACTATTTGCGTGAATGGATTCTTAGATTCTCATTTTAATACAAGTCTGCTTTGTGGCAACTTTGCGTCCAAATTCTCCAGCAGGCTTAACCTCTCGAAAGTTAAAAAATTTATAGTAATTTCTATATTTTTTATACTTACCAATGACCCAGACATAGCTGGTGCTAACTCTTAAAATATAGGGCCAAACACAAATTTTGCCCCCCAATCCCCAAAATTTGCATCCAAAACCAAAGAAAATATGTCCTGAATGGCCCTCCACACTTCACCTCTACTGCGCATGCGCAGTGTCAAGGACGTTCCGAAATTGGCGCCATTAATCATTCTAATAACCAGTGCCTGGTAAGCGCTATGTACTCAGCGGGGAGGCAAGAGTTCCCAACTCCTGGGAGGGCCATCCCCGTCTGGGTCATTGGTAAGTATAAAAAATATAGAAATTACTATAAATTTTTTAACATTTTTATACTGTACAAATGACCCAGACATAGCTGAATAGTAAAAAGGCTGGAGGGCCAAGGACATAGAGCAAGATGGAATACGCTCAATAATATAAAATAGAGTCATCCCCTCTAGGGAAAAAGAAGTAATAGGCCTTACATGTATCTTTCTTATTTATGATAAATTAGAAAGATACAACACCTTCCAAAATTGAGCATCATACATCCATGTACTCTATTAATATCCAATATAATCCTTATACTAATAATTTTTAAAGTAAGCCAATAAATAAAGTAAGTCTAGAGAATAGAGACTCTTATACTCCTTAAAAGTGTCTGAGGATAATATAATCATGTCCGTTGACACGTGCTATATTCAAAAGCTATACTTTAAAAACTAAGACTTGAATGAATTTTTAAAACATAAACTTCTCACTAAACAACCATCCCAATAACAGCTCAGAATTACTAACTCCGGAGGAGGTATCCCCTTGTTTTCATAGTAAAACAGGTGACCCAAGGGAACACCCTCCCCCCCCCCTTTTTTCTTGCCCTGGGTCAAATAGCCCAGAGCGAAGAGGGCAGCAGAACGGAGTCACTGCCGAAACAGACAGCCTACCTAGCTATAGTAGCAACTATTAAGTGAATGACATTCTGAGCAGTAGATAATAGACCTAACAATAGAGGCCTCCAGAAATGGACTCAATATTTCTGAGATAAAAAATTCATGAATGTGGATGGCTGAGCGCAATGAGCAGCCTTCAAAAATCTATAATAGCGACACTATTAATGTAAGCCCAAGATGTAGAAGAACTCTTACTTCATGAGCCGAAATCTCAAACATAACTGCTGAGTCAAGATATACCATCAGCAGTATCGATAGTTAATTGAATCCATTAGCAATAGAATGGAGCGTAACATCCAGGGACCAGCCGTGAGGGCGACTAGGGCGATTAAGTCGCCCTTCTAAGCCCAAAGTCGTCTAGAAAAATAGTCGGGGCGATTACAAGTCACCCTCTAAAAATTGGCCAAAATGAGAAAAGGCTGAACTGAGTGATGCAAGGTTTACATGAAAACGAGTATTTTCAAAAATCGAATGTGCTCGAGTGCGATAAATGGGCATTTTAATTCGTCAAATAAACGTCCATTTATTTGAAATCACACGACAAGCAATTGTCCATTGTCGCTTTCGGCGTTTTTTTTTTATTTCTATTTTGTTGCGTTCCAGTCGGAGCTTCAAGTGTCGAAACGAAAATAAGTGACTTACGCGACTCAACAAAACAACCCAGTTTGAAAGTAGGTTACGTCGCTTAGGATGCCGAAAATGTATACACAACGGACGTATTTTATAACACATTATTTTCATTTCGATTTGCTGACGACTGTTAACTGTTGGGCTGTCTATTCCCAGAAAAACACGAATGGAATTGAAACACATGAAAAAAAGCTTTAGTGATGTCAAGAAAAGCTTTGTACAGGACACAAGTGTGCATGTGGACGATCTTGAAAAAGGGTCCTCCCAAACATCGGAATGACATGAAATGACGCGGAATGACAGCGGAATGCCATAAAAATGACGCGGAATGACATTTCTTTTACAAAATACTCGACCCAGAATGTATTTTGTTTATTAACTAACAAAGTACCTCCCAAGCAACCTTCTTACATCTGGTCCTGTTCACACTTTCAGACTTAGGAAATTATTAGCTTAGTAGACTTTGTTGAAAGGCAACCACAGGAGGGTGATGGGGGATTGGCACGAAGAAGAGGTGAGGGGTCATGAAGGAGAAGGTAGCAGTGGGGGATTTTCAGTCAATAATTACATTGTGATTTTTTAACCTGGCACAGATGCATCATAGACAACTGGACCTGGATTATTTGTACGTTAATGGAGGACCATAAATTGAAAATATGAAGGGGCGGCGGGGGTGGTACATGAATATTCTTAATTTTCCCCACTTGCCTATGAAGTCTCCCTACATGACTCTGCAGTCTCCCTATTTTTTCTGGAGGGAGACTGGAAGTCTCCCTAAAATTCCCCCCTAGGCTGGTCCCTGGTAACATCCTTCTAATAGGCATCAAAGACAGAAGAAGTTTACGCCCGTAGTAATAAACAGATATCTGTTTATAAATACATAAACTCTAACCGGACAGAGTAAAGGCCTATGCCCGTACGAAGACGGAAGGACCTTAATAACAATAGGTTCCGGATATTAGGAGCCTAACTCTTATGCAAAAATCCAACCTAAATAGTAAAGGAAGTAGTGATTCCGAAACTACGAAAGTGAAAATCATCCATCGATAGTGCATGAAACTCACTGACTCTTCAGTAAAAGAGAAGCCAACAGAATTACTGTCTAAAAGGTCAGAATTTGAAAACTACTGTTTCCAGAGGCTCAAATGATTACTTAGCTAAATAAAAACCGAAGTGAAATTCCATATAGGAATTTAATCTAAAGATTCTAAGTCTATTTATCAAAAAGTTACTAACTGACTTAGATAAAGAGACATAAGACTCAATTGTAAACTATCATAGAGTGCATAGATATGAGGTAACATAAACCTATAACCTTAATAATAACAGGCTGCAGAAGATCTTGTCAAACAAGTATACTAAAAAGTTGCAATGAGTAGTATGGAGGGATCAACAATATGAACATAGTGATCCCTACACCAACGACGGAAGAGCCTCCACTTTAGCCGCATAGAATAGCGAAGAAGAGGATCTCCTATAGTAAGAAATCGCGTCCAAAGCTCGTCCAGTACAATGCTTACAATGCAATACGGACCACACAACGGAATACGTGAAGGTTGCGACCTTGCGGGTTGTGATAAAGATGACACGATTTACCCAGCGAAAAAAGATCCTCTCATTGAGGAAGATTTCGCGTTAAGTCCCACAGTAGACATCAGAGTAAATTACCCACGGTCTCTGTGAAGACAGAGATGCTATCAACAGAAATGTATTGTGGTTGTTTATCTTAGCAATACCTGCTGAAACAACAGCGCCGGAGGATACGCATATCCTATCATTCCGTCCTATTAGATCAATAGAGCGTTAACAACATTAGCTCAGAGATCCGGACAAGCCAACACATACGTCTGCAATTGATTAGCAAGCTGTGTCGTAAATAAATTATCATTGGGCGCTCCCATAGATAGCAAATCTGATTGAATACTTGATTGTTGAGAGTCCATTCTGACAGCAACAAGCAACCCCTAAGTGAACGGGAGTCCGGTAAAACAATCAGACGACCCGGAATATGACGGACCGAAACAGAACTTGGTGTACTATAACCAACAGACGGATTCTTTCCATTAAATTGAATAATGGAAACGAATGAGTGCCTCCCTGGTTCCGGAGATACGCCACTACTGTCGAATTAACGGACAGGATTTGGACATGCGTTTCTGAATAATGTTCATCCAATGACATAAAGCAAGCCTAAAAAACATTATTCCGCGGAAGATAATTGCTTGCTTAGAGACTGCGGAACCCAAAGACCCTGGCACTTCGAATCCGTTGGGATCAATATTATATCCCAATCTGTTTGACTGGCAACCGTCATAACTATAACACTCGGATCCGGCAACTGCAGTGGCACTTTCTGAGTCAACCACCGAATGTTTGCCCCAGTCTGAATCTCTTGTAACACTAGATAGACAAGAGAACGTGTAAATCGAGCAATTCATGGATTGCTGAAAAGTTGCCGTCGAAGAGAGGCTTCTCCGAGAACGAAGCGACTCTGAGAGAGTTCTTCACCTTACTATCCACGCGCGTGGATGTAGCTAGGGCTGCGTCACGTCTAACCAACTCCAATCAGCCACTGAAGGGCGGAGTTATACGTGAACAAACTACTGCCCTCAAAAGAAATCACATTGAGAATAATATCCCGTAAATCTTTTCTTGAAGACGTAATGATAACGCCTCAGTAAGGTGGATTACGTATAATAAAGCGTCTAAGTTAAGTCTACTAGACATCATTGTCGTTTCCAACATTGTGGTTGGAAAAGACATAGACGGCGAAAAAGAATATTTCCAGTCTTTAACCACGCCGTCTAGATGCATATGAACTCTCGGTATGCCCTGCTCTGCCAAAATAAATTATTCGTATAAATGATAAAACGGCAGAAATGAGCATTGCGGACAAGAAACTAAACTATCATGCTTGGTAGCAGGCTTATATGCATATATAGCGTCGAAAAGTTAAAAAATTTATAGTAATTTATATATTTTTTATACTTACCAATGACCCAGACTTAGCTGGTGCTAACTCTAACAAAACCAGGGCCAAACACAAATTTTGCCCCCCAATCCCCAAAATTTGCATCCAAAACCAAAAGAAATCATGTCCTATAGGACCTCCATACTTCGCCCCTACTGCGCATGCGCAGTGTCAAGGACGTTCCGAAATTGGCGCCAATTATCATTCTTACTGGCAGTGCCTGGTCAGCGCTATGTACTCAGCGGGGAGGCAAGAGTTCCCAACTCCTGGGAGGGCCATCCCCATCTGGGTCATTGGTAAGTATAAAAAATATATAAATTACTATAAATTTTTTAACATTTTTATACTGTACCAATGACCCAGACTTAGCTGAATAGAAAAAAGGCTGGAGGGCCTAAGACATAGAGGAAAATCCAATAAGCTCAACTATATAATATAGAGGCAACCCCTTAAGGAGAAAAGGAGTATTAGGCTTTACATGTATCTTTCTTATTTAATATTAAATTAGAAAGATACAATACCCTTCATAATTGAGCACAATAACATTCATGTTCTCTATTAACATCCAGTATAACCCTTTATACTAATTATTTTTAAAGTAAGCCAATAAATAAAGTTAGTCCAGAGAATTGAGACTCTTTATAATCTTTTAAAAGTGTCCGAGTATTGTATATTAAAGCCCGTTTGACACTTGACATATACAAATGCTTCACACCGAGCTACACTTTAAAAATATGACATGAATGAATTTTAACATTAATATTACACTTTAAAACCATCCCGGAAGCGACTCAGAAATACTGACTTTGGAGGAGGCATTCCCTTGCTTTTCACTATAAAGCAGGTGACCTAAGGGAACAAACGCCCCCCCCCCCCCCCCTTCCCCTTGCCCTGGGTCAAATAGCCCAGAGCGAAGAGGGCAGCCGGACAGAGTCACTGCCGGAACAGAAAGCCTGCATAACTATAGTTGCAACTGTTTAGTGGACGACATTCTGAGCAACAGATAACGGACCTAAACAATGCAGGTCTCCAGAAATGGACTCAATATTTCTGAGATAAAAATTCGTGAATGTGGATGGCTGAGACCAATAAGCAGCCTTCATTAAATCTGTAATAGCAACACTATTAGCATAAGCCCAAGAAGTAGCAAGAGCTCTTACTTCATGAGCGGAAATCTTAAGCACAGACTGCTGAGAAGAAGATAAACTCTCATAAGCAGTACGGATAGTTAATTGAATCCATCTAGCAATAGAATGGACCGAAATGTCCCTTCTATTAGGCATCAAAGACAGAAAGAAACGTTTTCGTCCCTTTCTGATAAACTGAGATCTCTGTTTATAGATACGTAACGCTCTAACAGGACAGAGTAAAGGCCTACGCCCGTCTGAAGACGGAAGGGCCTTAATAACAATAGGTTCCGGATATTTATTAGGAGCCTGATTCTTAGCTAAAAAACCCACATTAGTAGTGAAGGTGATAGTGTTCCCGACACTACGATAGTGAGAATCATCCACCGACAGTGCATGAAGCTCACTGACTCTTCTAGCAGAAGAGAAAGCTAAGAGAAAAGCTGTTTTATAAGATAAGAATTTGAAATCTACTGTCCCAAGAGGTTCAAATGGCTTTTCCTTCAATTTAAAAAGAACCCAAGCTAAATTCCATTTAGGAATTAACCTAAGAGTTCTGGGTCTATTTATCGAGAAGTTTCTAACCAACTTAGATAAAGAGACATTAGATCCAATTTGTAAACTATCATAATGTGCATAGGTATCAGATAACATAGACCTATAACCCTTAATAGTAACAGGCTGCAGTTTGATTTCGTCAAACAAGTATACTAGAAAGTTTGCAATGTCTGGTATAGAGGGATCGAAAATATCTACAGAATGATCCCTAGACCTTCCACTTAGCCGCATAGTTTAGTGAAGAGGAGGTCCTCCTACAGTTAGAAATCGCGTCCACTGCTCGTCCTGTAAAGTGCTTGCCATGCAAGAAGGACCGCACAACGGAAAAACGTGAAGGTTGAGACCTTGCGGGTTGTGATGGAGTTGACGCGATTTCCCCTGCGAAAGAAGATCCTCCCGTGGAGGAAGCTTTCGCGGTAGGTCCCACAACAGACACCTGAGTAGATTTATCCACGGTCTCTGTGGAGACAGAGATGCTACCAACAGAATCTTGCATTGAGATTGTTTTATCTTTAGCAATACTTGCTGAATTAACGGGGAAAGCAGGTTTGATTGATACGCATATCCTATCATTCCGTCCCAAGGGATCGACAGAGCGTCTACTGCAAATGCTCTTGGATCCGGACACGGAGACACATACGTCTGCAACTGATTGTTGAGATGTGTCGCAAATAAGTCTATCATTGGCCGTTCCCATTGGTAGCAAACCTGATTGAATACTTGTTTGTTGAGAGTCCACTCCGACGGCAACAAGCGACCCTTTCGTGAAAGGGAGTCTGCTAGCACATTCAGACGACCCGGTATGTGACGGACCGAAAGAAGAACCTGATGTTCTAGCGCAAACAGAAGGATTCTTTCCGTTAGATTGAACAACGGAACTGAATGAGTGCCTCCCTGGTTCCGTATATACGCCACTACTGTCGTATTGTCGGATAGGATTTGGACATGAGCATTGTGAATAATGTCCATCCAATGACGTAACGCAAGCCAAATTGACATCATTTCCTTGATGTTTATGTGCTTGCCCAGGAATTGCGGATCCCAAAGACCCTGGCATCTCGAATCCGTTGGGATCAATGATGCACCCCAACCTGTTTGACTGGCATCCGTCATAATGGTAAAACTCGGATCCGGCAACTGCAGCAGAACTCCCTAAGTTAACCACTGAATGTTTGCTCAAGTCTGAATCTCTTGTTTCACTTGATCTGACAAGAGAACGTCTATGTCGAGCGAATGAATTTTCACACTCCAATTCTGAGTCAATAAAATTTGGAGAGGACGCGTGCGTAACCGCCCCATCGGAACGAGATCCGCAGCGGCTCCGCACAGACCTATCAGTCTCATAAATTCTCTCGCTGTGACTTTGTCTGCGTGCAGACAATAGCGAGCGTAACAACTGACTAATTTCGCTCTGGTTAACGGCAGACGAACGAGATTGTTGTGCGTCTCGAAGCTCATTCCCAGATGTGTGAATGACTTGGACGGCACCAGATCCGACTTCTCCTCGTTTACTATAAAACCGAGACGTCGGAGCAATAGAAGTAGATTCTGAACATCGTTCTGAAGCGTTAACTCGTTGCCGTACCTCTGAAGAATGTCGTCCAGGTAGGCCGACGTTACCGCAGACGAAAGAGCTCGGAAATAGATCATTACCGAGTTCATTACCCGAGTGAAAGCCCAGGGTGCTAGATTCAATCCGAAGCACATCGCCCGGAATTGATACACCACTCCTAGGACTGCGAAGCGTAGATACTTTCTGAATGTCGGATGTACCATGACGTGAAAGTACGCATCTTTAAGATCTATGCTTGTTGCATAATCGTTCACCCGAATACTCGCTCTGACCGACCGAATCGTCTCCATATAAAACTTCGGAGCGACGATCAGCTTGTTTATCCAGCTCAAATCTATGACTGGACGGAACGAGCCGTCTGGTTTCGGAACCAGAAACAGATGGCTGTAGAATCCCGGAGCCTCCTGGTTTTCTACGACCTCTACCGCGTTCTTCATTAAAAGAGACTGCACCTCTGATAATAGAGCGTCTCTTTTCTGCGGATTTGACGGAAGTTGAGTCCACTTTGGACTTCGAGTTAATGGAGGCTTTCGTTTGAAGGATATCTTTAGACCTTCTGAAGTCACTCCTCTCACCCAAGGGTCGTCCGTAATCGACGCCCATTCTTGTGAAAAGCTCGACAACCTTCCGCCAACCGGTACGCGATAGAGGTTTAAGCCATCACCTCCTGGACCTGCGAGGCCTACGATAGGAGAAACCATGTCCTCCATGACCCGCACCTCGTCCCGTCGACCTCGGGGCGTCCGACCGGTTGTCCCGGCCCGAAGGACGTCCCGAACGTGAGTCGCTACCTTGACGGTCTTTCGAATAAGACCAAGAGGACGCACCGGAACCTCTATAGGAACCTCTCTTGGGCGCATTAGACCCAGAAGTGCCTGTCTTATTCTTGTCTGCCGTATCCGACTTCTTAGAAGCAGATTTGAACAACAGAGAATCTGAAGCTTTCTTTGTAATTTTATCATAAATAGCAGAAAGCTTGCCGTCAAAGAGAAGTTCTCCGGAGACCGAAGCGACTCTGAGAGAGTTCTTCACCTTAGTATCCACGAGTGTGGATGTAGCTAGGGCTGCGTCACGTCTAACCAACTCCAGGTTTGCCACTGAAAGGGCGGAGTTACACGTGGAATAAGCTACTGCCCTTGAAAGAAGTCTTAAAGAGGATTGTATATCCTGAAATTCTTTCTCTTGAAGGCGCAGTGATAACGCCTTAGTAAGGTGATCTGCATAAGATAAGGCATCTAAACTGGCTCCGTTAGACGAAATAGCTGTTTCCAACACGGCGGTTGGAATAGAAGCCGACGACGGTAATGATAGCTCTAAGTCTTCCGCCTCGTCGTCCATACGCAGAGGAACTCTCGGAATACCCTGTCCTGCCGTGTCGAATTTATTCCTTGCATTAATGAAAGGCAGGTTGAGAGTATTGGCGGACAAGAAACCTGCTTTCCCCGTTTTGGAAGCAAGTTTAAATATAGCGTCGTTCAATAATTCAAATGTTCTTGCAACATTATTGGACTGCGACGGAAACTCGGGAGCGATGTCCCTGAACCGCTCAAAAAATTCAGAGTCCAATGACGCTATAATCCTCTTGTCCGGAACCGCAGCAGTCTGGCCCGACAGAACAACTTGAGGGAGAAAGTGACGGATGAAGTCCACGGCAGCTTTATGTTGTTCCGAAAGGGATAGCTCCAAATCATCCGTATCCCTTTCACCATCCGGTCGGACCTCATGATGCTCCCGGTCGTCCGCCTCCGATGCTTCGGTGGAGTGTACCGACCCAGCGCCGTCGGATAATTCCCGATCCGACACCGTTTCTGTCGGCTGCTGGGATAAGTTGTGCTATCTGCACAAGTACGTCTGGCATCGAGACCTGCGGAGGCGCAGTCTTTCGCAGCTTCGCCGAGGGCAGCTCCGCATCTGATGGCTCCCGCATACTTTTTCTATGCGAACGTCCGGAGTCCATCGGCCTCGTGTCCCTGGCTGCCGGATGGTGTGACCTGGTCGCCGAAGAATCCCTGATCGGCGAAGCTGGTAAGATATCGGCGGTCATGCAGCCAAGGTGCGGTCGTGTGCGCTGACGAGAAGAAGAAGCCTGAGCAGTCTCCGCGGACTGCCTATACAACGGAGCGTCCCGAACGACGGACGTATGCTCCGCTTGCGACACATTTTGTACCACAACATCTGGTCCCAGATGTTGTTGTACGAGAGAGGGGCCTCTCTCGCTCGCGGCCCGGCTGGACCTGGACGAGCTAGGAACCGGACTCAAAGCTTCCTCCGATCTCGCCTACTATCCGCCGTCACTGGGTGTGCACGTTGAATGTTTATAGTGCTCGCATCACCCAACATTTCCTCCTGGACCACATCGGACGAACCCGGCTGCCGAACCATTCGGTGAATGGATGCTACACCGGGCGAGCTAGCGGACGACATTTGTTTAATCTCCATGAGCACTTTTGCCGCTAGCTCTGTATTCATTTGTGACGACGGAAGCGCACTTGCGGAAGATAACATGGAAACATCACCCTGTTCTTGTTCCTCTGAAATAGAAACTGAGAGAGTAGAGTGACCTTGCGGAGAAAGAGCCGGCATAGCCCTTTCTCCAGTAACAACATACCGTGACACACGTTTCCAATGTTTCCCATCCCAATATTGACATATAGAACAGGGATTAGTGCGAGAACACTGACTACAATTAATACAATGATCATGAAAGTCACAGGAAGATTTCTTCCCATTACAATTTGAACAATATCCTTTCATTGTGAAATGTCAACAAGTCCTAGTTACTCGCACAAACCCCTGACACAAAGATACATAATAACATGATCCATTAATAATGAAAAAACAATTGCAAATCAAAATAATTTTTGAAAAATATTTTTTCAGCGAAGCCCAAGTTTCTGAAAAGTAACGTTGAGCCCCGATGGATCTGATGGCTAAATGTGGTCAAAAATTTTAAATTTATATTAAATAATTAATGCGACACTTACGGATAATAGAAATGTATCTTATAGTGAGATAAACTACACCAAAGGCAAACAGCCCCCCTCAAAAAAGGCTGTTGCCAATGTAAACAAACAGTGTAAAACACCAGAAAACATGACTCCAGGCACTGAAAAAACTGGCCCGAAATCAGTCATCAAAATTACACTCTATCTGATGCAAGACAGAGACTCCCAGAGGAGACTCTGCAGAACATCAGATGGAAGATGCAGAACACAACGTTTATACACCCATGGGTGAAAATGTAACTATGGGGAAAATAACAGAATACATTCTGTAACCAAGCAACTCTCCCAGGAGAATTTTAGAAATGAACTTTCTCAAAAATATGCCAAAAGCATGGGAGAATTGCAAGGGGGGACTTAGAAGGCCAGGGGAGAGGAAACACTGAATAAGCAGTGCAACATTTTAGCAAGAATGACAACAAGAGGCCCATGCCTCGAAAATAGGCAACATAACATAATTTCATAAAAAATTTTAAGTACAGCCCTGATTATTTTTTGTCACTTCTTTTTCCTCTCCTCCTTCTATATCCTCCTTAGAATCACCATTTCTCCAATAATTACGTGTCTGGCATCCTTTAAACTGAGATTTACAAGCACAAAGATCAGTGAGATGTTGACTGATGAAGGGCCAAACAGAGAATGATAATTGGCGCCAATTTCGGAACGTCCTTGACACTGCGCATGCGCAGTAGGGGCGAAGTATGGAGGTCCTATAGGACATGATTTCTTTTGGTTTTGGATGCAAATTTTGGGGATTGGGGGGCAAAATTTGTGTTTGGCCCTGGTTTTGTTAGAGTTAGCACCAGCTAAGTCTGGGTCATTGGTACAGTATAAAAATATAAAACACATGTTCTAATGACATTATTGGACTGTGTCGGTAAGTCAGGGACAATGTCCCTGAACCGATCCAAAATTCCGTGTCCAATGACGCTATAAGTCTCTTATCCAACATCGCAGCAATGTAGTCCGAAATAACAATCACTGGAAGATAATGCCAGAAGATATGAATGGCAGCTTCCGATGCTACGAAAGGGAAAACTCGAAATCTTTCGAATCCCTTTCGCCATCCTGTCGGACCCTATAAAGCGTTCGGTCGTCCGTACCTGATGCAACCGCGGACCGCACCGACCCAGCGCCGTCAGATAATTCCTGATTCGAGTAAGAAACTGTCGATTGCTGGGATGCTGCGAAACAACTGTGCTAACTCGGATAGCACGTCCGTCACTGAGGCCTGAGGAGAAGCGGTCCTACAATGCATTGCCGCTGGAAGCTCCGTGATCGTTACCCCGTGCATACTACCAATATGCGAGCGAACAGAGTGTATAGGCCTCGTGTCCCTTGGCTACCGGATGGCGTGACCTATTCGCCGTGAAATCACTGAATGACGAAACTGATCGGGTACTCGAGGTCACGTAGCCA
Source organism: Pictodentalium vernedei (assembly GCA_031216915.1). Lineage (NCBI taxonomy): Eukaryota > Metazoa > Mollusca > Scaphopoda > Dentaliida > Dentaliidae > Pictodentalium > Pictodentalium vernedei. The sequence continues at coordinate 436,814,507 of CM062293.1, forward strand.
ATGTGCGGTCGTGTGCCCTGCTGTGAGGATGAGGAAGCATTATCGACAGTCTCTCGGACTGTCAATATAACGGAGCGTCCCGAACGACAGACATATGCTCCGAATGTAAAATATCTGAACCACAACATGCGGTCCCCTATGTTGTTGGACGAGAGAGGGACCTCTCTTGCTCACAGCCCGGACGGACCTGGACAAGCCAGGAACCGGACTAACAGGCTTCCTCCGATCTGTCCTCAATACGCCGTCACTGGGTGAGTACTAAAGTAATTATAGTGCTCGCATCACCCAAATCTCCTTCCTAGACTGCAACGGACGAACCCGGCAGCCGAACCATTCGATGAATGTATGCTACACCGGGTGAGCTAGCGAATGTCACTCCGTCTATCCTACAAGGGATCTCTTAGGCGATAGACATATTCCATGAGCACTTATTGCCGCTAGCTCTTCATTAACTATGACGACAGAGGCACACTTTTGAAAGACATCTCCGTAACTTTGCAAACAAGAAACCAGAAATGCTTGGTTATAGCAAGCATATAATAATAATATATATAGCGTCGTTCAATAATTCGAAAGTTTGTGTGACATTATTGGACTATGTCGGAACTGAGGGACGATGTCCCTGAACCGAACCAAAAATTTCTAAGTCCACCGACGCTATCAGTTTCTTATCCGGCATCGCAGCATTCTGGTCCGACGAAAGAAGCTGTAGAAGATCAAGTCAGATGACATACACAACAGCATATGTTGTTCCGAAAGGGAAAGCTCGAAATCCTCCAAATCCCTTTCGGTATCCCGTCGGACCAGATGAAATTTTCGGACGTCCGTACCCGCTTCCGCGGAGCGTCCCGACCCAGCATCATCGGATAAAAAATATGCGACAGATTCAGTTGATGCTGGGATGCTGCGATAAGCTGTGCTATTTAGGAAAGCACGTCCGTTCCCGAGGCCTGTGCAGTAGCGGTCTTACGATGCATTGCCGCCGGAAGCTCCATGTACGTTGACTTCCGCACACTTTCCTATGCGAACGTCCGGAGTCTGCAGGCCTCGTGTCCCTGGCTACCGGATGGTGTGACCTGGTCGCCGATGATTCTCTGACTGGCGAAGCTGACTGGATATCCGAGGTCACGTAGCCAAGAGCGGTTGTGTGCGCTACCATGAGAATGAGGAAGCCTTATTGACAGTCTACTCCGGACTGACTATATGTCGAAGCGTCCCGAGCGACGGACGTATGCTCCGAATGCGAAACATTTTGTACCACAACATCTGGGGCCAGATGTTGTTGTACGAGAGAGGGGCCTCTCTCGCTCGCCGTCCGGATGGACCAGAACGAGCTATGAACCGGACTAAAAGGCTTCCTCCGTTCTCCCTCTAATCCGCCGTCACTGGGTGTGCATTTGGTTGATTTATAGTGCTCGCATCACCCCAAAACTCCTTCTAGACCGCAATGGACAAACCCGGCTGCCGAACCATTCGATGAATGGATGCTACACCGGGCGAGCTAGCGGACGTCAAAGGCCGTCAAACCTACTAGGGTCCTCTTAGGCAATTGGCGTATTTACATGAGCACTTTTCCGCTAGCCCTTCATAAATTGTGACGGCGGAGACACACTGTTGGAAGACATCACAGATACATCACCCTAATCTTGATCGTCTGAAATAGAAATTGATAAAGCAGAGTGACCCTGCAGGGAAAGGACCGGAGTGTCCAATTCCCCACTAACATACCGTGACATACGCTTCCCATGTTGTCATCGAAATCATATGATACAGAACAGGAGTTAATGCGAGTACACTGACCACATATAGAATGATTATAAAAGTCAGAGGAAGACTTCCTCTTATTACAATTGATCAAAATCCTTTCAATGTGAAAAGAAAACAAGTCCTGGTACTCGCACCAACCCCTGGCAATCAAAATACATAATAATAATATGATCCATTAATATAGAAAAAATAATTGAAATCAAAATATTTTGAAAAAATATTTTTTCAGAACAGCCCAAGTTTCTGAAAAGTAACGTTGAGCCCCAATGGATCCCAAGCCTAAGTGTGGACAAAAATTTTAAAAATATTTTAAACAATTTATTCAACACTTAAGAACAATAATAATGTATCTAGTTATGATTAAAATAACATCAAGATATTATTTTCAAGAAATCCCCCCCTCACACAGAGGGCTGTTGTAAATGTAAACAATGAGTGTAAAAACACTAAAATAAGACTCCAGGCACCCAGGCCCGGAATCAGTTACCAAAAATACACTATCTGATGCAAAACAGAGACTTCCAGGGAAGAAACTGCAGAACATCAGATGGTAGATGCAGAACACAACGCCTAACCACCCATAGGTGAAGACGTAAACATGGGGAAAAGAACAGAATTCATTCTGTTATTCAGCTAAAACTCCCAAGAAAATTTAGTAATAATAATTACAGAAACTATGCCAAAAGCATGGGAGAATAGCAAGGGGGGACTTAAAGGAAAGGGAGAGAGGAAAACACTGAAAAATCAGTGTAACTAAATAACCAGAATGACAACAAAATGGCTGCTGCCTCAAAAATAGGTAACTTAACATAATTTCATTAAAAAATTTTAAGTTACAGCCCTGATAATATTCTGTCACACATTTTTCCTCTCCTCCTTCTCTATCCTCCTTAGAATCACCATTTCACTAATATTTATGTGTCTGGCATCATTTAAACTGAGATTTACAAGCACAAAGATCAGTCAGACGTTAACTGATGAAGGGCCAAACTTAGAATGATTAATGGCACCAATTTAGGAACGTCCTTGACACTGCGCATGCGCAGTAGAGGTGAAGTGTGGAGGGCCATTCAGGACATGTTTTCTTTGGTTTTAGATGCAAATTTTGGGGATTGGGGGGCAAAATTTGTGTTTGGCCCTATATTTTAAGAGTTAGCACCAGCTATGTCTGGGTCATTGGTACAGTATAAAAATATGAGCCCACCCTTTATACTTTTGCCCCCTTTTACTTTATGCACGCCTGGGCTTTTCCTGTGACAGTACAGTAGTAGTTGCTATGTATTATGGCAGAAATTCTGTTATGATGTAAACATTGTGAAACAGAGAAGCGTAACAACTTTTTTTCTTATACAAGAAGGTTACTACATGTAACATAACGTGACCTGCTAACCAATTACAAATGTACTGGTTAGCTCTTTATTTCCAGGATAGTACATCTCTGAATAACTATGACCAAGGGGAAAAAACTTGTACAGTCATTTCAGAGATCTCATATACCAAACAAGGAAGCTTTTAAAGCATTTGCTTTTGCCCATACCAATGGTGTTCAAATGCCAACTCCTGCCTTTTTCACCTGACACCCCTATATATGATAAGAGAACTTGATTTGAACAAACCTGCGAATAGTCATTACAACGATCTAGCACTTGTATGCCAAGCATGAAAGAATTAGAAGCATGGTTTAAAAGAACAAGCTTTTCTTCACAAACTACCTTTGAAACATAATTTAGCGCTATACCAATTAAACAAACCTGGTACAAATTCTGTTGCACCAAAATGCTGGAACATGTCTTCCATTTGTCTTTGAATTTCGCTCATTTGTTGTTGCATGTCACCATGGAAATGTCTAAACACATCGTCCAGGTGGTCATGTGGTTGTGAAAATTCTTCAAACTCGTCCTCTTCTCTAAACCTGCAATTGTAAACGAGAAATCTGACAACTTTGTTTTACCTTTACAACACTGACATTATTCGACCAAAAAATTGTTTTTGATTCTCAGACAATCCCTCACTGAAATTACCCCCACCCCCCTCTTATTGGACATTTTCCTTACTTTGCAGAGCCTTCTAATATTACGTCAAAATCAAGAGACTCAAAACTTTTTATGTATTTTGTTTGATGTTTGTAATTTGTTTGAAATCTGAACAGCATAATAATAGACAGCATACATTTGTACATCCTGTGGCATTGCAGTTGTTTCTAGGCAAGTCTTAGCTAGGGCCCTGCGAATCACATATGTTTTATTCAAATCGAATCTCAAATTGAATCAAGTCCATTATTTGAAATTGCTTCGAACCTTGAATCAAATACCAGTTTCTTGAAGTTCCGATTGATAAAATATTTCATGTACATCACCAAGGCAAGCCTTCAACGAAGGCATGCCTTGATGATGTAGCTGGAATATTACCCACTAAGGATTTTTGTTCAAAAACAGAAACGCGTGCGAGAATTCTGTACTGGACACAGCAGGATTTATTATTATTAATTTTCAAACTGACATAGTATGTAAAAGCCCCAGTGATTCCGAGTTCTGACTGCAGTTTTGTCATTTGGATATCATTAAGCTCATGAACGAATAAATACATGTAGAACTAATCAAATTATATTTATTTAGTGGTGTAAGGTCACATATTTTGGCACAATGGCTAATCATGACCACAACATGAGTATCAACTCAAGACCAGGGGTGAGCGTTAATAAGCCATGTTGCCCATTTTAGAAAGGGTTTGCACCTCCAAAACATTGGTGACTGGGTCCCATTTTACCAGTAAAACAGAGTCTGTTTACCACAGTCAGGCCTGTAATTAAGTCGCAAACGGTCGTTCAGGTTACGGGGCGGTTACAATGATTTAAAAAATGCTAACCTCTGAACTGTTCACAATGGCATTTTACCGCGAACGGAACAGAAAAAAAAAGATCATCACTTCACTGTTGTTTCAAGCACCTCAACATGAAATGGTGATCAAACACATAATAAACGTCCTTCATAAACTTTATGGTCCAGACCCATCATCTGAAAGGGCTTTCTGTGGGGAATGCTATCAACATATGCGAAGAAATCCATTCAATTAATCATTTGAAATGGCTCTTTTCTCATTTCAGTTCCCCCCCCCCCCCCCCCCCCCCCCCCCCCCCCACACACACTACACTTTTTCTCCGACATGGACATGGACTACACTTTTTAGTGTGTCTCCAACATTGGCGAAACACTAAAACATCACATTCAGGCATATCAAGGGAGTTAACTCGATCTCATTCGCGCAGAGGAGGTCATCAAACTCGGTCGCATTCGCACAGAGCACATTATCGACCCCTCTGCGCAAATGCGATCAAATTTCCGATTTCTGATTGATGAAAAGGTCTATTCGTTTCGGCGCCATTGCTGGGTTATTGTTTTTACTGTTTTATATTTATACAAAAACATGGCCGATTTCGAAATTTCAGTTGACACCTCACGGGTCTTCAAATGACGGTAATTAAAGGATAAAACATAGTTTGGATCAATAAATACTGCCCAAATGTAAGGAAATACGTGTACTATTGATTGCAGCTGGTAATAAGGGTGAAAGCTTGATATATATTCCTAATTTCGAGTTTTGAGTTTCCATAAAAACTTGATGGGAACTTTTTCTATAGGACTGAATGGGAAGAATCTGAACATAGAGGGGTAGCCACTACATTCGGATCGCTGAACTATGGTACGACTTGACTGGTACGAGTTGCTGTTCGTACAAATTGTCCTGATACCGAATGGGTATTGGTAAGAATCTGAACATAGAAGAGTAGCCACTACGTTCGGATCGCTAAACTACCATCAGTGGCATTCGTAGTTCAGCGATCTGAACGTAGTGGCTACCCCTCTACATTCAGATTCTTCCCATTCAATCCTATAGAAAAAGTTCCCATCAAGTTTTTATGGGAACTCAAAACTCGAAATTAGGCATATATATCAAGCTTTCGCCCTTGTTACCAGCTGCAATCGATAGTACACATATTTGCTTACATTTGGGCAGAGTTTTTTAATCCAAACTATGTTTTATCCTTTAATTATCGTCATTTGTGTACTCATGAGGCGGCAACTGAGATTTCGAAATCAGCCATGTTTTTGTTTAAATATAAAACAGTAAAAACAATAACCTGGTAATAGCGCCGAAACGAATAGACCTTTTCATCGATGCGGAATAGGAAATTTGATCGCAATTGCGCAGAATGGGTTTGATAATCTGCTCTGTGCAAATGCGACAGAGTTTGATGACCTCCTCTGCGCGAATGAGATCGAGATTCCGAGTCTGCACTGATGAAAATGTCTATTCGTTTCGGCCCCATTACCGGGTTATTGTTTTTACTGTTTTATATTTAAACAAAAACATCGCCGATTTCGAAATCTCTGTTACCGCCTCACGAGTACAAAAATGACAATAATTAAAGGATAAAACCTAGTTTGGATTAATAGCGCGTGCAAAAGCAGCCCGAAGGGCTGCTTTGAAGCAAGCCTAATAGACAATGTGTACGTGAAATTGGAAAAACCAAGGAATGCTCTGCCATCCAATCTAAACAGGAAACCGGATGTAAAAACATGGGGAACCCCAGCTCTCGTTTTCAGAAGCGAACAAATCGAATGACGCCCCCTAAAATGCGAATGGTGTAATGCGAGATTTCTCCTTAGATCATTCCATGCAGACTTTGAATAATTTATTGAACATGCTTTTCAAAATTAAAGTTTTTCCAAACAAACTCAACTGTCGTTTGCTTTGCTGACTAAATGACAGAAATTGTCGAAAAGCTAAATGTTCCCATATATGCACATTGGATTTCATCGTCTGCTGGCTGGCTGTTGGGATCCCACTGTTGTTCGATTCTGCGGAGTATTCTGTCACGTGATTTATCTGTTTTGCATTTGCAAGTGCAAAACGCTGTTCACTTCAAACCAACACTGCGTGTTATTGGAACAAAGTTACCAAATGAAAAGCATCAACAACACGTCCATTTGTTGTAACTTAAAAGTACGCACAGGTCGGATTGTGGTAAAGGTCGTTTTCATTCAGTTATTATGAACCTAAGATGTCGAAGTGACATACTGTCTGACAAACGTCCACGAATTACCATTTCCAAAACAGAAGTTCCGTTCCACAATGTATGCACCCCAGCGAAACAAAAACAATAAATTTTCGACAATACGTTTTGAGGCTAATTGTCAAGCGAAGACGCCTTACCCATCACAATGACTGCATACATTCTCGTTTCTGACAATTGTAATGTTTTTTCTGTGCGCACAATTTATTGTGCTCGACCATTACTAAAGCTGTCCAACTTGTGAAATTTAAAAACGCCTATTCCCCCCTCCACCAAAAAAAACAATAAAAATAAATGTTGCAGTGAAACTCTTTTTTTCTTTAAATTCGCACCAGATGAAAATAAAAAAAAACAGATAACCTGAAATATTTCTCCATTGTCCATATAGCTCATATTTAATTCATAATATTGCTGAAAATTTTCGAAAGATAATGAAAAAATAAAGCTTCCATTTCTTCTAGAAAAATGGATAGGGTGTGGGTTCACTGCAATCCATTGTTTTTTGACAAAGCCCACAATCAACCTGAAGCCTATTTCTTAATCATTACCAAAAATATTCAAGGGGTTAGTTTTTGTACTTTTGGATCAGTGAATGTTCAAACTTGATCTAAATAAAAGTCATCGCTGTCAATGTTGTGTATCATGTACAAAAAAATGTTCAACCTTTTTCTTTGGTTGTTTATAAAAATAAGTTATGTAGTTGCCTGGTCAATTTCAATTTTTATTTGAAAACATATGTGGATGGTGGTGTGTAGGTAGGGTGGGGGTGGTGTGGATCTTGAATGAAAAACTTGTTGAGGTCCATAAATTTTTTTTGAAGGTTGGATAATGGCGATATTCTGGACAAAATATTAATCTGTTGTCGTCTATTTTGTAGGGTACTTTCCGAAAATTACACCCAAACCGGCCTGCACAATTTCAGCCAAAGCAGCTTCCACAATTTCAGGCCAAAACACCTTTGACACTGGTTGGGTGAGATATTTTTTCCTTACAAATTTTCAACTTTCCTATTTTTGGCCACAATATTTATAGGATGTTTGGAGAGATAAATTGATAATGCTACCAGAATGGGGAAAAAAAATAGGCCCAAAATCTGGGGTAAAATGCCAAGATAAAAAATTAGGTGGGAAGTGATCACGCCTGGGAAGAAACTTGTGGATTTTGATCTGACAATTGAAATCATAACAAGAGGCCCCACGGGGCCTGAAGCGCTCATCTTGTACAGAACACAATTTAAACAGAGTCCAAGAATGAGTCTACATTAAGCAAGCCATCTCCATAGGCTACACTGTCAATCCTTGAGTCCCTCAGGAGTGACAAAAATAATCTGGGCATCATGCCTTTTCTTCAGTTGATCAAAAGTAAAATGTAGAGCTCCCCTATGAAGCCCCTTGATACAACCTATGTGGATTAATCTTAGTACCTCTAGAGGGTACTGAATACAAAATTTTTAATTCTTCAGCAAAATGGCCAATTCCGGCTCTCATAGAGAGCCCAAATATTAACCCAGACTCTTGATTTGAACACAGTTAAATCTGACTTCCCTAGAGATGTTGTGTACCGAATATGAAAGCATTCTGACTATTGGATCTGAAGAAGAGAAATTGTAAAGAAATTTCTTCGAATTGCACTAAGTTCAAATTTGGGCTACCATAGCGAGCCCAAATATTGACCTATGGATCCGATTTGAACAAACTTGAATCTGACCCCCCTAGAGATGTTGTATACCAAATGTGAAAGCATTCTGACAAGTGAATCTGAAGAAGAAGATTTTTGAAGAAATTCCCTCATATTGTACTAAGTTAAATTTCATGTTCCCATATGGAGCCCAAATATTAACCTAGGCACTCGAATTGAACAACCTAGAATCTGACCCCCCTAGAGATGTTGTATACCAAATATAAAAGCATTCCGACTGGTGGATCTGAAGAAGAAGATTTTTAAAGAAATTTTCTCATATTGCACTAAGTAAAAATTTGGGCTACCATAGTGAGCCCAAATATGTACCTAGGGATTTGATTTGAACAAACTTGAATCTGTCCCCCATAGAGATGTTGCATACCAAATATCAAAGCATTCTGACTGATGGATCTGAAGAAGAAGATTTTTTTAAATTACCCTCCATATTGAACAAAGATAAAATTTGGGCTTCCGTAGGAAGCCCAAATATTAACCTAGGGACTTGGTTTGAACAATCTAGAATCTGACCCTCATAACAATGATGTATACCAAATATTAAAAGATTCTGACTGGTGGTTCTGAAGAAGAAGATTTTTAAAGAATATTCCCCATATTACCCTATGTTAAAACTTCGGGCTCCTGTAGAGAGCCCAAATATGAACCAATGAGCTTTATTTCAACACACTTTTATCTGACCCCCCTATGAATGCTGTATACCAAATATCAAAAGATTCTGATGATTGGTTCTGGAGAAAAGATTTTTTTTAAATTTTTGCAAATATGCTGACTCAGCATTTTTTCGATGCCCATTACAGAACACCCTAACATAACCGATGGCAATTTTTTTTTACCATTCAATTCTACTGGTCATAAGGATACTTCATACCAAATAAAAGCTCTCTGTTCCGTGGGGTTTGGGAAATATGGGCGTTTGAAAATATTTCTATTTTTAGCTCCCAGGGTTCCCATGGGGATGCGGGAATTTTTTTTTTTGCATGGGTCAAGTACTTATGACCCAATATTACCACAATCCAAATTTGGTTCATACCGGACCATCGGTTCAGAAAAAAGAAATTTTGGGCGGGGCCAAAAATCTTACCCCTCCTATTACAAAGCCAAATATTACTTTACGAACTTCGTTTGAACAAACTTGATTCTACACCTCATATGGAAGCTCAATAAAAAATATCAAGTCAGTGTACACACTGGTTCTTGAGAAGAAGATTTTAAAAATATTTTGGAGTATTTTCCCCCACTCCCTCCCTATGGGGCTGGGCATGCCGAGTTGAACAAAAATGAAATGCCCCTTTGGGACCATCACTCACACAAACTTTCACTTGAATTGGCCCAGTGGCTTTGGAGGAGAAGACCAAAACATGGTGTTGACGGACGACGGACGACGGACGGGAAGCGATGAGATTAGCTCAGCTTGACTTTGTCAAGATGAGCTAAAAACAGGAATTGGTTTCCTTGTTTTGTAATTTGGATATCAGTTAATTTAACTGCCACTTTCCAGATGACTTAAAAGTAACTTTGCTTGTTTTTTCATCCCAGTGGATATATTAAATTCATGAACTATTTTATAATTGCCAATATTCACATTGACTACACTGCAATTTTTCATCATTTCTGATAAATGAAAAAGAAATAATGAATGTTTTTTGAAGAAAAAAAGTGTTGACTGCGGAGTGATTCCTGAATGAAAGAATAATTTTACGGATGAAAATATGTGGATATTTTTTCTAAATTTTTGGCTCTTTTTTTCCTTTGAAGGGGTGGAGTTTTTTTTTTATTTTTTAGGGAATTTTCAGGTGAAAGTGTTTTCAGCTCACGTTAAGAGACATAGTCATCCAGACACCCATGCTGGACCACTGAATGACCCCATGTTATTCTGGTTCCACATCTCAAAAATTGAACTAAGAGATCATATCAGCTGAATAACAAGGTGGTACAGGCATACTCACAAACTTTCACTATACAACCCAGCAGTGGCAAGACACTTTGTCAAATTGTTCCAAGTACCAAACTGATCACATTAACTAAGAAACATCAGATTCAATTTATGTTTGTTGGGGCACTGGTCAATTGCTCTATTTCCTGACTGGTCAATTCATGTCTCCTTCCATCCCAGCTACTCAGACTGGTACTTTCTATTCTACACGTACCAGTCATGTTTTTAAAGTGGAACACGCTCTGTAGTACCACTCACCCTCTGTAGTGTAAAATCGCACGTCAGTAAAGCTTCAACAAGCTGCTTGTCACTACAGACGACAGAACAGTCGAAATATTTCTCAAGCGCATACACGCTATAATAACTGACCACAACATGACTCCAAGTGGTCCATGTAAACACAATCTAGACACGAAATCTTATGTATTTGTTTATTTGATAAGACCTTACGGTCGAAACTATAGTTATACCAGCGGCTCTGCCGGGCAAATACCACGAGATTTCCGTTCCCCCAACATGGGGCTCTACATTCTAACTCACTGAAACAAATACAAAAGTCCACCTCACACAGTAATGGACAAACATAGAAACATGCCTCCCCCGGACTCCTTCAGTCCAAATGCTCAAGGGGAGCTAGGTCAAAAACCATCCGACTGACTATGAGAAAGGCAACATCTCCATGTTGATTCCAAGTGACTTCTACGGAACCAACTGAATGAGAAAATACAAAATATAGTGGTCGGTTAGCAAAACACAACTGTACATACACAAGCCTATCTTGTCAAACATTCTGACAACGATAAAATAGTATGAATAATAGACTTCATACCGGTACCTATCAAACTCTTCCAAATATGATAGGTGAGCTGTTCAAATTATGAATAAGCGAAGCTCTTCTATAAAACAGCCAAACGCTACGCTTACGCAATCAAGCTCGTCGACAAAGCAGCCAAGCTCCTCGATAAAGCAGCCAATAGTCAAATAAATAACCCTTAAATATGGGTGCTGACATCTGATACAGCCTAATCTGTTCTTAATGGCAATAAAGGGTTATATAATCCCAATGAGTGGAAATCCACCCACATGATTTTTCAGCACAAATTAAGTGCAAATAAAGGGCACGAACTGACAAATAATAGCGTACACTGCACACTTGCTCTCAATCTATCGACAATATCCTTTGAAATGTCGACAATTAATTACTCAGGCAGTGTACTCAGCCTAATAGTTGGAAAGCACATTACCTCCAACACTACAGCAAACACATGCTGATGAGCCTTTTGGTACGGCCATATTTAATACTGCGCGCCGACACTGATACGGCCTTACACGCTAAAAATAGGGCCAGATCATCTTATTGGAAACACTGACGGCCTCGGCGTCGTATCATGTAAAGCACATGCTTTCAACAGTATAGCATGCAATTATAGATGAGCCTTAGAGCGAGGTCTAGGGGTGAATAGAGGAAACGGGTAGCTAAGCCATCCACCTTTGGTCCTCCACCAGTGCCATCGACCTTCACGCATACCAAATACTGATACGATCTCACGAATAAAACAGTGTACACGTAGTATATTCGAACTGCACCCAATTAGTGAAACACGTATTCTCACATGCAGCAGTTACTCAAAAAACACAAACAACACGCTGTATCATGCGCTAAATAAGTAATCCGTACCTAAGCTCAGCCTACAGCTGATGGAGCGCAATCCATTTTCATAAGCAGTGAAAAGTTATATAACTCCACGGGTGGAAGTCCACCCATATGAGTGTCCAAAACATGGACCACAATCTATAACAACTCTCTGCCCATATACTCAGCGTGCAGAGAGCCGTGACCGCATACTCTAAGAGTATTGGAGGGGTACCACCCTCCCCACATACACACTATGTCGGACCCACCGAATGTCTCGCACTAAACGTGCAGTGGTAAACATGCAGCCACAAGACTAGCTCTTGAGACATCCTAACTCTCTCTTCGCAAAAAGTCATGTAACGGACTCCCACAACTGCCTGTAAGCATGCCTTTGTTTCTGCCTCCCCCGTTTCAATCATGATTCTGGGCTTTTGGGCCCCTTTTTGGAGGACTTACGTTTACCGATGAGGATTTGATGCTTGCATTGAATCTGCCGTCGGGGGTTTGACCAGGCAAACAACAACCAGTGCACTGTGAGCCGCGACTCGCAGGTGGGAGCTCTCCCACGAGAGAGTACCATAAAACAGATCTCCACTGGTATCTGTAATTCTTAACGGTTCAGGGCACCGCCCTAGTAGACTGACATACCTGTATGCAGTTATCGGGAAACACACGAATATCAGATGATCTTAATACCTAATGCAACATAATTTGGTCAGAACTGTAGTGACTAACACAGCAATTTCACAAACATACCATTTTAAGCAGCAAGAATAGTATCGGCGACCATAGACTAGAAAAATAAACAACAATTGTTCTATATACTTAAACAATTGCGTAACCACACTGAATAAAAGTTATCCCTACAAATAGAGTAGCATTGAACTGTAGGATAACCCCCATAGAGTGGAAATCCACCCATATAGCTGTCCAACACACGGACCGAAATTTGGAACAATTTCAACTCGTGCACGAAATAATACTGGCAACTAGAGAGTCCAACAAATAAACAAACAAAATCTCTCTCGTTGCTTTTTCCATTTTTTATATATATATGGAAGTGGAGAAACACATAAATGGGACAAACACCCAAAACCTGGGCTACAAATTACAACTCAAACGTTTTATTTCCTTCTAATATAGAAGAGTTTACACATCGTCAAGTTTCTAAATTAGGGCATGTAAACTAGTTCCTAAATGTCATTACTCCAATCGTAACACAATCGAACCGATAACCAGTCACATGACTATGAAATCAAGCTAACCTTAACCAGCCAATCAGCGTACAGAACTCATTCACGTGGTACTAACTGACAGAGGAAGAAAGAAGAAGAAACATCTCCCTGTCGCCATTTTGATTGTTAAAACAACACGCTTTCCATCACTGCTAACTGATAGACTGATTACACAGAATCATCAAATATCTCGCTAATTCATTATAATTGGCTTATTAATAGATAGGTGTCGCTTCGTTTTATATCTCCACGTGCTTACATTCATGATTTTATAACGGATCTTTCTTTTAAGCGTAAGTTTATCCTACCCACTTTGATTTCAGAAAATCAACTTCTCGAGTATGTTTTCTATGATTACAAATCCTCTGCTTTTAGCACGAGGTGACTTCCACGTATTGCGCGAGACGATTCCTCCACAACTAATGTGCGAGATGAGATTCCTCCGCAACTACAGTGCGAAACGATTCCTCCACAACCATTGTGCGAGATGAAATTTAGAAAACAATACCTCGACATAATTCCAGGGTACCCACCCGATACAAATCCTCTGCTTTTAGCACGAGGTGACTTCCACGTATTGCGTGAGACGATTCCTCCACAACTAATGTGCGAGTTGAGATTCCTCCGCAACTACTGTGCGAAACGATTCCTCCACAACCATTGTGCGAGATGAACTTTAGAAAACAATACCTCAACATAATTCCGGGGTACCCACCCGAGTACTAATAGCTGATAAAACCATACCTACATCAGCCTTGCACGTAGTGTAAACAAAACCTACGGCTTACACCAACTTCTCTACACGCTGATAACAGCTGTTTGAACGATCCACTGTACGTGACAATTTCACAAGCTGATCTGATCATATCAGTTATATACGTAGCGTAGCCTCAAAGTCTACATAATACACCATTCTTAACACACTGATACCAGTCGTGTACACGGTCTTCTTAGAGACTGAATTGATTAGCAGAGAGTAAAAACACAAGGCTATTCTCTTCTATAAACATAATGACTGAGTGAGCCTAATCCACGCTCTGTAGTACCACTCACCCTCTGTAGTGTAAAATCGCACGTCAGTAAAGCTTCAACAAGCTGCTTGTCACTACAGACGACAGAACAGTCGAAATATTTCTCAAGCGCATACACGCTATAATAACTGACCACAACATGACTCCAAGTGGTCCATGTAAACACAATCTAGACACGAAATCTTATGTATTTGTTTATTTGATAAGACCTTACGGTCGAAACTATAGTTATACCAGCGGCTCTGCCGGGCAAATACCACGAGATTTCCGTTCCCCCAACATGGGGCTCTACATTCTAACTCACTGAAACAAATACAAAAGTCCACCTCACACAGTAATGGACAAACATAGAAACATGCCTCCCCCGGACTCCTTCAGTCCAAATGCTCAAGGGGAGCTAGGTCAAAAACCATCCGACTGACTATGAGAAAGGCAACATCTCCATGTTGATTCCAAGTGACTTCTACGGAACCAACTGAATGAGAAAATACAAAATATAGTGGTCGGTTAGCAAAACACAACTGTACATACACAAGCCTATCTTGTCAAACATTCTGACAACGATAAAATAGTATGAATAATAGACTTCATACCGGTACCTATCAAACTCTTCCAAATATGATAGGTGAGCTGTTCAAATTATGAATAAGCGAAGCTCTTCTATAAAACAGCCAAACGCTACGCTTACGCAATCAAGCTCGTCGACAAAGCAGCCAAGCTCCTCGATAAAGCAGCCAATAGTCAAATAAATAACCCTTAAATATGGGTGCTGACATCTGATACAGCCTAATCTGTTCTTAATGGCAATAAAGGGTTATATAATCCCAATGAGTGGAAATCCACCCACATGATTTTTCAGCACAAATTAAGTGCAAATAAAGGGCACGAACTGACAAATAATAGCGTACACTGCACACTTGCTCTCAATCTATCGACAATATCCTTTGAAATGTCGACAATTAATTACTCAGGCAGTGTACTCAGCCTAATAGTTGGAAAGCACATTACCTCCAACACTACAGCAAACACATGCTGATGAGCCTTTTGGTACGGCCATATTTAATACTGCGCGCCGACACTGATACGGCCTTACACGCTAAAAATAGGGCCAGATCATCTTATTGGAAACACTGACGGCCTCGGCGTCGTATCATGTAAAGCACATGCTTTCAACAGTATAGCATGCAATTATAGATGAGCCTTAGAGCGAGGTCTAGGGGTGAATAGAGGAAACGGGTAGCTAAGCCATCCACCTTTGGTCCTCCACCAGTGCCATCGACCTTCACGCATACCAAATACTGATACGATCTCACGAATAAAACAGTGTACACGTAGTATATTCGAACTGCACCCAATTAGTGAAACACGTATTCTCACATGCAGCAGTTACTCAAAAAACACAAACAACACGCTGTATCATGCGCTAAATAAGTAATCCGTACCTAAGCTCAGCCTACAGCTGATGGAGCGCAATCCATTTTCATAAGCAGTGAAAAGTTATATAACTCCACGGGTGGAAGTCCACCCATATGAGTGTCCAAAACATGGACCACAATCTATAACAACTCTCTGCCCATATACTCAGCGTGCAGAGAGCCGTGACCGCATACTCTAAGAGTATTGGAGGGGTACCACCCTCCCCACATACACACTATGTCGGACCCACCGAATGTCTCGCACTAAACGTGCAGTGGTAAACATGCAGCCACAAGACTAGCTCTTGAGACATCCTAACTCTCTCTTCGCAAAAAGTCATGTAACGGACTCCCACAACTGCCTGTAAGCATGCCTTTGTTTCTGCCTCCCCCGTTTCAATCATGATTCTGGGCTTTTGGGCCCCTTTTTGGAGGACTTACGTTTACCGATGAGGATTTGATGCTTGCATTGAATCTGCCGTCGGGGGTTTGACCAGGCAAACAACAACCAGTGCACTGTGAGCCGCGACTCGCAGGTGGGAGCTCTCCCACGAGAGAGTACCATAAAACAGATCTCCACTGGTATCTGTAATTCTTAACGGTTCAGGGCACCGCCCTAGTAGACTGACATACCTGTATGCAGTTATCGGGAAACACACGAATATCAGATGATCTTAATACCTAATGCAACATAATTTGGTCAGAACTGTAGTGACTAACACAGCAATTTCACAAACATACCATTTTAAGCAGCAAGAATAGTATCGGCGACCATAGACTAGAAAAATAAACAACAATTGTTCTATATACTTAAACAATTGCGTAACCACACTGAATAAAAGTTATCCCTACAAATAGAGTAGCATTGAACTGTAGGATAACCCCCATAGAGTGGAAATCCACCCATATAGCTGTCCAACACACGGACCGAAATTTGGAACAATTTCAACTCGTGCACGAAATAATACTGGCAACTAGAGAGTCCAACAAATAAACAAACAAAATCTCTCTCGTTGCTTTTTCCATTTTTTATATATATATGGAAGTGGAGAAACACATAAATGGGACAAACACCCAAAACCTGGGCTACAAATTACAACTCAAACGTTTTATTTCCTTCTAATATAGAAGAGTTTACACATCGTCAAGTTTCTAAATTAGGGCATGTAAACTAGTTCCTAAATGTCATTACTCCAATCGTAACACAATCGAACCGATAACCAGTCACATGACTATGAAATCAAGCTAACCTTAACCAGCCAATCAGCGTACAGAACTCATTCACGTGGTACTAACTGACAGAGGAAGAAAGAAGAAGAAACATCTCCCTGTCGCCATTTTGATTGTTAAAACAACACGCTTTCCATCACTGCTAACTGATAGACTGATTACACAGAATCATCAAATATCTCGCTAATTCATTATAATTGGCTTATTAATAGATAGGTGTCGCTTCGTTTTATATCTCCACGTGCTTACATTCATGATTTTATAACGGATCTTTCTTTTAAGCGTAAGTTTATCCTACCCACTTTGATTTCAGAAAATCAACTTCTCGAGTATGTTTTCTATGATTACAAATCCTCTGCTTTTAGCACGAGGTGACTTCCACGTATTGCGCGAGACGATTCCTCCACAACTAATGTGCGAGATGAGATTCCTCCGCAACTACAGTGCGAAACGATTCCTCCACAACCATTGTGCGAGATGAAATTTAGAAAACAATACCTCGACATAATTCCAGGGTACCCACCCGATACAAATCCTCTGCTTTTAGCACGAGGTGACTTCCACGTATTGCGTGAGACGATTCCTCCACAACTAATGTGCGAGTTGAGATTCCTCCGCAACTACTGTGCGAAACGATTCCTCCACAACCATTGTGCGAGATGAACTTTAGAAAACAATACCTCAACATAATTCCGGGGTACCCACCCGAGTACTAATAGCTGATAAAACCATACCTACATCAGCCTTGCACGTAGTGTAAACAAAACCTACGGCTTACACCAACTTCTCTACACGCTGATAACAGCTGTTTGAACGATCCACTGTACGTGACAATTTCACAAGCTGATCTGATCATATCAGTTATATACGTAGCGTAGCCTCAAAGTCTACATAATACACCATTCTTAACACACTGATACCAGTCGTGTACACGGTCTTCTTAGAGACTGAATTGATTAGCAGAGAGTAAAAACACAAGGCTATTCTCTTCTATAAACATAATGACTGAGTGAGCCTAATCCACGCTCTGTAGTACCACTCACCCTCTGTAGTGTAAAATCGCACGTCAGTAAAGCTTCAACAAGCTGCTTGTCACTACAGACGACAGAACAGTCGAAATATTTCTCAAGCGCATACACGCTATAATAACTGACCACAACATGACTCCAAGTGGTCCATGTAAACACAATCTAGACACGAAATCTTATGTATTTGTTTATTTGATAAGACCTTACGGTCGAAACTATAGTTATACCAGCGGCTCTGCCGGGCAAATACCACGAGATTTCCGTTCCCCCAACATGGGGCTCTACATTCTAACTCACTGAAACAAATACAAAAGTCCACCTCACACAGTAATGGACAAACATAGAAACATGCCTCCCCCGGACTCCTTCAGTCCAAATGCTCAAGGGGAGCTAGGTCAAAAACCATCCGACTGACTATGAGAAAGGCAACATCTCCATGTTGATTCCAAGTGACTTCTACGGAACCAACTGAATGAGAAAATACAAAATATAGTGGTCGGTTAGCAAAACACAACTGTACATACACAAGCCTATCTTGTCAAACATTCTGACAACGATAAAATAGTATGAATAATAGACTTCATACCGGTACCTATCAAACTCTTCCAAATATGATAGGTGAGCTGTTCAAATTATGAATAAGCGAAGCTCTTCTATAAAACAGCCAAACGCTACGCTTACGCAATCAAGCTCGTCGACAAAGCAGCCAAGCTCCTCGATAAAGCAGCCAATAGTCAAATAAATAACCCTTAAATATGGGTGCTGACACCTGATACAGCCTAATCTGTTCTTAATGGCAATAAAGGGTTATATAATCCCAATGAGTGGAAATCCACCCACATGATTTTTCAGCACAAATTAAGTGCAAATAAAGGGCACGAACTGACAAATAATAGCGTACACTGCACACTTGCTCTCAATCTATCGACAATATCCTTTGAAATGTCGACAATTAATTACTCAGGCAGTGTACTCAGCCTAATAGTTGGAAAGCACATTACCTCCAACACTACAGCAAACACATGCTGATGAGCCTTTTGGTACGGCCATATTTAATACTGCGCGCCGACACTGATACGGCCTTACACGCTAAAAATAGGGCCAGATCATCTTATTGGAAACACTGACGGCCTCGGCGTCGTATCATGTAAAGCACATGCTTTCAACAGTATAGCATGCAATTATAGATGAGCCTTAGAGCGAGGTCTAGGGGTGAATAGAGGAAACGGGTAGCTAAGCCATCCACCTTTGGTCCTCCACCAGTGCCATCGACCTTCACGCATACCAAATACTGATACGATCTCACGAATAAAACAGTGTACACGTAGTATATTCGAACTGCACCCAATTAGTGAAACACGTATTCTCACATGCAGCAGTTACTCAAAAAACACAAACAACACGCTGTATCATGCGCTAAATAAGTAATCCGTACCTAAGCTCAGCCTACAGCTGATGGAGCGCAATCCATTTTCATAAGCAGTGAAAAGTTATATAACTCCACGGGTGGAAGTCCACCCATATGAGTGTCCAAAACATGGACCACAATCTATAACAACTCTCTGCCCATATACTCAGCGTGCAGAGAGCCGTGACCGCATACTCTAAGAGTATTGGAGGGGTACCACCCTCCCCACATACACACTATGTCGGACCCACCGAATGTCTCGCACTAAACGTGCAGTGGTAAACATGCAGCCACAAGACTAGCTCTTGAGACATCCTAACTCTCTCTTCGCAAAAAGTCATGTAACGGACTCCCACAACTGCCTGTAAGCATGCCTTTGTTTCTGCCTCCCCCGTTTCAATCATGATTCTGGGCTTTTGGGCCCCTTTTTGGAGGACTTACGTTTACCGATGAGGATTTGATGCTTGCATTGAATCTGCCGTCGGGGGTTTGACCAGGCAAACAACAACCAGTGCACTGTGAGCCGCGACTCGCAGGTGGGAGCTCTCCCACGAGAGAGTACCATAAAACAGATCTCCACTGGTATCTGTAATTCTTAACGGTTCAGGGCACCGCCCTAGTAGACTGACATACCTGTATGCAGTTATCGGGAAACACACGAATATCAGATGATCTTAATACCTAATGCAACATAATTTGGTCAGAACTGTAGTGACTAACACAGCAATTTCACAAACATACCATTTTAAGCAGCAAGAATAGTATCGGCGACCATAGACTAGAAAAATAAACAACAATTGTTCTATATACTTAAACAATTGCGTAACCACACTGAATAAAAGTTATCCCTACAAATAGAGTAGCATTGAACTGTAGGATAACCCCCATAGAGTGGAAATCCACCCATATAGCTGTCCAACACACGGACCGAAATTTGGAACAATTTCAACTCGTGCACGAAATAATACTGGCAACTAGAGAGTCCAACAAATAAACAAACAAAATCTCTCTCGTTGCTTTTTCCATTTTTTATATATATATGGAAGTGGAGAAACACATAAATGGGACAAACACCCAAAACCTGGGCTACAAATTACAACTCAAACGTTTTATTTCCTTCTAATATAGAAGAGTTTACACATCGTCAAGTTTCTAAATTAGGGCATGTAAACTAGTTCCTAAATGTCATTACTCCAATCGTAACACAATCGAACCGATAACCAGTCACATGACTATGAAATCAAGCTAACCTTAACCAGCCAATCAGCGTACAGAACTCATTCACGTGGTACTAACTGACAGAGGAAGAAAGAAGAAGAAACATCTCCCTGTCGCCATTTTGATTGTTAAAACAACACGCTTTCCATCACTGCTAACTGATAGACTGATTACACAGAATCATCAAATATCTCGCTAATTCATTATAATTGGCTTATTAATAGATAGGTGTCGCTTCGTTTTATATCTCCACGTGCTTACATTCATGATTTTATAACGGATCTTTCTTTTAAGCGTAAGTTTATCCTACCCACTTTGATTTCAGAAAATCAACTTCTCGAGTATGTTTTCTATGATTACAAATCCTCTGCTTTTAGCACGAGGTGACTTCCACGTATTGCGCGAGACGATTCCTCCACAACTAATGTGCGAGATGAGATTCCTCCGCAACTACAGTGCGAAACGATTCCTCCACAACCATTGTGCGAGATGAAATTTAGAAAACAATACCTCGACATAATTCCAGGGTACCCACCCGATACAAATCCTCTGCTTTTAGCACGAGGTGACTTCCACGTATTGCGTGAGACGATTCCTCCACAACTAATGTGCGAGTTGAGATTCCTCCGCAACTACTGTGCGAAACGATTCCTCCACAACCATTGTGCGAGATGAACTTTAGAAAACAATACCTCAACATAATTCCGGGGTACCCACCCGAGTACTAATAGCTGATAAAACCATACCTACATCAGCCTTGCACGTAGTGTAAACAAAACCTACGGCTTACACCAACTTCTCTACACGCTGATAACAGCTGTTTGAACGATCCACTGTACGTGACAATTTCACAAGCTGATCTGATCATATCAGTTATATACGTAGCGTAGCCTCAAAGTCTACATAATACACCATTCTTAACACACTGATACCAGTCGTGTACACGGTCTTCTTAGAGACTGAATTGATTAGCAGAGAGTAAAAACACAAGGCTATTCTCTTCTATAAACATAATGACTGAGTGAGCCTAATCCACGCTCTGTAGTACCACTCACCCTCTGTAGTGTAAAATCGCACGTCAGTAAAGCTTCAACAAGCTGCTTGTCACTACAGACGACAGAACAGTCGAAATATTTCTCAAGCGCATACACGCTATAATAACTGACCACAACATGACTCCAAGTGGTCCATGTAAACACAATCTAGACACGAAATCTTATGTATTTGTTTATTTGATAAGACCTTACGGTCGAAACTATAGTTATACCAGCGGCTCTGCCGGGCAAATACCACGAGATTTCCGTTCCCCCAACATGGGGCTCTACATTCTAACTCACTGAAACAAATACAAAAGTCCACCTCACACAGTAATGGACAAACATAGAAACATGCCTCCCCCGGACTCCTTCAGTCCAAATGCTCAAGGGGAGCTAGGTCAAAAACCATCCGACTGACTATGAGAAAGGCAACATCTCCATGTTGATTCCAAGTGACTTCTACGGAACCAACTGAATGAGAAAATACAAAATATAGTGGTCGGTTAGCAAAACACAACTGTACATACACAAGCCTATCTTGTCAAACATTCTGACAACGATAAAATAGTATGAATAATAGACTTCATACCGGTACCTATCAAACTCTTCCAAATATGATAGGTGAGCTGTTCAAATTATGAATAAGCGAAGCTCTTCTATAAAACAGCCAAACGCTACGCTTACGCAATCAAGCTCGTCGACAAAGCAGCCAAGCTCCTCGATAAAGCAGCCAATAGTCAAATAAATAACCCTTAAATATGGGTGCTGACATCTGATACAGCCTAATCTGTTCTTAATGGCAATAAAGGGTTATATAATCCCAATGAGTGGAAATCCACCCACATGATTTTTCAGCACAAATTAAGTGCAAATAAAGGGCACGAACTGACAAATAATAGCGTACACTGCACACTTGCTCTCAATCTATCGACAATATCCTTTGAAATGTCGACAATTAATTACTCAGGCAGTGTACTCAGCCTAATAGTTGGAAAGCACATTACCTCCAACACTACAGCAAACACATGCTGATGAGCCTTTTGGTACGGCCATATTTAATACTGCGCGCCGACACTGATACGGCCTTACACGCTAAAAATAGGGCCAGATCATCTTATTGGAAACACTGACGGCCTCGGCGTCGTATCATGTAAAGCACATGCTTTCAACAGTATAGCATGCAATTATAGATGAGCCTTAGAGCGAGGTCTAGGGGTGAATAGAGGAAACGGGTAGCTAAGCCATCCACCTTTGGTCCTCCACCAGTGCCATCGACCTTCACGCATACCAAATACTGATACGATCTCACGAATAAAACAGTGTACACGTAGTATATTCGAACTGCACCCAATTAGTGAAACACGTATTCTCACATGCAGCAGTTACTCAAAAAACACAAACAACACGCTGTATCATGCGCTAAATAAGTAATCCGTACCTAAGCTCAGCCTACAGCTGATGGAGCGCAATCCATTTTCATAAGCAGTGAAAAGTTATATAACTCCACGGGTGGAAGTCCACCCATATGAGTGTCCAAAACATGGACCACAATCTATAACAACTCTCTGCCCATATACTCAGCGTGCAGAGAGCCGTGACCGCATACTCTAAGAGTATTGGAGGGGTACCACCCTCCCCACATACACACTATGTCGGACCCACCGAATGTCTCGCACTAAACGTGCAGTGGTAAACATGCAGCCACAAGACTAGCTCTTGAGACATCCTAACTCTCTCTTCGCAAAAAGTCATGTAACGGACTCCCACAACTGCCTGTAAGCATGCCTTTGTTTCTGCCTCCCCCGTTTCAATCGTATTTTACCATTGAAATTACCACATACTCAACATCAGTTCCTACCAAGTCCATAGAGCTTCATATGAACGAATGTTACGTAGTGGTATTATCAATGCTATATATACAGCCCTAGAAATTCGCCACGGCAATCGGCAATGCTGCAGTAAGAGCCGTGGCACTACCGATTGCCGTGGCGAATTTCGAGGGCTGTATATATAAAAAATAATAATGAAAACAACATTTTACTGTTCTGCTTCTACAATTACAACAGCTTCCATACTTCGCCCTAATGTCTATTTTTAAATAACGCATTTTGAGATGTATGAAAAAAGCAGTTATGTATTTTACCATTAAAAATACCACGTACTTAACATCGGTTCCTAAAAAGTCCATAGAGCTTCCTACTAACTGATGTTACGTAGTGGTATTAATAGTGATAAAAAACTACTATTTTACTACAAACACGTCATATTTAGGGCATTCCAGAACCTGAGAAGAATAAATTCAATTAAAGTTCTTACCATCATTTGCGATCTTGTGGTGCTTTAAAATCCCCGTGCTGAGTATGTCTTCTTGCACGTTCTGCTGATGAAAAATTTTATAATTTTCTGTTTCTGGAATCAGTTCTTTTTCTTTTTTGCACGCGATGCGTAAATTGTCTATACCATTTGATGCGGCGAATGTAAGTCGTTGCATGGCATTTTTAAACTCATATGCACCCCCTACTAAAGAGTCTTTTTTGAAACAAATTCTGCACTGATAGTCTGTGGAAAGTTTTGAAAGAACGCCAAGCTCAGCCTTTGATAAGTTCTCACAGTCTGCATGAAACCAAGTTGTACACCAATCACAAAATATTGTGTTTGTCGAACAGCTCTGTGAACAGTTACCGCATGGATATTTATTTTTCTTGGAAGGCATTTTGAAAAAATATGAATTAGAATATGCGATCGAGCGTTTTATAATTGTCAGGTAATTTGTGGCTTCATGTCAGAAACAATTCTATTGGCGACTTTTGGGTGTGCAGTTAATTGTTTGAAACACTGTTTGGACAACAATCCGCCCTGTTGTCTGTGGAGTACAATGGGCGAAAGTTGACGTTTACAGTTATTAAAACATATTGCAGAGCTGACTTCGGATGAAAACCACAGTTGTGGGTGTTTTTATTGCAATGTTCTTGGTATGTGCTATTAGATGTCCCGACAACACAGACAATGGTTGGATTTAATTCTAAAGGTCGCTTGTACGACGAAAGCACCAAAAACATCAGACAGACAAAATTCAACACCAGCAACTTCGGGGATTATCTCTTTGTCCATCTCCCCTGATTTGGTTTGTGAATGAGGATTTTCGTGAATTGGAAAACACTAAAAAAAGGCAAAAAACGGTGAAATCTAACCAGCCAAACTCTTAATTCTTAGCTGACTTGAGTAACAGAACAAATATTGCTTCTAAGTTATTCACTTGAAATGTATGGCTCTCAAGTTTAGCTTTTTGGGTGAATAACATCGTAGTAATTTCGCACTCTAAAAAGTAAAATTGTTTGCTTGTAGGGATTATTGATACTCACATTGAGAAATAATTAGATTCATTCATTTGTTCACTCCCTCGTTCATTCATTCGTTCGTTCATCTTTTCGTTCGTTCGTTCACCCGCGTCATACCTTCCTTTCATTCGTTCAATTATTTTTCATTCATTCATTGAATTCATTCACCATTATCAATAATCTGTTGGTTTTGCAACTTTTAAGATTGAAATAAATCGTAATACGAATTTGATCCTCGCTATTTATCTTGGCTTGGGTTTGAACCGGTTTCACTCTATGCACCTAACCCAAACGCCAGGAAACTCAAATAATTGCCACTAAAATCCTCCCGATAAAATATCATGAAAAGTTTATGAGTTCTTACCACCTTCTCCCGCCAAAAGACACATTTTATCGTACAATTCTATTCGTCCAGACTCAACCTGAAATTATACCAGACTCTACCTGAAATTATACAAAACTGAGAAACATTGCTGCATGCAGACGACCGCAAAAATATCACAAAAAATTGTAGAGCCGGTTTCAGTCGAAGGTGCGATCCTTTTTCAATTACCGGCGATTCACGTACGAGCCCTCTTTTTCCGTGCACGTCGAACATATTACGCCGAGGTAAGGGTTCAATGTGCACCAGTGGGCCCCTTTGTGCTTCTGTGTGCTTCTTTGTGCTTCTGTGTGCTTCTTTGTGCTTCTGTGTGCTTCTTTGTGCTTCTTTGTGCTTCTGTGTGCTTCTTTGTGCTTCTGTGTGCTTCTTTGTGCTTCTGTGTGGTAAATCGTTGCACCGTTTACGCTGTAAATATTGGTTAAAACTGAATTGGGCGATTCGGTTAGCTGACGAATTGGGGGTAATTCCCGTTTACTGGATTCAAAGCTGTCAAACTCAAAAGATGACGAAACAACCAGTTTTTACGCCTGGGTTACACTGCGGTTACAGGACAAGTCTTACTCTTCAAATGGCGGATGATTTCGCCTCGAAAATCCAAAGATTGACCGAAAAAGATCATTGATGCTCATTTCTGCAACGCTGTAAAGCAATATGGGCGAATGAATAAAAACTTCGAACGTTTTGTCAGGTTCTGAGTTCTGTTGTTTTTCACAAAGTCAAGAAAGAGCTTCGTCTTCACAATGATGTGTTCAAATCCACTTCCGCGTATCGGAACGTCGTCAACGATGCTAAAATTATAGGTCACGAACTCGGACATCCTCAAAATCTGAAATCTGATCATTATAGTTTTCAACATCTGAATTGCCCCTCGTGGCGGGTCCTCCTAAACACCGATGTCTGTAGATGGGGACACACTAAAGGTGTAGCCCGAGCTGAGAAAATGGTGTCGCTGAGAAATAAAGTTTCGTTTTCTTTCTTATTTATCGTTAGATTTCAGTTATTTTCGGTATTTTAATCACTGGTAGCCAAATGAATCTAGACAAAATGAGACGGGTATTTTTAAACGTATCCCTGTTGTCATATATTGGAACCGACATCGTGATGCAAAATGAAACTGTCTTGGCTAGGTGCAAAGGACATTATATACCTAGATGAAATCGCCACCACGATTTACCGAGAGATACCGGTAGGTACCGGTAGGTACCGAGAGGTACGGAAAAAAGGCTTTTTAGAAATTATTTTCACAATAAACTGATGCAAACGATATATTTCATGCATTTATGCATTTATTTCTGGAAATGTAGCCATTAATGATGCATTTTTTTCGCGATAATCATAGTTTGGAGTTATTTATTGAGTAGCGCGATTGACCTCTCGGTAAATCGTGTTTTTTCGTTTTGACAACAGGCACCGAGAGGTACGCGAAAAAAGTTTTTTGAAAATTATTTTCACAATAAATTAAATGCAAACGGTATATTTAATGCATTTTATGCATTTATTTCGGGGGATTTGGTCATTAAAGATGCAATTTGTCGCGATAATCATAGTTTGGAGTTATTTATTGAGTAGCGCGATTGACCTCTCGGTAAATCGTGTTTTCTCGGTTTGATAGCTGGCACCGAGAGGTACGCAAAAAAGGCTTCTTGAAAATTATTTTCACAATAAATTGAATGCAAACGGTATATTTCATGCATTTTATGCATTTATTTCGGGGATTTGGTCATTATTGTTGCAATTTGACGTTATAATCACAAAAAGCTTTTTATAAATTATTTTCAAAATAATTTTAAATTGAATGCAAACGGTATATAAAAAATAACGTAAAATAAAATTATCAAAGTTTGTTTTTATTCTACATGGGTGATAAAGACAACTTTCAGAATTATTTCAGTGCTTATTTACTTTATTTATTATAATTATTTACTGGTGTGAGAAGAATTAGATGTGCCTATCTGCCGACTCAGCCTACTGTCTTGTCGCCTACATGAGAGACTACTTTCATCCACACCAACGGCTACCAGAAAGAGTAGTAACCAGGTGTGTTGCTCCTTTGTAAAAGCAAAACTGCGACTTTTAAGTTTACTACAAACACACTACTCTCAACGTCGGGTCACAAATTAAAATGATTTGGCTTGGGTACATAGTAAGAAAAACACTCAATAGGATATAAACTTGGATTTGAATTGTGTTCCCCATTTTGTTACATCAGGATTAAATATTGTTATAGAACTAAATAAATAGGGAACGAGAAGGTGAATAAACAGGCAGAAAAACAGTTTAACTGTGGCCTTCTATCAGAAAGGGGTGCCTTCACCGACTCACTAAAATTACATCACGATTGGATACTGTACAGTCCAACCGTTGCAGACACGGTAACCCCCAATGGTTCCCGTACATCCTCCACTCCATCCCTAAAAGTGGTCGACCACTTTAAGGGAGGCGAGCGTTGGTCCTGCGTCCTGCCTCGGCCCTTTTTGTAAGCGCATTGCGCATCTTTTTGTCCCAACCCATTAGGATTACAATGCAGGCCTGCCCCCGAACCAGGGAAGTTCGGGTCTTCTTCTTGGCGGTCCCCGAAAGGGGTCGTTGTTGTTTCCTTCAAAGACATCCTATCATACAGAGACAGTCTGAGGCAGGTTATACTTGCCAGTGATGGCCATCACTCAATATCATCTCCGAAGTGGCAGACTATACTTGCCTGAAAATCCAGATCGACACTGCACCCTCGGGGAGAGGTAGTACCTTTGTGAGAGGACCCAACCTCTCACACTGGTCCTCACCCGAGGGTTCAACCGACATCAGTCAAAGAGACCATCACGCCACAACCGGTGACACCTGCCGAGTACCTGAACCTGTTCCTCCTTCAACACGAGTAGACATGTGGAAATTAGTCATTTACGGTCACTGAGGGTCGAAAGGGGCTTGTTTCCCATACCGTCCCTGCGCGCCTTCGGCGCGTTAAACCATTCCATTCGTTCCCCAGTCTGATCATTGACTTAACTATCATCATGTCACCTGTGCTTTATTCATGCGACGTTTGTGGCGAAGAATGTCACCAGATAAAAAGCATTTATTGTGAGAAATGCGCTCACTGGTTTCATCCTGCGTGTGAAAAACTTCAGAAGCAACATTTCAGTTTTTTTTTTGTAAGTCAAACTTAGATTACTACTGTAATTCATGTCTCAATGTTCATGCAGACTTCAATTGGGATTTATCTCAGAGGAGACTGATGGCTGCCGAAAGGGAGAGTAAACTACAAGAGGTCGCAAAAAGAGAATGGCTGGTAGAGTTTAATCCCCATAAACAGAGAGTATGTTGATATCGCGCAAAAACATCCCTGTTGCCCACCCACCACTATTCTTTAGTAAAACACCGATATCTGAAGTAGAAAAACACAAACACTTAGGAGTCATATTAAACAGTTCTTGTACGTGGGACGATCACATTGAGCACATCTGCTCCAAAGCTTGGGTTGGGCGCTGTTACTAAAGAGTGCCCCGAGGACAAAATATGTTTGAAGCAGATACACGATATGACTTATAGACATAAAAAAAAGCAATGAGACAAACTGACGATTACCGTCAAAATACTGCCGATGATATAATATCAATGATCAATAAAGCAACAAAAATAAAATAAATAAATTAATTAAAAACAATTTTAAACCAGCCAAGTCTCCGACTTGCAGATCCAAAGCCGTGGTAAATGGTGACTGGAATTGTTTGGGGTTTTTTCAACCTATAAATTATTTATTTTCAAACGACAGTAGAAATGAATAAATAAATAAATTAATTAATTAAAAACAATTTTAAACCAGCCAAGTCTCCGACTTGCAGGTCCAAAGCCCTGGTAAATGGTGATGGGAATTGTTTGGGGTTTTTTTTCAACTTAGGGCAATGTCAAGCCGAGAGGACATGATTTACCGAGAGGTCAATCGCGGTACTCAATAAATAACACCAAGCTGTGATTATCGCGACAAATTGCATCATTAATGACCAAATCCCCGAAATAAATGCATAAAATATACCATTTGCATTTAATTTATAGTGAAAATAATTTATAAAAAGCTTTTTCCCGTACCTCTCGGTACTTCTTGTCAAACCGAGAAAACACGATTTACCGAGAGGTCATTCGCGATACTCAATAAATAACACCAAGCTGTGATTATCGCGACAAATTGCATCATTAATGACCATATCCCCCGAAAAAAATACATAAAATGCATTAAATATACCGTTTGCATTTAATTTATTGTGAAAATAATTTTCAAGAAGCTTTTTTTGCGTACCTCTCGGTGCCTGCTGTCAAACCGAGCAAACACGATTTACCGAGAGGTCAAACGCGCTACTCAATTAATAACTCCAAACTATGATTATCGCGAAAAATTGGATCATTAATGGCCACATTTCCAGAAATAAATGCATAAAATGCATGAAATATATCGTTTGCATTCAATTTATTGTGAAAATAATTTTCAAGAAGCTTTTTGTGCGTACCTCTCGGTGACTGTTGTAAAACCGAGAAAACACGATTTACCGAGAGGTCAACCGCGCTACTCAATAAATAACTCCAAACTATGATTATCGCCACAAATTGCATCATTAATGGCCACATTTCCAGAAATAAATGCATAAAATGCATTAAATATATCGTTTGCATTCAATTTATTGTGAAAATAAATTCTAAAAAGCTTTTTTTTCGTACCTCTCGGTACCTACCGGTACCTACCGGTACCTCTCGGTAAATCGTGGTGGCCGATGAAATTCACCTGTTTATACAACAAACAACTCACTTCGGTGATGACCAATTAACTATAAAATGATAGAAGTCTGATAAAAGTTCCCGAAGATGCAAATGATGTGTTTACATACGTTATGCTAAAACACATATGAATTATATAAAAAGATGACAACAACATTTTAATATCTTCAAACTAAAAACCAAAAATAGAATAGGGGTAATACTTTTTGCTAGTAAGAAGGACGTTATCCGGTAAAAAGGACGGTAAGTGTATAAAAACTGCGTTTTAAAGTACTAAATGTACCTCTGAATGTGTGAAAAGTGATTATTTAAGGAAGCTTACGCAATAATAAGTATATAAATGGAAGATTAAGTATTGTTTGTTTTATTGTAGACTATTTACAAGACAAAATAGATTATTTTTCCATCGACACTGATCGACACGCCATTTTGTGCAAGGAAAACAACGATTTCGCTGAGGTGCACGACGGGGTGAATATTATCATACTTGCTCGAGGGAGGTGTAGCTAATTTTAGATGTTTCTGTTCACCACGAGGGGATTTAACAGAAAGTGTTTTTGGAGAGAAACCATTTATAATTTGAAAATAGTCCTAATACTTAATCTTCGTTTTATATTGCGCACGCTTCATTAAATTGTCACTTCACACTTTCAGAGGTACATTTAGTAAAACAGTTTTTATACGCTTACCGTCCTTTTTACTGACCGGCAAAAAGTTGTGTTCAAGCTTTTTTTTTTTAAACGGGGGTTCATATTTTATTTTCAGTTAGCGTTTCGCCAAACACATTCCGAGGTGAAAATAAATATTAAAACCATACACACATCAGTGGATACTAGTTCTAGATTCCTGTAAGTCCCACCTCAGTGATACCCACATGAGCCTGTTAAGACTAGGGCCCCTTGTGCTCGATCCACCAATCCCTATGTGTGAGCTCACAGTGGTGGGCCCGTGTGTGTGTGTGTGTGTGGGGGGGGGGGGGGGGGGGGAGGGCTGCGGGGCCCCAAATATGCAAACCGTAACTTACTGTTTTTAACCCCCACGCTTCCTCAGGAGGCACTAGAATCGATTTGAGAGCTTCAGAATTTGAAGAAAGCAATTATCCGGGAAAGGGCCCACAACCGTGGGAGGGAATACGCCCAATTCCATAGTTCAAGCTATTGAAATATGCCAGCGTTGTCGATCACCCCCCCCCCCCCCCCACCCCATTTCGAAATTATGGGAAATGGATTATATATCTAGCGGGGCGTAGCCAGGATTCTGTAATGGTGTGGGAGGGGGCAATCGTGATATTTGGAACTAGGCTAGACCTCCCCAGAGACAAATTATCGTAAACAATAAAACAAACAATACTTAATGTTCATTATATATATCTATTATTGCGTACGCTTCATTAAATTGTCATTTTTCACACATTCAGCTGTACATTTAGTACTTTAAAACATAGTTTTATACACTTACCGCCCTTTTACCGGCAAAAAGTTGTGTTCAAGCTATTTTTTAAACGGGGGTTCATAACTTATTTACAGTTAGCGTTTCGCCAAACACATGCCGAGGTGATAATAAATATTAAAACCAACCAAGCATCAGTGGATACATTTTTCAGTACTCTCCATATGAAATGGTTTCGCGCGCCGAAGACGCGCAGTGACGGCGTGGGGCAAGCCCATTTCGACCCTCTTTGACTGTTCAGCGACGCTTGTGTTTTTTGCTCTTCTTTTTTGGTGGAGGAAGTTGAGATGGTGATACTGTAGTGATTGTTGGTGTTGTTTGGCTGTCGATGATGGAGGACTGATCTGGGTGGAAGGGTCTAGTCCTGGCTGATGTAGGAGTTTGCTGTATGTTGAAGTCTGCCATTAGTGCATTCGATTTTTCAGTTCCTTCCTTTGCCGTTCTGGTTACTTCCTTGATTTCATCCCTCAAGCTTTCCAAGTCTTTCATTAGGTCCAAATATCCCAACTATCCAGGTTCCTGATTCAGATGAAGGAGAGACTCGGAGGCTGGAGAAGGAGACTTCAGAGAGCCATGTTCCATTTCCGCCTCCGCCACACTGATGACGTCGCCACCCTCCAGGTTGCCCTCCATAGGAGAGGCAGCTGAGGTGTGGATGGGAGTCAGAGGAGTTGGAGGTGGGGAAATGGTAGTGGCTTTCTCTATCTTCTCTTCCTTCTTCCTTTTCATGAGCTCGTCCAGCCGCCTTGTATCACGGCGCCTGGTTGATGGGTTCTTCTTCTTTTCCTTTTCAGTGCCAGATCCGGGCTTCTTCGGGTGAGGATCAGTGTGAGAGTGGTGCCTATCACAGAAGGTGCTACCCCTCCCCGAAGAAGGTGTGGTGGTGTTCGCCTCGCCGTCAAACTCCAGCGTCAGATGAACGCTCTTGCCTCTCATCTGGAGAGTCCTGTTGAGAGGACAAGATGCGCATTGAATTGAATGGTTTCGCGCGCCGAAGGCGCGCAGGGACGGTTTGGGGCAAGCCTCTTTCGACCACCTTTAGATGTGGGGTAGGTTTTGATGGTATGTCTAGGCGCGTCAAAGGAGGAAGATGTTCGGGTTTAGTGGCGTTTGCTCCGTTTGTGCCTTTTCTTCTTGGAAGGAGGTGGCTGAGATGGCGAAGGCTTGGCAGCCGTTGTTTCTAGGTTTTTGCGTTTTAGCCATCTGTGAAAGAACGGGTCGCGGATCCTTGCTGCTTCCAAGTGACCTGGTTTGTTGATGAGGACGTCGTAGGTTTCCTTAGCCCATTCCATCTGGATTGATTTAAGGTATTCCAAATAATCATCCCCAGTTCCGTCAAACTCCAGCTTGAGTTTGCCGAAGCGCTCAATGGCACGTCCATCCAACATTTCAATATAGGCCGTCAGGCTAGTATCGCCTTCATCAGAAGGCTCATGCTCGGACTCCGAGATTGAAATGGATTTGAGGCCCGATTGGTTGAGGTTCAGAGGAGAGTCAGGTACGGATTGGGCGACTTCCATCTCCTCTGCCTCTTCTTCCTGCTTCTCCTCTCCCTCAGACCTCTTTGGTGAAGAGGTACAGCTTGGGATTTGTGATACAGGTTTTGGAGGTGAGTTGACAGTGATCACCTTTTCCTTCTTCTGATTCCCGATCTCAGTCCTCTTCCTTTCGAGCCACGCCTCCATTCGGCTGCGTCCTTTCGAGCCACGCCTCCATTCGCCTGGTGTCCCGGAGTTTGGTTGATGGCGATTTCTTCTTCTTTCTTTGTGTCTTTATCTCTGCTTCTTTTGTTGTTTCAGTGGTGGTTGGTGAACTCAATCCCTTACCCGTCCTCTGGTGTGGACCAGTGCGAGCAGGCCCGCGAAAGTTGCTATCACTCCCAGAGGTGGGTTTCATCTTATACACAATGGTGAGCTGAACGCAGCCACTCTCATCATGGACATCCCAGTTAAGAAGCGAGCTAGCGTCCAGCACCGTCAAAGTGTCCTTAATTTTCTTCGGCAGGTAATCCATGGCTAATTAGGTATGCAAAAGACAACTCAAACTGGTATGACTGATGACTGTTTTTATTAACATATTTTATGAAAAATAAATTCAACTCCCTGAGGTCTTATTCTCAGATTGTTCGAGCCAGGTTTGCTTGCTCTTTTTGAATCCCTGAATATTATAGAAATCGACCGGAATTAGGTGGCTACCGGTAATTTCGACAGCCTGAGAGTAAAAGATTCAAGTCATATCAGAATCATTTCCCCCGTTTTGCTCCGCACTGGATGTGAAGATAGACTTTGAACGATTATAATGCTTTTTTCTGAAAAAGCAATTAATTTACAAAAACAATGGTTGGAAAGGGTTACCCCACATCAAATAAAGATTATTCAGTTGGAATTTTGTTTTTAAACCTGATAATTGTGGTTAAAACGGGCGGTCATCGGTGGCCATCCGTAGCCATCAATGGCCATCGATGTTTAGGAGGACAGCTCGTGACCGATTTGTTAGAAGAATTCCAACCAGTATCAGAGAAGGACAAAAAAGTGTAGACCCGTCTGGTCCCGAGCCCTGAATAAGGTGTAGACGGAAATTGAACGTGTTTTTTCTTCTTTGTTGTTTCTTATTCCGCACCACAATTATCATCGCCAGCACTCTTTACGGCAGTTACAACATCATGTCCACTGCAACCTGTTCCTAACTGCTCGGTATCTCAGTATTTTTCAATTGGCGAATGAATAACTAGAGAGGCTGGTGCTCGCAATCTTCGTCGTGGTATAATATATCTCAAATAATGACCACAGTTCTATGCGTTAGTAGAACCACCTTAACTCTATCCCAAAGAATCTTGTCTCGCTTGTCCACAAGCTTGCTGTTTAAGGTTCAATCTGTAGTGTCCCTTCCCCACTAGGATTTCAGATGGAGAGTACTGAATAGCAACATCGTATTCCGCTGAAATGTACAGGACAACCCCTACCGTCCCCTGGCTTGATGCTATACACTGAAATATCACTGTTTAGTATTTCACCTATCAAACAAACTGTCCTTTCACATCTGTCAGCAAGTTTCTGTTTGACTTTCTTACCACCACCCGGTCATCAACTTGAAACTGTTACTCTTGGACATTGAATCTCTGGTCACAATTTCCATTATTTCTCTGAGCACATATGGAACTGGCTTCAGCTGCGGCTTTAGAAGCAAACTCCAAACAACTTCGTATTTTCTGAGCATAGTTACCTTTACTAGTTGTTTCGTCGTTTCCCGGGAAAATGCGAAGAAGTATCTACAGAAAGCCTTGGGGGTCAACCAAACATGAGATAGTGTGGCGAGAATTCTGTTGCATCAATTGGAGTAGCATCATATGCCTTTGTGCTTTGGCCATTGGTGCAACATATGACCTCCTGTCTAACATTGTGTGGTCCTCCGGGGTTGACAGCATCTTTATCAAAGTCTGGTTAAATTTTCCTGCTGATGCATTTCCCATCGGATGATAGGACGTTGAACGTGTTTCCTGAACCTGAGCAATCTTACAGAGTTCCTTTATAACAAAACGTTCAAAGTTCCGATTCGATCACCACGAAGCCGCCCAGGAAAACTATATTAAAACATCTCACACAGAGCCTTGGCTGTGGTATGAGCCGCCTGTTTACAATTATCTGCGAGTAACGTGCAAAAATGGTATGCGATCACTAGAATGCTCACATAACCAGTCTCTGATTGCCCCAAGCTCGGATAGTCTATACACACTAATCCCATCGGTCTACTAGTTTCAGTTGGAACTAGTTCGGCAGCAGGTCGAACTGGACTTTTCCATCTCCCACCAGGGCTGTCACGATTAATCGATTGTCGATCGGTCACGCCAAAATCGATTAGTATTTGTTTTTGTCGAAGAAACGGTAAATTTTATCCCCGTTTTAGACGTTTAATAATTAAAAAAAAAAAATGATGAAAAAACTATTGTTTCTAAATGTAAAAGGTCAAGAACGCGGACGTTAAATCTCAAGAAGCCGTTAGAAGCATTTGTCTTTTAAATACATTCAAAGTTTTGATGTTCTGAACTTTTGAACTCTGAGTGTAATAAGCAAGACCGATCGGCAGTTGCGAACTTGCGAAGTTCGCAACTGACGAGCGATCTTGATTATTACACTGAATGTACCTAAAAGAGGGTCGTCTTCGTTGTTCACTTGCGCTAGGTCAATTGACTTGAACTTCATTTTTAACGACTTCAAAAATCTAGGTACGATTAATAGATTATTATCGACGATTAATCGGTTCCTAAATTAAAAAATCGTAACAGCTCTATCTCCCACGGTACTGAACTCTGTGCAAAACATCTCTCCCCAAACCAGGTCATAAGAGAACCTTTGCTCTGCCAACCGAAGCATTTCTTCATTCCCCTGGAGACCAACATCATCATGCACTCCCCTCAATGCCAGCTGGTGGAAGGATGTAGGTAAGATAAGATGCTGTATCTGCTCAACATCAATAGATTCCTGTGTTAAATTTTGATACTTTTTCAAGAATTTCTCAATCTTCAAGGGTCTCTTATTTAAGGATTACAGTGTGAAAGTATTTTTTATTCAATAACATTCAAGGCTTGCCATTCCTTGGGTACTTTAGTATTGTTCATACATGAATTCAGCAGAATATCTAATCAATTCAATGAAGAGAAATGCTATGGGGTAAAACTCCTCCAGGTCTTATATAATATGTAGATCAGAACCAGTGCCTGGGAAAAATCCTAACCGAAAAGAATACTGCAAACATTAGCAAATCCTTTCAGCTCTCAAGAAGAGCTTCACCCCCACCCACTCACCGATGGGGCCAGACATACAGTGAAATGCAGGCGTCACTCAGACAATCAGGTCTCAAATTTGGACCCTTTTCATCGTCCCGAAAGTCACATTTGACGCAGAAGTCCTCATGATGAACTGTTTCTCGAATAAGTAATAGGAGAATACCAACTTACCTTGCTGCGATTTATCCAACACGTATTACAGAGAACCGCCGCTGTTACAGTCACTTCACCCGTGGAGACATCCAAAGAACGGTTATCAACAAGAGCAAGCGGAACGTGTTTTATCACAACGTAGACAACAAAAATAGGGTAGAGTATGAAATAGCGATTCGTCAATTTGGCCAGAAAGTAAGAAACTCTTGAAGCTGGTTTCCAAGCAACAGTCAGTTGCCCAAATCAGTACAAAATGCCAACAGGATATGCCCTGTTGACGAAAACATACAACAAGGCTGAATTGAGGGAACAGCTCTCTAATGGCATCACTAAAAAGGATGGAATGAAGAAATCAAAGCAACGTCTTTCTTAAAATACTTCAACTCAGGCGAAGTCCAGGGACATAACTAACAAAGAAAAATTGGTGTGTGTTTGGGGGGGGGGGGGGGGGGGTTGTAGGACGCCGGTGCCCGTCGGCTCAGTCATATCGCCTATTTGGAACATACCTGATTGGTTTTATCAAATACTTATACGCTACAAATATTCTTTTTATTGATAAAATACTGTATTTTAAACAGAGAACAGGTGAAATAATATGTAAAGAACCGCCGTACCCTCCTACACTCTAAAATCAGTTGGGTTAAAAATCACCCGAAGCAACTGGGTTGAGTGAATATTCATATTCACTCAACCCGGATGATTTTGGGTAATTTTTCATCCAACTGATTTTAGAGAGTACATAATCGTTCAGTTTTTCAAGATCTATGACATTTGTGTTTGAAGATAGGTTTTGAGTATACATAATTTTTATTCTTTGCTGATAATAATATAAACCTTTAATGCAATAATGTCTCAATAATGTTATTTTGCATTGCATGTCATCTTTAAGAAATATTTTGCTTCGGTTGGGTGGTGGGAATGTACCATCCCATGGAGTTTTCTTGTGCTGGGAAATGTGTGATTGTCTTTCGGGAGGAGGAGATGATAGTCAAAAGGAGTGTCGACGGATGTCAAATACAATCCTCACTTTTTGAGAAAAAGGGAGAAGTTGTGAAGAGGGTATTTGCCTGGAATATTATAGAACTTGACATCAATGAAGTACTCGGGTTTATGTTGGAAACACAATCAGTGCCTTCATATGCCGAAAATAGCTTCTCATGAGGTTCTGATAGTTTTGGTTATTTCACAGAGTACGTTAAGTTTTTTTTAACATACTCTGTGAAATAACCAAATGGATTCAGGGGTAAGCTTTCGAAAACAATTTGGATGTTAAAGAATTCTTTGGAATTTAACTGACGGTAGGAGAGCTTAACAGGCGGTTGAAACCGGTTTTACCTGAGGTAAGAGACAACTCAAATTTTACAATAAGTGTGTCCAATGCCTCACGCAAGTTGACAAAACATACGCCGAACACAAACGAAGGCATGAAATCGGGACCGGTCATTTATCACGCAATTTCGCGTTTATTTTACTTCTAAATATAGCCTATACGCAATAAGAATGTTTTCGTGAAAGCCCAACACAAGCCGTTTTGTTACAGATCAATTAGAGTAAAATTGACTTTACTGTATTCTAATTAAATTCTAAACTGCTGTTTTTCTTGTCTGCCATAAAATATAATATATAGTTTGTGTTTGTGTACTGGAGTGAATAGATGGGTTTTCACACAATGGAGGCGGTGAGAGCATTTTGAGCGACGCAATAAAGTAATACATGTAATTTACGATGTTTCGTTCAAGTTTCGAATTGGAAAAGTGAAATGGTTCAAATCAGAACATTGCTGTGGAAAAATACAGGCCCGGAAATAAAGAACTTACACAGTAACCCGTTTGTGAGTTACGCTATATTGCACGGTGATAACTTGGCCTGCAACCATGCATCACTGATTCAATGCATCACGCAGTGCAATCGAGAGAAAATACGGGCCCGGGGGGGGGGGGGGGGGTGGTGGGGGGGGGGGGACCAATTAGATGGTACCACCTGGGCCACCTTGTTTCAAACCCATATATATATAACCGAATTACAGATCAGCATATTGTGGGCGGATCGACCAATGATATATCTAATAACTTAGTTCTTGAAAGGAATATATGCTTACTAGTGAATTCGGGGGCACGTGGCCCGCCTGTCAAACTAGCTGTCTCGGGTGGCGAGGCTTAGTCCTCGCCCCCCCCCCCCCCGGACCCCGAGATTACTACCCCGCCCCCCTCTCTCAATGGCCCTGTCATCACGTCTCATCATGAAAAGAGATGCATCATGATGCACAGGTCATAGGGATTATTAACTGGTCGAGTGCTAAAAGCCCATATTTGGGCTTGACTGTAAATATGGTATTGCGTTCCACTCCTGCCTTAGAACATTACGTCAATCGCCTAACGTATGAAGATCCTGAAGTCGTACCCGACGGTCCAATTGATCACAATGATACTAGAGAGTAAATTGATCCAAACTATATGGTATCCTTTATTTATCGATATTTGAAAACGTTTGAAGCGTCAACAATCGCTCTGATGTCGTCCATGTTACTTTTCGCTTGTGTCGGCTATAAAATAATAACCCGGAGTAGCGCCTAAACAAATATTGTCGAGTTTTGAGTTCAAATCAAAACTTGATAACGTTTTCAAATGTCGATAAATAAAGGATAACATATAGTTTGGATCAATTTACTCTGCACAAATGTAAAGAAATACGTGTGCTATCGAATGCAGCCAGTGGAAGGGCGAAAGCTTGATATATATTCCTATTTTCGAGTTTTAAGTTCCCATCAAAACTTGATGGGGAATTTTACCACAGATTTGAATGGGAGGAATCTGAACGTAGAGGGGTAGCAACTACATTCAGATTGCTGAACTTGCGTTTACCAGGTAATAAAAATCATCATCAGCAAAACTTTTAATTAATGAAGCACCGGGTGCAACCCGGTGCTTCATTAATTAAATGTTTGATGATTGTTCCCGTATTAAATATTTGGAACTATAATATTGCGCCCGTGAAAATATTGCCCACCCATGGAGTGATCAGTCCACGGCGGCCGTACTGAACACAATGCAGCACACGCGCATATTCTATTGAATCCCATTTACGGATTCCGTTTCTGGGATATGAGTATGACTATACCTCTCTATATTTCTGCCCCTTTCCATCGTATCGGTATAAGCTTATGTTATAGTATATGCAGGGACACAATGGATACAACACACAGATATCAAGAGGCGGTGCAACCAGGAAACACGTACAGCCCACCCTAGTACTACTTTTCACAAACATTCCTCCCAATTAAACAGTGAGTTAAATAAATAGTGGCATGCGCTTGCGTCAATATACAAGCAGTTCCCGGATATAATATCTGAAAATACATTTCATCAAAGAATTACACTGATAGTAGGGGCCGATCAGTTTCTTATACTTTATAGACCATTGTTCGACCCGATGGTTAACCCCCGGGCTAGAAAATGGTTGAAGTATAAGAAACCGACCAGACCGCGACCTGCTTGACCAAAGATCTTGGTGGTAACCTTCATCAAAAAAGTTGCAGCGGTGAGGCACCGCGTTAGCTTTTGCTACACTCTAAAGTCAGTTGAGTTGAAAATCAACCCAAATCAACTGGGCTGAGTGAATATTCACTCAACCAGTCGATTTGGGTTAATGTTTAACCCAACTAATTTTAGAGTATTTATTTTGACGGAAATTCTGTTAATATGTAGACTGCATGCTACTCTATTCGTATGTGTACGAAGTGCGCAAGCTTTGAAAGATTGTCAAGTCTGGTCGAAAAGCATTTGTGATTAGGAATTTAATTTATATTGAATTATTTTGTCATAACCTGTAGTGTAGTTTGTTCGAGTATTTTCCAACTGATGTAACCCCCTCCATGTAACCCAAACAGTCGTTTGTGGGTTATTTTTAGGTCTGCAGTATTAGTAGTGTTGGCCACCATCAGTTGGAATGATAGTATTCCAATTGAACTGAACAGTCCATTAGAACACGTTATTAAACTAGAAATCTACGAGCTGCCCAACATAGCAGCCTTCAAGATGACTGTTTTCGTAACATCAGGTCGTTATCGGTTCCATTTTGGCAATTCGAAGAACTCTCACTGCATAAAAACATGCCATGACACACATCCACAATGCTAAAAGCCTTTCAGACTCATAGAAGCCACGTGTCACCACAGACAGTGAAACTGGAATCTTCCTAACAATTTTGGCGATGGGCACGTGTGTCTCCATAACATGTGCTGCGCGTTGACACATCGCACCACCATGGCAGTGGATTCACAACATGGCCACTCAAACCACGTAACACTTCGTTATGAAGTTAATGAGCGCATTTAGGACCCATACTGCTGATGATCAATCTCACTAATGGGTCTGCAGTTGGTTGAGACCTGCCTTTGATTGATTCAAAGTGATTATTTATTTCTTCCATGCTGTCCGTTTAAATCGAGAGCGAAAGTTTAGCACATTTTCCAGGCAGCGACGTTATGTGAGATTTTTTTGTATTAACTTGTCAACCCAACACATCTTCAAAGCATGCTCAATTGTTAACTCATTTATTCTAAGTAAAGCTTACTATTTCAAGCAAAACGCTATCTTTCGCAAGTAATTAATTTCTTAGCTCTCGAATGTGTAAACAGTTATGGCGAAAATCAATACTCTTCATGCAGCCTGGTGTAAACAGGTGTCCAAAAGATCCTTTCTAATAGCTGAAGTGTTGTAAGTGCCCCCAAAGCGGGTTGTTGTCCACAGAGGGTTAATAGAAAGCCGTTCTAGTATAGTTTATGTTAACCCTTTACCTAACATGAAAAGCAGACGACACTTGCAAAAAAAATTCTCGAATAACTAATTTTTCATTTTTTGACTCAAAAACATAGGTTATGACCCCTCATTGGAACGACCTCGTTCCAATGAGGAGTCATAACCTATGTTTTTGAGACAAAAAATAAAAAAAAAATGATGAAAATTAATTGGCGATTTTTGAGAATAGCCCTGGCTGGTTTTGGCAGTTACGTTGGGTAAAGGGTTAAGAGCTAAATGACTGACTATTTTAGTCACTAAATGAGATGTGCGGGTGAGTCAGCCCTCCCATGACTCCTTGAGGCTGTCAGAAAATTTAACCGTAATAGTATATGAAAATTTCATATGGCGATTGTAATTTCAAA
Organism: Pictodentalium vernedei; assembly: GCA_031216915.1. Taxonomy (NCBI): domain Eukaryota; kingdom Metazoa; phylum Mollusca; class Scaphopoda; order Dentaliida; family Dentaliidae; genus Pictodentalium; species Pictodentalium vernedei. The sequence goes on from CM062293.1 coordinate 436,856,244, forward strand.
ATGTTAACGAATGTGTGTTATCGATGTGCGCATCACTTCACAAACCCCGAGCATCTTCCTGTAGAGTAGTATAATAATACAGAAGCTGGCTTTTTACTACTTTTCCCCAACAGATTTGAAAGTTTGTCTATTATTCTCTGTTGAAACCTTTTTATTTATTATTATTTATTTATTGGTGTTTAAGGTCACATACTTATGCACAAGGGCTGATCGTAACCGTGACAGTTTTACGGGTGGTGGAATCCGGAGAGAACCACCGAGCAACGACGAGCAACTGTCAGCTCCTCAACATTCTAACTCTGTTCAAGATCCGCTCAAGCAGGGTTACAGCGATTGAAGAAATGTGCACCATCGACGTGCAGTACGCCTTAGTACACGGCGTCATCGTGCCCCATGTAGGCAACCGGGATAAAGTGCCGTGCCCAAGGACACAACGCGGGTCGTCCCGGACGGGGATCGAACTCGGGACCTCTAGCATAGAAGTCCAACAGTCCACCACTGAGCCACCGCGCTCCCTGAAACCCTTTTTAAAAACAAGAAAACGTCAATTTCACCATCATTGATTTTCTGTAACATTTTTGTATTTATATCACCAGTGTTTGTGTCATGTCATATAATACAGACATTGTCCTTTGCATTAATATAAGAGCCTAGGATGTGAGATTTGCTATTCTTTTTCTGGAAAGAATAAAAACTTGCAAATTACTGTAAACACATCCGCTAAACAAAGAGAAAAAGCGGCCGCTTAATTATTTTTGAGAGGTGTGATACTGATAGATATATTCTTCTATTCTAATTAGCTTGCCATAAACTCCAAGTTTCCTTTTTTTACTTTTGATAAACGAAAACAACAGACAGCCCGGGAGCTGTCTGTTGTTTCCGTTTATTAAAAATAACAAAAGGAAACTAGTCTCTTAATTCCAAGAGAGATAACTCTATCGAAAGTCGATTTCCATGGCTATATAAGTCAGGGATGTTGACACGAATTTTACTGCCTACAGAGAAATAATAGTTAAAACTGTAAGGAGATGGCAAGCAGGGGCGTACCTATGGGGGTGTAAGGGGTGTAACACGAATTTCCAGAAGGGACATTTTTGGTGAGAACGCAGCCTAAGATATTAATTCTCTCTTGCTGGTGATCATGTACATTCTTAACCCTTTACCCAACGTAACGACCAAAACCGGCAAACGCTATTCACAAAAATCGCCAATTAATTTTCATTATTTTTTTATTTCTTGTCTCAAACACATAGGTTATGACCCCTCTTTGGAACGAGCTCGTCGAGCTCGTTCCAATGAGGCGTCATAACCTATGTTTTTGAGACAAAAAATAAACAAAATAGTTATTCAAGAATTTTGTTTGCAAATGTCGTCTGCTTTTCATGTTAGGTAAAGGGTTAAAAGACTGGATTAGATACCTGGACTTCTGTCACACGCATAGTCGGTCATACAAATGGAGGTCTGTTATACTCGATTTGGGTTCACGTAACCCATTTGGAGTACCGATATGTTAAATGTTAATTGAATAAGAAGTTGCGTCACAACTTCGTGTACATTTTATTTATTCAACAATAAAGTTCCAAGAAGTATTTATTTTTTTAACTAGGCCTTCAACCCGATAGACCAATAATCCAACTACACCATAAAGGCATACTTTCGACGTTGTAGTTGGAAAAATTACGTCCCCTGCGTTCCAGTGTGTTCTTTGTGCCTACTGGCACATAGAACACTTTGGAACTCTGGGGACGATTTGTCAGTCAGAACTTCAGCCATCATAATCAGACAAATCATCTTTGCACCCAACTCACAATCGGTCATTTTCGCGACGTCGGACGCAACTGATGGCAAGTTGGTAAACGTCTGTATGAACATTACCTATTGGACAGCGAGTTCCGATGATCCGGTTAAATGGAATGAGGAAATTCACAGAGAGAGAGAGAGAGAGAGAGAGAGAGAGAGAGAGAGAGAGAGAGAGAGAGAGAGATCGGAAAGGACAGATCGTACAGTTGTTAAAAGAGATAGACAGAGACGGGAAATATAGAGAAAGGACTCGTATCGGCCGTGGTGACAGAGACAGGGTTAAGTGTGAAGCCTGCATGGCTGAACTTCGATGTGACATTTTGAAAAGCAACGGCAGAACAACTATGTGAGTGGGACCTCGTAATGATGTGCGTTTGAAAGGTAACAAAAGCCAAACTGAAGCGACTGTAAAATTAACCTTGTGAATGGTTTGTCAATCAGCACAGTCTCTAACTTCCGTTTGGTTGCAGAATCTTACGTGAAATCCTGGGCAAAAATTGAGAGTTATAAAACGCTCAAGTTATCAAAGCGATACCCAAAATGCGTGAGAATAAATGTAGACTTGCGGTTGGGTAGGCCCACACTAGGTGAAACAAGAGACGCAAACAGTGAACTAGGAGACTGCGAAGAGTTTTTAGCTCATCTTGACAAAGTCAAGCTGAGCTAATCTCATCGCTCTCCGTCCGTCGTCCGTCCACCCGTCGTCCGTCAACACCATGTTTTGGTCTTCTCCTCCAAAGCCACTGGGCCAATTCAAGTGAAAGTTTGTGTGAGTGATGGTCCCAAAGGGGCATTGCATTTTTGTTCAACTCAACATGCCCAGCCCCATAGGGAGGGAGTGGGGGAAAAGCTCCAAAATATTTTTAAAATCTTCTTCTCATGAACCAGTGTGTACAATGACTTGATATTTGCTATGGAGCTTCCTTTTGAGGTGTAGAATCAAGTTGTTCAAACGAAGTTCGTGAAGCAATATTTGGCTTTGTAATGGGTGGGTTAAGATTTTTGGCCCCGCCCCAAATTTATATTTTCTGAACCGATGGTCCGGTTTAAACCAAATTTGGTATGTGGTATTATTGGGCCATAAGTACTTGACCCATGCAAAAAAAAAAAAATTCCCGCATCCCCATGGGAACCCTGGGAGCTAAAAATAGAAATATTTTCAAACGCCCATATTTCCCAAACCACACAGCACAAATAGCTGTTATTTGGTATGAAGTATCCTTAGGACCAGTGGAATTGAATGGTAAAAAAAATTGCAATCGGTTATGTTAGGGTGTTCTGTAATGGGCATCAAAAAATGCTGAGTCAGCATATTTGCAAAAATTAAAAAAAATCCTTTCTCCAGAACCAATCATCAGAATCTTTTGATATTTGGTATACAACATTCATAGCGGGGTCAGATACAAGCTCAATACAGGAGCCCAAATTTTTTACATAGGTAATATGGGGAATATTCTTTAAAAACCTCCTTCTTCAGAACCACCAGTTAGAATCTTCTAATGCTTGAGATATACATCATTGTTATGAGGGTCAGATTCAAGATTGTTCAAACCAAGTCCCTAGGTTAATATTTAATACAGGAGCCCAAATTTTAACTTTGTTCAATATGGGAGATAATTTAAAAAAATCTTCTTCAGATCCACCAGTCAGAATGCTTTCATATTTGGTATGCAACATCTCGGGGGGTGGGGGGGGGGGGGGTGGGGTGCCTGGGTTAATATTTAGGCTCCATATGGGAACCTGAAATTTAACTTAGTACAATATGAGGGAATTTCTTCAAAAATCTTCTTCTTCAGATCCACTAGTCAGAATGCATTTGGTATACAACATCTCAAGGGGGCTCAGATTCACATTTGTTCAAATCGGATCCAAAGGTTAATATTTGGGCTCGCTATAGTAGCCCAACTTTTTACTTAGTGCAATATGAAGAAATTTCTTTAAAATTTCTCTTCTTCAGATCCAACAATCAGAACGCGTTCATATTTGGTACACAGTATCTCTAGGGAAATCAGATTCACCTGTGTTCGAATCGAGAGCCTGGGTTAATATTTGGGCTCCCTATGGGCCATTTTGCTGAAGAATTAAAAATTTTGTATTCAGTACCCTCTAGAGGTGTGTAACTAAGATTAATCCACAAAGGTTGTATCAAGGGGCTTCATAGGGGGCTGTACATTTTACATTATGATCAACTGAAGAAAAGGCATGATGCCCGGATTATTTTTGTCACTCCTGAGGGACTCAAGGATTGAAAGTGTAGCCTATGGATATGGATTGCTTAATGTAGACTCATTCTTGGACTCTGTTTATATTGTGTTCTTTTCAAGATGAGCGCTTCAGGCCCCGTGGGGCCTCTTGTTTCTTTTGATTTTCAAAAGGAGTGTGTATTTTATTTTCTGCGAGTAGAATGTTATTTCTTCCCATATATGTAAATAAATTATTTTTTTGTGAATCATCGTCGACACTGTTTTAATACCTAACGGTAAAAATACATTCGGAGGACAAACTACCGGATATGCGTGATCTTACGGTGGTGAGACAAATAAACATTAGAACTAGGGCTCGGGCAAAGGGCCATTTGTTTACAGTTGGATGTTGAAAACTAGGTTAAATTCACTTTGGATGCATACCCATAATCGCTCTAAGGACGCTTCACTTTGTCGTCGACTTTGTAAACTGGTCGAGTGCTGGAAGCTCATTTTTTGGGCTTTATTCTGAAATGCATGCACCACGACCTGAAGGCTTCATGCTCAGTGGATGTGCTTCATATTATCTTTGAAATGATATTATTAAGTCTGTAAGGATTTGCCATGTTACAATTAATGGTAGGCACTCTCTCAAAAATTATAACAAGGAAAAGACATATGAACAAATTTTGACAACCAGAAATGATTCAGCACTCTACCAGTTAATAACATTTAACATGAAGAGCAGACGACACTTGCACGCAAAATTCTTGAATAATTAATGTTTTCCAGTTTTTTTCTCAAAAACATAGGTTATGGCCCCTCCTTGGAACGAGCTCGTTCCGATGAGGGACCATAACCTATGTTTTTGAGACAAAAAATGAAGAAAAATAATAAAAATTAATTCTCGATTTTTGTGAATAGCACTGGCCGATTTTGACCGTTACGTTGGGTAAAGTGTCAACAGATGAATACATGGCGTTTCAGACTAGAAAGATAAGCAATGGTTTCGATACATTCCCCTATTCTGACAATATGAAACCCGTATATTTAGACGTTTATGAATGTTCGTGATTTCATCTCTCATGCACACACAATTGCTATTTTTACAGATAACACTTTGAGGTTTGAAGTTTTGAACCCGAAAGAACACTTTTCCGGTCCAGGAATATGATGCGTAACAATTTCGTAAAGAAGTATGGCTGCTAAGTGGGGTAGACCAATCAATATTTTCAACGTGCAGCTGTCAAGGTGATATCTTAAAGTTGAGATTTTCTTGTTTAAAAGTGTATATATTTTCGATAATCTTTCTCACTGGGCTGAATATAAAACGAAAAGATAGGTATCTTGCGAACCCCGAAAACAGATTTGTCACTTAAACAGACGAGCAATAATGCATGCGCTGCTAGTTAAGCATGAAAATTTAATGACCATAAAGTGCGCGTTTAATGAACGTCATATGAGCTGTCTGATAAAGATTAGAATCAAGAGAGACCAGTCGCCTCCCGCAGTCATTATATGTGTAATTATGTCAAGTTAATAGGTAACTGTTGTAAAACAGTAAAACAGTACATCCCACAAATTCTGAACCCACACCCACATTACGTATCTGGTCTGTCACCGAATGTCAACGTATACCAAAATGCGAGACTTTCATAGGTACTTACAAGCGAATATTAAATTAAGATAGATCTAAGCGGCCAAGTTCAAGAGAAGCAATTAAAATGAGAATTAATGTTCTAGCAGACGAAATAAAAAAGGGGAGTGTCTCGAAAATTCCATTCCAGTCTTAAGGCGTGTTAGATAGAGGGTCGTAGACGAGGGCTGGGGATGTCCCATTCTATAGGTTAAAGGAGGTGCCGCATCGGTTAGAAAGTATAGACACGTTGTAATGTAAGGGTGCCACAGAGCTCATATTTAGAATAGGAACAGTCGCGGGCCAAGTCGGTGGCCATATCTGAGTGCAGGATCCGAAATAGAAAGTACGAGCTCAAGGAGCTATTGGTATTCAGGAATACGGCATACCTGTTGTAGAAGGCAAGCCATACGTAGGTTGAGTAGGCTTTACCTGTTTGAACATTATTCTGAAATAAATGGAGGGGAGCGTTTAACCCCATTGGTGGCGACTGCTTGAATGAAAGACTTCCAGTAAAGTGACAATAAGCGTGCGACGGCCGTGATAGAGTGACATTCCGTCACTTGTTAGAGGAAAGGCGATATGGTAAAGTGCCAATACGTTATTGGCCCTACGATGGCAGCGAAAGAGTGAAGTGGAAAAACACCGACGACAAGGAAAGAAAAACAGCGACAAGAGAGAATGCGGGCCCAAAAGTGACTCAAAACCTGTGTGGGTGGGCTGTGAATGACGTTCTGCTTCTCTGATTCATTGGATTTCATGTAAATCACAAATTACAATGTTTATTTTTATATATATGTATTACAATTGTTGCTTCCAGTGAACCCCTGTTGATTTATGCTTATTGAGGAAAAGTCATTGACCCCTTCAGGATAAGAACCACCCCAACAGAAACGGAACGGGCGGGTTCATCACGGTGAGACATACTTTCATGCACGGATTCAGGCGACACGCCTTGAGTTTTGGCTGAATACGCGGGGTGAATTCCCCCCCCCCCCCCCCACCACCAGCAACGACAAAGCCCGGTTTCCGACGGCAGCCCCAAAATATTAATGGGTCTACCCCCAAATAATGAAGATCGGCTCTTCCAATTGCTGCGTTGAACGGACATGGAAGATACCAAAGGGTTAGATACTGACAATTAACGCCTTGCCACATGCTTAAAGTTAAACAACGTTTTCTCAACTATGTGGATACCCCTATATGTTCAAGTTGAAGTGCGAAATGTTCGTACGCAGTTACGAACGGACGGGCGGACGGACGGACGGACGGACGAACGGAGCCCTCAAGTTAATGTTTTTCAACCTAAACCTCCTACGGGTAAATAAAAAGAACAAATAACAACACGGATACAACAAACTAAACCACTGAAGCTCAGACGGATAAACGCCAACGCAAAACATATCACATGTAGGCCAGATTAAAACGATTTCTCCCTGTCTGGAAACTTTGACCTATACATAAATTACTGTGTCTTTTGTTTAGAATCATTTTCGCGTGAAAACAAACACACAGCGTTACAGTGCACGTGTCTGTCGGGGGAATCTCCTGTCTGTTTTGAAACTTGTCACTTTGCAGTTGGTGGTCTTGTGGAAAACTTAAACATGACGGAGTCATTTTACAAAGAGAAAGCCGCCGAAGTTGCTCGGAAAGTACAACAATATTTCAATGACATGGAAAACTGGGAAGTTGTGAAGAAAACTGTAAGTATCGTATGGATTTCTCCAATAATTCCATGTGAAAGACGAGAAAATTATTTGTCAATGATAGGTTTATTCAAATGTTGATTGGTGGATAGTAATGAAACGTCACACCGCAGTTATGAATGAGCTACAAACTTAAGGGGTTCGTTCGTGAGCCAAAGGCTGTTGCAAAATGTTGCAATCAGCCTGGTGTCTTTATTAGGAGGGGGTGGGTGGGGTGGAGGCACACACGCAGGCGCGTAGCCAGGATTACACAATTGGAGGTGCCCTAGCCATTTTTTGAAGGGGAGGGACGGTGGTGGGGTGGCAAAGATGATATTTGAAGGGCCGTTGTGTGGGATTTCGGAATCTCCCCCAGTTCTAATTAGAACCACCCGGTCGCTGCCCTTTCCTCCCACTTACCTTCTGGAGGGGGCAACAACCCGAGGGAGCTAGTTAGGATTTGTCTCACCCCAGAGAAAAGTTTGTAAAATTTAGCGCTGTTTCTTGAAAGTGGGTGTGTCAACCGAGGGGGGGGGGGGGGGGAGCGGAAATTTGCCGCAGAAGACAGTTAAGTCTCTTCAGTTTGAATCATCAGTGCAACTTATCCACGTTAACCCATTCATGTATAGGTCAAGGGCAGGAGAGGCAGGCATGGGTGTAAACAACAAAAGAGGTGGATGAGGGTGCATCCCCTCAAGAAGTTCAAAAGATATATTATGTAGGTCTCCTAAATTTTGGTGCAGAGACCAAGAGCAATATGATGATTTTCGCTCGTTTCTTTCAGAAATCCTCACGTTGTTAGGTTTCTGGATTCTCTTTAATAACCTGGATTCATTTCGGATAACAGTAATAGCCTGCAATGAAAAAAGCCCCAAATGATGCTATTAGGAGACGTTTTGTGGCTCTTCAGAACGTCAATTTTCACCAAGCATGATATGGCATACATAAGTTCATGACTTGACTTTCCATGCAGTTCATAGAATTTGGGAGTTTTAAGGCGGCCGGGGGGATTTGGGAGGGAGCGAGGCTGTGATCCACCCCGGTCTTGTCAACGCCACTGAGAATGAGCCATGGCAATGAAGCTGGCCATTGCTAAGTATGTATGTTTATTTGTTAATGGCTCAGTACCTGTAATGACGTGAGGTTTTAAGACATATCTTATGCCGTGTCTTCGTTCAAACAGCAATTTTGTTGTGAAATCGTGTATTGCTACTTTTGCTGCTAGACTGCTAGTTAACAAGTTGAGATTTGTTTCAAAATCAGGAACATGATTCACGAAAAGGTCGGCTGAACGAATTGAATACAATTGCATAAATGCATTTCAGGGGACATAATCAAAGCTTGGATTTCTAGCTGGACGGAATGATGGAACCACGGAACCACAGACTTCTCATTTGTATGATGGATAACGAAAGTGCGGCTGAATCACAAACAACTCCGCCTGGCATCTGCCTTTATGCAGTTTCATACCTGTACTGTGTCAAGTATACATGGACCAAAGCTCCCAGGCCTTCAGTCTAATTCTGTTAGAAATTCGATGCCTGGAGTCCTTAAATAGTCCATCGCTTATGTTTAGATTCAGACGTCTGGAATATTTTATACGGTTCGCTTTTCGGACCAACTGAAATATTCCATCTAATTTAATCTAAAGAAAATGTCATAAACATTCAGTTGTAGCGGTCGAGGTATAAAGGCCATTTACCGTCCAACCAGCCTGGTTGGTCCGGATCTCCTAGTCTCGTGGTAAATTTGTCGCTTTGTGTGCTAGAGGTCGACGGTTCGAACCCCGGCTCCCGCACTTATCTCTCCTGTCGCCACGCCCCTGGTTTCTATTTATGTTGATTTGGTATGTATAAGGTCATCTTACTCATCTGCTTTTGTTCTGATGTAATTGCTTAATAAATCTTATCTTATCTCCTGATTGGAAAACCTATAACTGGGGCATGTGAGAATATCTGTATATCTTTGTGAGTAAACGGACATCACATTTAGCGCAAACTCCACGAAAAATGGATAAACAACCAATAACAGTGTCGAATTTCGTACAGAATTTGTCTGGTGGCATGAGAGCTTGACATGGACCATGATAACATAAGCTCAGCACTTTGTTGTCTAGTTCAACGACCATCCACAATTTCTGCGCACGTGGAAAGGGTTTCTTGCTGTGGGTGAAAACTATTTCACTGAATCCTTTGGTTCTGCAATCCGTGGAATTCCAGACACGCACGCGAACCAATCGCCTTCTTTGTTAGCAAACATGGAAGCGCTCTGTCCACTTCGAGCACCCCCCCCCCCCCCCCCCCCCCCAACTTCCCGGGCACTTCAGACCCCAACTTGTGTTTGTGACATCAGTGCAAGTATTAATCTAGTCTTAACCCTATGCCCAACCTAACGGCAAAAAGCGGCCAGGGCTATTCACAAAAATTGCCGTTCAATTTCCATTATTTCTTTCATTTTTTGCCTCAAAAACATAGCATGTGATCCATCATTGAAACGAGTCCTTTGGGCTTTTGACGCAAAAAATGAAAAAAAATAGTTATTCAATAATTTTGTTTGCAAGTGTCGTCTGCTTTTCATGTTAGATAAATGGTTGAGAGAAAGTACATTAGAGAGAATTGATATCTTAGAATCCAATCCAGACGACAAAGGCCTAATGGAAAATTATTTTGAGGGGGGGGGGGGGGGGGGGGGTCACACACATACACCCATCGTCGCGCCCCTGCGTACAAATATTTAGAGGATATGGAATGAGTGTTTTTCTCATATAATATTTATGAAACGAGTCTAATAATTTTCCGTTTGGGCGAGCCCAAACGGAAAATTCGGACGAGTTTCATAAATATTTTATGAGAAAAACACTCATTTCATATTCTATTTATCATATGACACACACACGCACAAAGTAGCCACTTTGTATGACTTTTTAACCCATCACCTAACTTGAGTTGCAGACGGCACTTGGAAAAAAAACATCCTCGTATAACTAAAATAATTTTTGTTTCCAAAACATAGGTTATGACCCCTCATTGGAACGAGCACGCCACGCTAGTTCCAATGAGGGGTCATAACCTAAGTTTTGGAACCAAAAAGTGAAAATATAAAAAAAATGAATGGCGTTTTTCTTGTATTGCGAGAGACGGTTTTTGCCGTTACGTTAGGTAAAAGATTAATACAATATAACCCAGCCTAACGTAAATTCTCCCTACTGAAATTATGCAAATGTGAACCATTTGTATTTTGTTTAGCCAATCAAATTGTCCAGATTTGAAATTGACCAATGAAAGCCCCCAACTCAAATTATGCAAATTATGAAAATATGGCCCAGTTGTATTTTGTTCAGCCAATCAAATTGTCTAGTTTTGAAATTGACCAATGAAATTGACGGAAGGCTTTATTTATCACTGATTAATATGAAAACAAAATATCAAATGTTTTAAAGTGAACAAAACGTCTTTGACGTAAAACCGTCAACTTTAGGGACCATGTAAGAAATGACTCGGAATTGGGCTTTTAAATTTCATTCCTGAAATTTAGCCTGATATATTTTACTAATGGAATGTTGATGTCATGGAAATTACGAATAACAGGTTAAAATCGTCTAACCGTTGGAGCATTAGTTTTATTCATTCTTCTGCCACGTAAAAGCTGCGAGGCATAGAGTTTTCTTCAAGCAGCAGTTACTTCACATAAATGATGACTGAGACCCCGTCTACCAACGATTCTCATTTAATGTTGATCGAGTTACAAACATGGCCGCAACTGCGGCTTACAGTTACTATAGAAACCCTATGAGAAATCACATTTTCATTTTCTTCTCTGGAACTACTGAGCCAACGTGAACCAAACCTGACAGGAATGGTCAATAGGGGTGTTCTACAAATGTTCATAATTTCTGTTGCCGTGCATCGAAAAACATGGCTGCCAGAAGCATTTTTTGATTTCAAAAAAGCTTCTCCACTGAGACCACAGGGCCAATTGTTTTGAAACTTTGCATGGTTGATGACTGAGACACCCTCTACCAACGATCCCCATTTAATGTTGATCGGGTTGTAAACATGGCCACAATTGCGGCTTATAGTTACTATAGAAACCCTATGGGAGATCACATTTTCATCTTCTTCTCTGGAACTACTGAGCCGACGTGAACAAAATCTGGCAGAGATAGTCTATGGGAGGTCCTCTACAAACACTACTCATTTTTGTTACCGTGCATCGAAAAACATGGCTACCAGAAGCATTTTTTGATTCTGATTGGTGGATTTTGAAAAACCTTCTCCTTTGAAACCACAGGGCCAAATGTTTTGAAACTTTGCATGGTTGTTGACTGAGACTCCCTCTACCAACGATCCTCATTTAATGTTGATCGGTATGCAAAAATGGCCGCAATTGTAGCTTATAGTTATTTTATGTCCTTGGGGTCCTTGGACATGTAAATTATTGGACAGTAGTACTCTGTACAACTACCCGGCGAGGCAAAGAATATTTTTATATTTTTTCTTTTTATTCGAGTTTTTTGGAGTTTTTTTGGAGGGGGTACACCACTCGTGATTTAGCATAACGCCCATGAACCTGCCATTTATTTTCATTCCACAAGGATTAGAATAAGTTCACATGAAAACATATCACATATTCAGTTTATTTTCTCAAAACATATCTCGCGTCTTTTAACTGTGGGAGATTATAAAACTTTCATTTGATGAAGTGCACTCTCCTGGAGGATAGTGCCGTTGAGACTCATTCGAAGCCAGCCTCTGTTTCTTCTCCGAAGAAAGTGTGAGTGAACCACCTTAAGCCTGTGCACGCAGTACAAAACTCAACGATGCCTGGGGATATGATAATTTAACATTTTTTTCACATGGCGATACACCACACATGTTCATCCTGTTTGAAATACACAGAATGCCACACATTCTTTCGACCTTCTGTTTGATCTGCAAAAGCCAGAAAATTGAAAATTTAGAGAAACATTCGAGTATGATTTTATAACCATACTTATATTTGTTCACAACTGAACCTTTTGCGTTACGCAATTTTCAGACGACACTCCAACATTTTTCGCTGATGTTGCGGTGCAGTTATAACCCTCTACCGAACGCACACAGGATATCAAAATTTAATAATTTAGTTGTTCTTTTTTCCAAATTTTAAAAAAAATCAACAAAACCATATCATGTGACCTCTCACTGAAACAAGCTCCACGCGCTCTATCCAATGACGGGGCCACATGATAACGGTTTCATTGAACTCTTTTGAAAAATATATATTTTTTTAACTGCATAACCATCTGAAACCGGGAACGCGGTGGTTCAGTGGTAGACTGTTTGACGTCGATGCTAGAGGTTCCGACTTCGACCCCCCCGCCCGGGACGACCCGCGTTGTGTCCTTGGGCAAGGCTCTTTATCATGGTTGTCTACACGGGGGCACGATGACGCCGTGTACTAAGGCGTACTGCACGTCGATGGTGCCCGTGTCTTCAACCGCTGTAACCCTGCTTGATCGGAGCTTGAACAGAGTTAGAATGAGGAGCTGACAGTTGCCCGTCGATGCTCGGTGGTTCTCTTCGGATACTCGGGCTTCCTCCACTTGTAACACTTTACCCAACATGAAAAGCAGATGTCACGTGAATTTTCATTCATGGAAATTTTATTCAATCACAGATGAATCAATTTGTGATCAACACGAGAAATTTCATTACGCTACGACGAATACTATTGGTGACATGGAGAGTCAAAGACACTAAGGGTCAAACACAAATGTCACACACTCAATATCTGGTATGACCTCCGTTTGCATCGACTACTGCTGTGCATCTACGCCTCATGGAAACGAACAAGTTAGCATGGAAGTGTTGTGGGATGTTGTTCCATATTCTGATAAGCTGTCTTTGGAGTTCCACAAGCCTTGACGGTGCATGGGGAAGCCGGCGTAGCTGACGTTTCATTTCGCCCCATACGTGCTCAATGGGTGAGATATCGGGCGAATTTGCGGGCCAGGGAAGAACATCCACTTGTTGTTGCTGCAGATACTGTTGAACAACACGAGCTGCGTGGGGTCGGGCGTTGTCCTGCTGTAGAATGACGCCGGGGCCGTGACGTTGCAGAAATGGGACAACAACAGGTGTAAGCACTTCATCGCGATATCTGGCTGCATTGAGATTGCCATCAATAATGACCAGCTCAGTTCTGTTACGGGCAGTGATGCCACCCCACACCATGAGAGACCCTCCCCCATAACGGTTTCGCTCCACGGCACATGGATCTGCGTAGCGTTCGTTTCGACGTCTGTACACTCTCTGGCGGCCATCTGATGATGAAAGATGGAAACGACATTCATCTGTGAATAAAACACGTCGCCACCAGTGTAAGGGGTGCCTGAGATGTTGTCTACACCACTGCAGTCGAGCACGACGATGACGTAACGTCAAAATCGGACGAATTGCAGGTCTTCGAGGACGTAAGCCGTATTCTCTCAGTCGGTTGATTACTGTTTGAGGATGTATCCGTCTCAGGTTAGGGATGTTCCTGGCTGTCGTCGTTGTCGTTTGTTGCCGGTTCCGGAGATGGACGACACGGATATACCGATCTTGTGCAGGGGTGGTAACTCGGGGTCTCCCGGAGCGGGGTCGGTCTCGAACGTCATCATGTTGTGCATGTCGATGGACTAGCCTGTCTACAGTGTTACGGTGGCAGTTCAAATGCTGGGCAACCTCTCTGCGTGTTCTGCCAGCTCTAATCATACCCAGGGCAAGGAGACGTTGATTCATTGTCAATCTTGGCATGCTAATGTGGAGTCGATTCAACAGCAGCGCAAGTTTGAATGTGATCGATAGGAAGGTCTTACTTTAGTGTTTAAATACCCAAGAATTCACACTGCTGCATGAATTTTCAGACTATCCACGTGCAAAACATGCCTTTTCACAAACGTGCAGCACGTCATTTAACGTTAATGCAATTTTTAACGGGGAAAGCTGTTTTTGTGTTCAATATAACTTATTCATGAACAGGTTAACACTCTTTACACCTACGAAATTAATTTTTTGGAGTTTGATCAATTTCTGCAATGCACACTTTCTTTTTTGGGCGAGTATATTTAACCGGTTACCTCAATCATGAAAAGCAGACGACACTTGCAAAAAAAATCTTGAATAACTCATTTTTTGTCTCAAAAAACATAGGTTATGACCCCTCATTGGAACGAACTCATTGAGCTCGTTCCAAAGAGGGGTCATAACATATGTTTTTGAAACAAAAAATGACAAAATAATAAAAATTAATTGGCGATTTTTGTGAATAGCGCTGGCCGGTGTTTCCCGTTACATTGGATAAAGGGTTAAAGAGCATTAAGATTCAATTTGAGATTTGATTCAATTTCTATTCCTCTGAATAACCCCTTTGCCCAATGCAGATGATTTCAAAGTTTATTACTGAACGAAGTTATATGTTTTGAATTCATTTTAAACTGAAACCAGGAATGTGCGGAGTGGTAGACTGTTGGACTTCAGTGCTAGTCTGCTAGAGATCCCGAGTTCGATCCCCGTCCGGGACGACCCACGTTGTGTCCGTGGCCAAGGCACGTTATCCCTGTTGCCTACACGGGGGCATGATGACGCCGTGTACTACGGCGCACTACACGTCGATATGCACATGTCTTCAACCGCTGTAACTTGATCTGAGCTTGAACAGAGTTAGAATGAGGAGCTTCTTTTCAGTTGCCCGTCGATGCTCGGTGGTTCTCTTCGGATACTCCGGCTTCCTCCACTTGTAAAACTGTCATGGTCACGATTAGCCATTGTGCATACGTATGTGACCTTAAACACAAAAATAAATAAATAAATAAATAAATAAATAAATAAATAAATAAATAAATAAATAAAGAACCATTTGAACCCGAGCGGCCGCTTTTCCGGCCAGGAACATGATACGTCATAATTTCATTAAATAGGATGGATGCAAAGTGCAGGTGTGTGGTAGATTAGTCAACATTTTCAACGTGCATCCGTTAATTATAAATTAAAATATTAATTGGTCTACCCCTAAATAATGAACATGAACTCTTCCAGTTGCTGTCATTGAACTAATATGGATGATACCACCAGGATTCAAATGGTTAATTTGTAAATTACGCTGCCTGAAACGATCGATTTGTTGGGTAAAGGATTAAAAGATTTTTCAATTTTGGGCACAAAACATGACTTATGCCGCCCCCCCCCCCCCCCTCATTGGAACGAACTGTAGCACGTGTATGTAAATTTAGGACTAATGGCGATCATTTTCGAATAATATGATCAACGGCTTTAAATCGATACAAACCCCATTGATCAAGTGTCGGTGGCGGCGTTAGAAAATATTTCGGGGAGATGTGGGAGGGCAAATAGGGGACAGACTCTCTATGAGATATGAGTAGGGTGTATGGCATGTCCGTAAGTGGCCTTTTAGGATCGTGGTATCATACCGTTGCATTCACATACCGTAGACATATGCGAGGGTAAGGTACCAAGTACAGTATCTGAATCCAATTTATTTATATGGGTTTAACGACACTTTCGACAGTCAGGGTCACCTCTTGTCGGACAGTTTTATGGGCGGAGGAAGCCGGGGAGAACTACCGAGCAACGGCGAGAAACTGTCAGACTCCCCAACGTACTAACCACACACAAGCAGGGTTAGCATTGATTGAAGAAAAGTGCACCATTGACGCGCAGTACGCCATAGTACACATCGCCACCATGCCCATGGGCGTACGGGGCTTTTGTTATATAGGAGGGCAAACCTTTTGATTTGCCCGAAATCCTGCATGGATGGAATACAAATATACATGACCCTCTCTCTCTCTCTCTCTCTGTCGTTCCTTGCCCAGATTTTTAAAGCTGTTTTGCCCGAATCCACGGGGGTGGGGGGGGGGGAATAACTGACCCCGGTGCCCCCTGGCTCGTACGCCTATGACCATGCCCCCACGTGGGCAATTGGGATTAAGTGTCTTGCCCAAGGACACAACGCGGTTGCAGCAGGTGGGATTCAAACCGAGGACCTCTCGGCTTGCAGCCTGCACCTCTACCAACTAAGCCACCTTATTACCTATCAACTGAGCCACTTCTGAATGCAATGAGCAGTCACGAATGAAACCTTCTGGTGGCATTTTGGGGTAAATCTTCATTTTGTATGGACGTCGAAAATGAAGAAGTGCGAGTATACGATCGCACAACTTTCACATGAAGATCTGTAAAGGTATGAACGAAAGCGGGGATCCAAGTTGGCTCAGAGGGCTGGATTTCCATTACAACAATAGAAATTTGTTCTCGATTTACAAATCTGTAGAAATATATTCTGAATAACTGTTTTTTTGTGATATTTCACTAGCCGTTCACTCTTCCTCGAGTATATGTCATGGTGACAACTATGTGACTTTGATAGGAGTGACAGATCCCCAAGAGAAGGCATCAAGGGTCGTCATGCTTATATTCCACCCTGTATAGTGTAAATCAACTCTACCAGGCCTGGCATTCTTAAAAATGCAGGAGGGCTAAAACTCGCTCCCCTCGCATGGCTATAGCCTCTCCTCCAGTATACAAAAGCTAAAATTGCAAAATGAAGTTTTACTGTTAATGAATTCCGCCAAGTGGGCTTTGTACATTTTATTTGGTGCTGCTAACAAGGTAGTCTATGTGAGACGGCTACACTGCCCCTACCACACCTCCGGGCCTTGGCAAGGACCGCAGATGTGGGAGAGGCAGTGTGACCGTCTTACGGAGACCACTAACATTCATGTAGCAGAGATCTTAAAAGATCTGGGTTTTAGGCATAGGCGGTTAATGTAATCGTTATATTTTCTACGGCCAGAGGAGGGCTAGTTTTCGCCCCTCTTAATTTTTTTAACCCTTTACCCAACGTAACGGTCAAAACCGGCCAGCGCTATTCTCAAAAATCGCCAATTAATTTTCAAAATATTTTCATTTTTTGTCTCGAAAACATAGGTTATGACCCGTCGTTGGAACGAGCTCGTCGAGCTCGTTCCAACGAGGGGTCATAACCTATGTTTTTGAAACAAAGAATGAAAAAAAATAGTTATTCAAGAATTGTTTTTGCAAGTGTCGTCTGCTTTTCATGTTAGGTAAAGGGTTAAGGCGAGCGAATAAATCGCTCTCCTGAAAATGCCAGGCCTGCTCTACTCGATTAGAGTTTGTAAAAATAAAGAGATGTTCAGTGTTTGTGTGTGTGTGGGAGAGAGAATAGAGAGAGACGGGGGGGGGGGGGGGTAGGGGGTAGGTGTGCGCGTCTGTAGTGAATGGGGGGAATGGGAGGTCAGAGTATATTTACGGTGCAAAGGCCCTCACCCATCACCGCCGCCACTGTCAAATATATATCCCGTATTCAGGGTCTTTCCCAACAGAGGCTTTCCCCAGTTATAACCCCTTTTCCAATGCCACTGTTTTCCCAGTCACCAATCTAACCACTAATTCCCAATATTTCAAACTTGCAATGTACGCTTGTTGAAAAAGGCTCAGGAGAGTCAGTCAAGTTTATCATTTCGTCATTTATTATTGCAGCATTATGACGGTTAGAGCGGAAATACATGCTAGTAGTGTAGCAACTATTAATCGGACCCCATTACCCTGAGCTTTGGTGAACAGTCAGTATTAAATTCCCATAGAAACCGAAACTTTGGTGGAGCCGACATGAGACATGTTTTACACACAATCCATTTGGGTCTGGAATGTGGGTGTACGTACTGCGTGTTTAGTGTACCATGGCATGTATTATATGTATACATGGGCATGGTTTTGGGTATATAGTATGATAGAAGACTCAGGTGGGATTTTTCAGAAAATTTTCCCATGATACGATATACGATCGGTACCCCTGTTAGTCTACTGTTGAATCTTAGTACTATCAAATCACCCAAGGCGATATGCTGCCCTACAGTTGGTATGGGCAGTGAGTAATGCTTGGTCAGGAGGTATTGTGGAGGTAATGCTTGGTTGCCTGGTACGGTAGAACAGGGTTACGGTCTATACCCCCTGTTAGTCAACTGTTAGCTCTTCGTACTTCTAACCCCTCGAATGCATTGTACCATTTGGGATAGATGTAGGTAGTGTTCAGCCGGGATGTATTGTGGGGTATTGTTTGGTTACCTGGTACGGTAGTACAGGGTTACGGTATGTACCCCCGTTAGTCATCTGTTAGCCCTTCCTACTAATAACCCATCGAATACATTATACCATTGGAGGTTGGTACCGGTAGTGCGTAATGCTAGGTCATTCTGTGTTGTGGGGTATACATGGTTGTCTAGTACTGTAAATTGGGGCGTACTATATGTTTCCTGTTCTACTAGTCTTGTGGTGTGGTATGTTTTGTGTGAGATATTTACCCCTTAGGGTAGTACATTAGGTGGTTTTGTATTATCCCTTAGTACAACAAAACCACCTAATGTACTACCCTAAGGGTTATTCGGATTGGTAGGTTACGCGGTTCTGTCGTGTATGCTTGGTCTCTAGTATTATAGTAGAGTAAATGTGGACATTCTGAGATTTGGGTGAAGTTAGAGGTCCTAACTTGCGATAGTCAGCAAGCCTGTAGTAGTGTTACAAGTCGGTAGTAATGATGGAAGGTTCTAGTGCAGGACAGATAGTGGTAGCCTGTGATGGTAGATATCTAAATGGCGAAGAAAGTGAGCGCTGATGATAGAACAGATAGCGATGACTTGTACCAGTCAGCAGTAGAGGTCTTAGCTCAATGAAGGTCATGGGCTGGTCTAGCAACCAGAAGACGGTGAGGTGTCAGAAGCGATAACTGACCTTAAAATGTATCCTTCAATAGGTATCCTCCAACAGTACATCACCAGATCATAGGTATCATCCTATTCCAATACCGAGATGAGGATATTACAGTTAAAACTAGAAGTCCTGTCATGAACTGTGCGCTTATCTAGGCTAATTTCGCGTAGGAATTGCGCGCAATTGCCATATCGAATGGCATGCAAAGCACGGCAAGTTCTCCTGGTTACTCATAGCAAACACAAGCAAAGTTTCTGCCGATGGACCACAGGGTTACCCGGAGGTCCATTGGCTGAAACATTGTTTGTGCACAGGCCATATGTACAGAATTTGATAGCCTCACTATGGTCATAACGCGTAAATTAACGCGCAGATCAACGTGCTATTTGTTCTCATTTCATGACAGGACTTCTGGTTTTAACTGTAGGGTTGATAAAATATACCTCACTAAGGGACTTCCTCATAGCCCTCATGGGATGAGGAATGACATGATATTATACCCCATTGAGGGATTTCCTCATGGGCCCCATGGTCTCGTACGATGAAAACGTATTCTGTAACCACAGACGTAATACTATGATAAAAAGGGGTTTCTGTAAGTGTTCGTGGGAACACAAATAGAAGAGACGTCCTCGGGTTTTTTTTTGTATAAAGTTTAGGAATGTGGATGCACATAACATTGGTCGCCTTATTTCTTTCGAAGCGAACAATAGACGAACAAAACATCGGTCGCCCAATTTGCTCAGGCGTGTTGTGTATGACTGTATGTATCAATGATGCACATCATTCCGAAAATAAATCCATGTCACCATCATCATTTACGGAGACTGCAGATGTGAGGAAATTTCTGTCCAGAACCTAACTCAAGTGTTCAGCCAAGGGTCACCAAACTCGCATCACCAGTGTGAATTGAATGACTTTTACTGGTATTGGATACAAAATTTATCCACTGTGTCTCGTCGTGTTCACAGTCGGCTGTCTTCAACAATTGGCTGTCCAATTCGCATATTAGTGTTTGCATATGCACATATTTACTTGTAAAATTGAAAGAGAACTCATGACAGAAAATCCACTGCGAGCACCATAGGTGCAAGTTTGGTGATGAAGGGATCTGATGAAGCTTAAAAAAACAATGGGGAATCTCTCTTGGAATCTGGGCTACTTTGATTTTAAAATGTTCAATAAGCAGGGTAAAAAAAAACCCCCAAAACAAACATTTTCTTAGTTTAAACAATATTTATTCAAAAAGAAATATGATATAATACATACAAGTAACTGTTAATATAACAGCAGCTGCACAGAGGATATGATACTGGAAGTATGCTCTATAGCAAGGCAAACAGAAGTAAACGACGGTGTAAGTGGAGAGGATTCGGCAGAAAGCTTTGAGCTTATATAGGCCGTCTCCCAGAGTATATGGGACAATTACAAAATATATGGGTGGTTGCAAATACTGAGTGAAATATTGTTTTAAACTAGTTATCAATGGCAGATAGGGAGTAAGAAATTATAGATATGGAATGAAATAAGAAAGAGAAAAGCTGCAGATGAAACCAACTCGAAAGCAGTGATTCTTACCGACAACAGACCCAAGAGCACAACCTGTATGTCTCCACTGATAAGAGCATCATCGTAGACCGACACAAATCCGCAAGTGGATCGTTCTTACAGCGGATGCAGCTCGCAGGTATCCAACAATAACCTTGTCAAAGCAGCATTATTGCAGAGAGACAGCCCACGCGCAGATATCGGACAGCTCACGGGAATGTATTGTGGCTGGAAAGCAGTTGTCCAGTATACGAATAGTGGCCGTATATTGGATGCATTTACGCTTAGAATGTTTAACAGTTTAGTAGCTGACGCATATGTTAACAGGTTCCACAATTTCTGAATAAAAGACCCGAATAAAGTAAGTTAGTTCCCACCGGTGCATTTCACCATGAACTAAAATTCCCTCGCAGTTCTGGCTTCGCATGCATTGTAGTTCAGCTGAAACGTCCACTTTGCATGATATAATCCTGCACTACTATGAAGATTAGAACTTTTTCGGTTTTGGCTCAGTCGTTCAGATCCAAACAAAAGCATGGGAAAATCAAAAGAAAACGCCAAAGTATTAATCGTTGAATTACGCACATCTGCATAGTTTGGGCAGAACAGGAGAAAATGTTCCGTTGTCTCCATGTCACCACATTGACAAAGAGGAGACGTTGAAAGATGGTTGTTATACAAGTGAGCGTTAATACCACTACAGTGCAGGCGTAACCTGCATTTTCTTGGAGGCTTCGGCAAGAATCACCACATAATTCTTGGTCAAGCAGGATCAAGTTGACGCGGTGGAACCAGGGGGAGGGGCACAGGGGACACGTGCCCTTCCGCCTTTTCCACAGAAATTGTTGCGCGGATACTCAAACGTGTCAATATACAGGCATTCCTGCAATATATTATTTGCAAATCCAAGCAAGACCTTCGGTCGCTTTGGTCCGTTTCTTCTACTTCACCCATCTTCCAACCCGAAGGCAAGCCTTTAATCCGTCATGATCTGCCTGTCTTTTGTTTCCGACTGGGACACCAAACGACGTGCATGTGTACGTTTGGTTTCAGTTGTGAAATTTAGTTTGGTTCTGAAATTACCAACTCTCAATTTTTTTTCAAGCAAGGAAAACATTTCTATGAGAAAGCAACAACACTCTTCTTTTATGAAGGTTATTGGTATGGCTGGAAATTTTGTGGCTCATTTCACGGTCGGCGAAAGCTCGATAAAAATGGAGGTTCACAAATTTTCAATGCTACCATGGTTCGACCCAGTGTGAGAAAGGTTACAATCGTTTATCGGTAAATGCAACATGACTCACTATAGTCTCTCGTTTAGTTGAATACGCCGCTGTGTGGTCACTGCCCTGTCCGTTTCTTCTACTTCAACCATCTTACAACGAAGATAGTTGAAATAAAAGAAACGGACCGAAGCGAGTCAAGCGACCGAAAGTGGGATTCTTTGGCTAAATATTGTTTGGATTTGCAAATACTGTTGGAGGAATGCCTGTATATTAACATGCTTGCACGCGCCCATTTTAACTCTTTGTGTAACTGCGAAACTTATCTGTGGCGAAAGCCTCCCCCCGCCCCCCCCCCCCCCCCGGTTCCGCCGCCTCTGGCTCATTTGTTAGAGCACTGGACTTCTGCTTTAAAGGCTGCCGGTTTGATGTGACACACGTCATCTGAGTTGTGTCTTTTGTGCAAGGAACTCCAATAATTGTTCAATGGCAATAGAGTGGTGCAAGGTGCTAAAAACTGCCCGACACAACATAACTGTTAGGCCCCACAATGTAGATCTTCTGTTTCTCAGATCATTTTTTGTAAAATTGCATGCAGGGGGCGGTTTTTTATTTTATTTTTGTAATTATATCTTTGCCAACAAAAATCCATGTTTTGGGTTTGTTTTATGTTTTATGCCTCATAATCTGTAGAATAGCATGGGTGGTGGTGTATTTCTTCACTTGAGTGCAAGAAGGCTTTGCAATGCTAAAGCATTGCAAAGCTTTGTTGCACTCAAGGGACGAATTTATAAATTTTATTAACTTGAAAATAGTAAAATATCAGACATAAACGGTTTAATTATTATTTTTTTAAATTTGCATTGGTTATAAAAGGAGAACAAGCGGCAGTAAAAGGACCATGCGGGAGACCTTGAGAAACAGATTTTTATCTTTATTAGGCCTTATAAGTGTCGTTAAATCGTTTTAATTCTTTGCCTAACGAATCGGCTTCACCCACCCGCGGAATATACCGATTTAGCAGTTAAAAAAAAAGTTTTCAAAACATTTCAACCAGTGCTCAAAATAACTTTTTTTTCTTTGCGTAGTAAAATGCTACGCATTTCCAAAAAATGAATAGCATTTTGTAAAAATTACATAGCTATTTTTGTATACCCAAGTTATGTTGTGCTGTTTTATATTGAATTCTTCTAAGTAGATAGAATAGTTTCATCCATTTCTGGGCATTTCCAAATGATCTGCAACACATGAAACATTTTCTATGTTTTTTTAACTGAACTGCCTTTAAGGGTTGCATGGACTTGTATACTGTTATAAATGGTGTCTTGGTTGTTTAATAGAGTTCTCAAAATGGAAGTTGGGATTTTTAATTTGATGGGCTTGTAGTTATTTTTAATGGACATTTTATGCAAAATGTTGTAAAAACATGAAGTATTTAAACCAATAGAACTCATCTTACATATGAAGTTGCTAATGATGTTTGATGGAGAGTTAATCTGAGTTATGCCTGGAATGTTCCACAATCAGAAGTAAAGCATCAGTGAACTTGTTTTCAAATTTGTTTGCAAATTTTCATTTACATTTTGCGATACAAGATAATCAACTGCAGCCTGTTAGGCTGCAGTTGATTATCTTGTATCGCAAAATGCTATACATAATTTAACATTGTGTAGCTTTTTGCAAGTTTTGCATAGCAAAAAGCGACGCACGCGACACCGCTTCTTTTGAGCCCTGATTTCAACAGAACCATTTTATGTGACCTCCCTCATATGAATGACCTCCTCGAGCTCTTTGCATTGAGGGGGTCACATGATATGGTTTTTTTTATTTTAATTTTAAATTTGAAAAAAATAATATTTAAAATAGTATATTTTGATATCATCTGCGTTGTGTTATGGGTTAAATGAATAAAAAAAAATAATAAATTTTGATATCGTCTGAGTTGGGTCATGGGTTAAATAAGCAAATAAAATTCTTTCGTCTGCATTACATGGTATAATTCATTGTTAACAGCTAATTCTGGGGGATACCAAGTAATTTCGTGTAGACTGTGCCAGTTCCATGGACGCTCGACCTGCTAGCATGCCTTTTTTTTTTGGGGGGGGGGGGGGCCTTGTCGGTAGCCGAGTGGTCTATGGCGCTGGTCCAGTTTCGCTTGGCGATTGGTGCCATAGAAATGTACTCTCGTCAAGGCAGTGGTTCGATCCCCATCGGCGTCAGAGTCTTTCATCCTGATAAATAAAATTAATATAGTTATGGCTTTGCTGTTACTTCTAACATGGCCTAGACAGGGTCCCCCGTTGTATGTGTAGAGATGTGGATGAACGTAGTCATGTGTAAGATAACTGTGAAGCTGACAGTTTGACTAACAGAAGGCCGGAAGAGGCAATGCATCAGATAGATGTCAGACTTTGCAGTGTATCAAGTCGACATTCCCGATGAGTGGACACATTGTAAAAGCTTTTAAGTTTCGTTTTAATGGTAGGAAGTAAATGTTTGCTTGGAAAATAAAGGAATAATTCACAATCATGCTCTTCATTTTTCATGCACTCTCTTATTTCCTTTGAAAGTTTTCGCCTGGTGGAAACATCAGAATAATTCATAGCATACTGGTTATACTGTCACGTACTGGCGTGTTTGGTTTATTAACTTTACAGTACAGAAGCGGATTAGGGGCATGTTATGAAAAAAAAATGAAAATTTACACAAATTGTTGACTATTAGTCCCAAAATTCTGACCTTTAAAATCAAAATTTTGAGGTAAACTCAAAATTTTGATTTTAAAAGTCAAAATTTTGAGATTTTATTAAAAGTCAAAATTTTAAGATTAAAATTCGAAATTTTCACTATAAGTCAAAATTTTGACTTTAAAACTCAAAATTTCGCGTTTATTCTTTTTCATACCATACGCTTCCCTGGTACAGATGTCTTCAAAAGGGACAAATTTTCCCTAATTTCTCATACAAGACATTAGCTGATGAGACCTGAAGACGACACAAACTAAAAATTTCATATTTTTCCTAAAAAATATAGCATGTAGTATAAACGGTACGATTTTGAAAGAGGGGGGTTGAATCTAAAGTTCAGCGGGTTCTGTATTTGGGTGTTATGGGGAGGCGGGTATGAACTGTTATTCTAAAGCGTGACGTTTTATATCTCGTTCACTTTAATTTACGAATTTAGTTAAATGTTTAAAATAAGTGTTTGAGACAGTTGTTTTAAGCAGTCCTCCCCATGGGAATCCCGGACAGCGGGACAGTACTTGTTTACTGTGGTAAACAAGTTCTGCTTTACATATAAAATTGGACCAGGAAACAACCCTGAAGTCGGCAGCATCTATAGGTAATAAACGATTGGCTAAACTTGACTTCGTCCCTATGCTGCAGACATGAGATAGTCAAAGATGTTGAAAGTGAAATTAAATACCATTAAATAAATAAATTTAAATATTCCAGTCACACTTTTGTTCAAGCGAACGATTTCACACGTGAGGCAAGGAAAAAGCGAATTCGTGAGTAATTGCAGGTAAACGAAACACCAAAGTTTTTATTTATTTATTTATTTATTTATTTATTTATTTATTTATGTGTGTTTAAGATCACATATTTCAGCACAATGGCTAATCGGAACCGCATATGGTTGTAAGTTACAATGTGACGTTTTGCTTTGTTATTAAAGCCCAAATCCAATTTAATTGTAAAAACATTAACACCTGAAAGAATTGCGGGCCGCGCTGCCTGCGTATGCATTGACGGATCCTGGATTCTAAGGGGGGGGGGGGGGGGGGGGTGCGCTACATTTTAATGCTGGGTCATTATGCGAAGCATCACCTGCGGCGTGAAGTGGCGATTGGAGCGAGTAGAAATCAGAGGACGAAACCAGAGATGGCTCGGAATTGTTAGGACTAGATCAAACGCTTGGACGACAGAAGGCAAAATAGAGACTGTTATATGTAGAAATGAGAACCGATGGAAAATCCTAAATAAAATGCGTTTCGATATTTTTCTACAGTTTTTTTGGTAGTTGTCGGGATCGTTTCCGGTAATTAGTTTACTCCAGCCAGATCGAACATACAACCCGAAGACACTTCCTCGAAATCAGAAGCCTTTCAGTCGCATAGAAACTACGGGCCATCACAGATGACTGTCTGGGTAGGTGGAAACCGATGATTCCGGAGTTGGGGAAATTGTCGGGTCCTTGTGGTTAATTAAATATACTCCCGACAATTGAACACTTCCTTCGACCTATTAAAGGTTTTGGGGCTACACAGTAGCCACGTGTCACCATAGAAACAAAGATGGCAACCTCCATTTAACAAAATGGACGATGGAAACACCTGTCACCCTAACAACATGCGTACATACGCACAGACATCACGTATCACAATGGTAAAGACGTCACAACATGACCGCTTCCGCGGGCAACCACGACCACCCAGCATGGCGTCACTGGGTCACGTGGCTATTACGTGACATATGATAAGGTGCTGTAGCGTGCGAGCTATATACTACTACTATTGGGTACCCTTTATTTAAATTCTGACAACCATGACTGTAATGAAAGTATATATAAGAAAATCATGAAGATTTTAAATGATTTATTGTTGGTTTTGTATAATAACTAAAAATGTTCGATTTTTGCCTCCAAAATAAAAATTGATTGTTTAACCCATTACCTAGCATGAAAAGCAGACGACACTTACAAACAAAATTCTTGAATAACTCATTTTTTAAATTTTTTGTCTCAAAAACATAGGATATGACCCTCATTGGAACGAGCTCATCGAGCTCGTTCCAATGAGGGGTCATAACCTATGTTTTTGAGACAAAAATTAAAAAAAATATTGAAAATTAATCGGCGATTTTTGTGAATAGCGCTGGTCGTTTTTGGCCGTTACGTTTCAATCAAAATTGAATATTGATTTTTTTGTGAATAGTACTGGTTGTTCCGTTTGGTAAGGGGATTATACAACTACCAACATCAATATCGGTGCGTCGATACCGGTACTTAACAAAGGGAATGGTCATTTTTATTTCCTCCGGCGCCTTGGTGTTATTGGAATAATTCATCAGTGGCGACTTGGGCCATCACAGTCCTGACAAATCAGGTTTACCAACCCGCCCAATCAGTCATCTTCACGACATCAGGGCCCTTGATAAATGCGACCAACGCAAAATATTGTAGACTTTCGTGTATTTTGTGTGTAAAATGTACCGTACATTTAAAACATTTGTAAGATTAAGGGTTAACAAGTTCCTTGTAGCCAACTGGAAAGTATCCAGAATAATATGTAGACAGTCATACATGTAGCAATATTGAATTTTCGGTACATGTAAACAAATCACTTCTCAGTTTAAATTAATACCATTTCAAAGGTTAGCTTGATGATATTGATCCATACATCAGTGCACAGTTTTCCATAACTTAGGAAATTTGCAGTCCTTTCATTCATTTGTCGGTGTTATATAAACCAGAGGCTAATGCTTGCATGTCTGGTATGGAGAAAAACAAGTCTCTCAGATCAGTTACTGTAAGGTCACTAGTAGTTGATGGTTTGTTTCTCATGACCATTGACTCCATTGATTGCTTTTGGGAACTTGGGAAGTTGGGAGCACGGTGACTCAGGGGTTAGAACTTCAAACCAAAAGGTCCGTGGTTCAATCTTGACCAGCGGTCACTGTGTGGTGTCCATGGGCAAGACACTTAACCCTTTGAACCCATAAGATCGATTTTTCGAGCGACAGCATAAATTCGGCCCATTTTTGTCTTA
This sequence comes from Pictodentalium vernedei, assembly GCA_031216915.1. Classification (NCBI taxonomy): domain Eukaryota; kingdom Metazoa; phylum Mollusca; class Scaphopoda; order Dentaliida; family Dentaliidae; genus Pictodentalium; species Pictodentalium vernedei. The sequence continues at coordinate 436,883,860 of CM062293.1, forward strand.
TTATAAGAGGTCTGCAGACTGCAGTTTTTATTTTATGCTCCCTGCATATTGATATTGGACTGACCCATTTCACTGTGAGTGTACACAAAGGCAATACCATTCCAGGAAACGAGGGTTCAACAGGTTAATCTCGATTGCCCCTGCTTATATATTTATTTATTAAGGTTTAACGACATTTTAACAGCCAAAGTCGTATCGTGTCGGTGACAGTTTTACGGCTGAAGGAAGTCGGAGTACCCGGAGAGAACCACCGAGCAACGACGATAAGCTACCAGCTCCCCAACATCGTAACTCTGCACTACAGCACAGGCAGGGTTAGATTGGTTGAAGACATGCGCACCATCGACGTGCAGTACGTCTTAGCGCACCGCGTCATCGTGCCACCATGTGGACAATCGGGGTTAAGTGCCTTGCCCAGGGACACAAAGCGGGAGTCCAAATCAATCGCTCAGACGGTCACCCATCCAAGGACTAACCGGGCTCGACGTTGATTAACTTCGGTGATCTGACGAGAACCGGTTACCGCAACGCCACCGCTCCTTCAGTAGCACCTGATCACAATTGCCCATGTGGGTGCATGTGTATGAAGGTGTACTGCACGTCCATGCCTTCAGCCAATGCTAACTCTGCTTGTGCAATATTTTTTATTGAATGATCATCATTGATGACATTGAAGTGAGTAATTTTTACATCGCCCAAGTTGAATGCCGGTATGCAGGGGGGGGGTGGTGTGACTAAGTTAGTCTGTATGTGTTTCTGTCTGTTTGTCCAAAATCGCGGACACTTATGCCATCATGGATTTGAAAGTGATTCTCACACGTTTTTTTGAAAACACGTTTTTATCACAGGATAATTTCGTATGAGAAAAGCCACCACTCTAACTAGCAGCATATGCTATCTGTGGTATTGCATAGAGGGGCATATGTAACGCTTTGCATTGCACTTTTTTCTTGTTATAAATTGGGACAAATACGTATCTTTTTTAGTTTCTGACTTTCCATATCTCGGAAAAGAATTCTGACACAAGCTCAATTGACATAATTTCTTGGGAAACTCTATCTGCAAAGGATAAAAGTGACCGAAATTTTTAGCTCACCTGACTGAAAGTTGAGGGGTGGGGGGTGGGGGGTGGGGGTGGGGAGGGGCTTCAGTGATCACTTTCTGTCCGTCCGTCATGGTCTTTATTTTATCGACTTCTCTTTATAAATCACTGGGCCGAATTGAACCAAATTTGATATACATGTTTCTTGTCATATGTCAATTCAAGTTTGTTCTAATAAAGTTTCCACGCCCGCAGGGGGCACCACAAGGGCATTTCTCTGATAGCACCCATAAATTGTTTTTCAAAATTAAAAAAAAAAAACCCTTCTTTTCCAGAACCATCAATTAGAATCCTTTGGTATTTGGTATACACCATCACTAGGAGAGTCAGATTCACGTTTGTTCAAATCGAGTCCCTGTTTATATTTTAACTGGGCAATATGAGGACATTTTGTTAAAAATCTTCTTCTTCAGATCCACTGGTCAGAATGCTTTCATATTTGGTATACAACATCTCGGGGATGGGAGGGGGGGGGGTGGATAGCGGGCAGACTCAAGTTTGTTCAAATCGGGTCCCAGGGTTAATATTTGGACTCTCTGTTGGAGCCCAAAGTTTAACTTAGTGCAATATGGGGGATTTCTTTAAAAATCTTCTTCTCCAGATCCACTAGTCAGAATCCTTTCATATTTGGTATATACCCGATTGCCTACATGGGGGCACGATGACGCTGTGTACTGAGGCGTACTGCACGTCGATGGTGCGCTGTCTTCAACCAATCTAACCCTGCCTGTGCTGCGGTGCAGAGTTCAGAGTTACGATGTTGGAGAGCTGACAGCTGCTCGTCGTTGCTCGGTGGTTCTCTCCGGGTACTCCGGCTTCCTCCACCCGTAAAACTGTCACGGTCACGATTAGCCATTGTGCATAAGTATGTGACCTTAAACACCTATAAATAATAATAATAATAATAATAATAATATTTGGTATATAACATATCGTGTGGGATCAGATTAAAGTTTGTTCCATTCGAGTCGTCCCTCGCTTAGTATTTGGGCTCTCTAGGGGGACAGGGGGGGGGGGCTTATTAGGTTCAAGGTTGTTCAAATCCATTACTTTGTGATTTTCCATAAAATTTGCCTTTCAAACTGCAGTGACATAACAACCCTTGGAAGTTTACAGCTAATAGAATTCGAAGCATTCAGGAAGATCTATGATAATAATCATCTGCCATGGACACTAGAGTTATGAATAATAATGTCATGACTTCAGTCCTCTGTAGTGCTGATGAACCATAACTAACTGAATGCGACCCAAAATACTCCTTTGAACCACTCTGTCAGGTGAGCGATTAAGGCCCCTTGGGGCCTCTTGTTTGGCTAATATATATGAAAATCACTGATGGATGGTGTTTGAGAACCAAGATAATGCTTGAAAAAATCATTAAACTGTCTTGGAGAGTCATGGTTTTCTTTACTCCCAGTTGAGTGGAGCTGGGAGGTTTTGATTCTTCAGATTAAGTTTCTTGTTCGGTTCGGTTTCAGGAGAAAATCTTGGTTTCGTTGTTTCTATGTATTAAGAACACATAGTGATCGAATAACACGTCATGCTCCTTAACTTTGAAAAAAAATCGGTAATAGTTTGTACAATGCCACTCACCATAAAAATCCCTATCTGTAAATATCTCCATTGGGTTCAGCCTAACTTTCCTTTGATCATTGTTAGGGGCTCTAGGAGATCAGTTGCTATGTATATTGAGTCAGACAAAACATAAATTAGGTTAACCCTTTACCTAACATGAAAAGCAGACGACACTTGCAAAAAAATTCTTGAATAACTAATTTTTTTCATTTTTTGTCTCAAAAACATAGGTTATGACCCCTCGTTGGAACGAGCTCGATGAGCTCGTTCCAACGAGGGGTCATAACCTATGTTTTTGAGACAAAAAATGAAAATATTTTGAAAATTAATTGGCGATATTTGAGAATAGCGCTGGCCGGTTTTGGCCGTTACGTTGGGTAAAGGGTTAACAGATGAATAAAGTTAATCTAATTGATGGTGAGTTCTCATTGTCACATTTTATTTATTGACTCCTCTGCTGGACTACGTAATCACACCTTGGCCAGACGGACTTACTAACTGAGGGGCCACAAACAGTGGCGGATACAGGGGCGCGGGGGGGAGGGGGGGGGGGGGCAATGGGGCGACCCCCCCCCCCCCTTCAGCTCGAGTTAAGATTTTTCGAATGTCAGGTTATCAAAGACAAATATAGCACCGTGAAACTATTGTATGCTTTCAGTGTGCTTCTTACGGTGAAAATTGCGTTTGTATTTGCGTTGGTACCAGAGTGTCTGCTGCAATAGGTCACACTGATACCATGGGTAATAAATCATACATTTTCGCTATCAGATATGATGCCAAGTCCTGGATAATCTGTATCGGGGGTCTGATACATGACAGTTGCAGAGGTAATACAGACAAAATACGTGTTGATTGTATGATAAAATGCTTGATAGGAATTTCTTGCATTACATCGGTTCGCCCCCCCCCCCCCTCCCCCTAGAAAAAAATCCTAGATCCGCCACTGGCCACAAGTGCCAATTCCCTTCCAGTAAGAAAGTTTGAACAGTTTATGCACAAACACAGTAAAACCGTCCAGACAGTGTTTTCTGGGTCTTGCAGTTCGGTTTTCCGGTTTGCTGCAAAAGGGAACCAGGCCTGGCATTCTTTAGGAGTGCAGGAGTGCTACACGCCTACTGCACGCCTAGAAAGAATTAAGGAGGGCAATTTTTTGCACCCCTTGATTTTCTGGAATGCCAGACCTGTTCGGGGTTGCCTTTAAAATCTATTATCATTTCGTCCCCTCAGTTCCAATGTGTTCTCTGTGCCTACTGGCACAGAGAACACATTGGAACTCAGGAGACGATTTGTCAATATTGCATTGATTCGAAATAATTCATGACCCATTTTGTGGCGCATTTCGATAGATTTTGAGCGTTGAAGACGGTACATAAGAATTGAATGCAGCATTTTGAATAATGAGAAAATGAGTGTGTCAATTTTTCCACTATGAAGCTGAATGGAGAACAATTTTTCAGTCACAATATTAATTGAAGTGAATATAACCAAAATAGCATACAAGTTTTTGCATTGAAAATTGCATTGACAATTCCAGGTGCAATTGTACCCCCAAGCAATCTGAGGAGGGCAACTGTTTTGCACTCTGTGATTTTCTAGATTGCCAGGCCTGGGGAACCGTACCAGAAAACCGAAAAACCTCCCAGCTCAACAGTGGAATGTGAACCTTGACAAGGAAATGCGTATGTAACACTGAAATATAAAAAAAATAAATACAACGAAATTAATGCATTGTGTACCTGGCAAGAGTAGCAAAAAGACAGATCAATTCTAATGATTTTTCTTTTTTTAATAAAAAATAAATATGGATCTAGTAACGTTTATGAAAAAGTCCTTGTAATACTGACACAATGTCATGTTGGTCATACATGACTCACACATTCCTTTTTGTTAGAAGGTAATATGCGACCACAGTGTGTCCCCTGCCAACAGGCGTTGACAGTGAAACACATTCTTTTTACATTGCACTGATTTTAATCATGTTAGAGGGCAGTATTTCACTGTTTGATCTGTAAGAGATCTTTATTAAATTGTCCATTGTATAGGGACAGTCTCGTAATCAGTGGTGGTGCCGGGGGTGGTGGGCTACACCCCCCCCCCCCCCCCCCCCCGTCGGAGATTTTTAGTCAGTCCGTCGGAGAGTCTAGTAAACCCGACTTCACGAGAATTTTCTGACTTCTGACAATCGAATGTAGATATCTCCTCTTGTCAGTCTCGAACCCGTGCAACACTGGAACTTTGATAGATTCTCACGAAATTCCTTAATGTCGTTCGTCAAACTCGCTTTATAGATGAAATATTTCCCGACCTTATTATAATATGTTTACTTTAACCCTTTAACTGAGGTAATGGCCAAAACCGGCCAGCGTTATTCTCAAAAATCGCCAATTAATTTTCATTATTTTTTTCATTTTTTGTCTCAGAAACATAGGTTATGACCCCTCGTTGGAACGAGCTCGTCGAGCTCGTTCCAACGAAGGGTCATAACCTATATTTTTGAGACAAAAAATGAAAAAAATTAGTTATTCAAGAATTATTTTTGCAAGTGTCGTCTGCTTTTCAGGTTAGGTAAAGGGTTAAATAATCAACAAACATACTCAATTTGCTTCTATTTTGGTTCTCCAATTTACCAATTTTCACTCATTTTCCTTCGTTTGGGAGGTCAAATGTTATAGCTCCCCTGTCGGAGAGGCCAGCCCCCCCCCCCCCCCCCCTGTCGTGAAATCCCTGGCGCCACCCCTGCTCGTAATACATCTCATCAATATTGCTCTTTGTCAAGCTTTCGGCCTCTTAGCCTTCTTCAAGGACCGTTGATAAATTTCATAACTACATCTCCGCACTATACTAAACAACCACGGCTATGAATTTGAAGTGCGATTCATATCTAGTTTTCTTCTCAACGATCCATCTTAAACATACAGTCTCTCGAAATTTATCCAACTCTATCAGGAGCGTATTATTTAACGTACACATTATTAAATTGTCCATTGTATAGGGACAGTCTCGTAAAACATCTCATCAATATTGCTCTTTGTCAAACTTTCGGCCTCTTGGCCTTCTTCAAGGACCGTTGATAAATTTTCAAACTCCATCTCTGCACTATACTAAACAACTGGTTGTGAAAATTTATCAACGGTCCTTGAAGAGGGCCAAGAGGCCGAAAGCTTGACAAAGAGCAATACTGATGAGATGTATGAGATCTATTTATAATACAGGCCTGCACAAAATCCTGTCATTTCTTAAAGTAATTTTAAAGTTTTCAACCTATTCAATAAATTTTAATTTGTTTTTATTCTTTTAAACTAGACTCGACAAGTCTCAAATCCCCAGGCTGATTTATAAAGTATTCTCTACACTGCTGGTATATGTATCATCACACATTACTGTCCAAGCTTCTCCTGTCTCTGATGATGTATTGTGATAATTTCCTAATTTTAATCCATCTTTTTACTTCATAATTGACTGACATGTTTTACTTCCTACCAATTTCTCATCGCAATATTGCCTTAGTTGCTGATGTGGTGTTAAGCATCAGTAAATAAATAAATAAATAAAAATAAATAAATAAATAAATAAGTGGTGTTAAGCATCAGTAAATAAATAAATAAATAAATAAATAAATAAATAAATAAATAAGTGGTGTTAAGCATCAGTAAATAAATAAATAAATAAATAAAATTATTTCAAGTGTTGTGGCAAGTAGTGTTTTATGTAAATAAATGAAAAAATAAATAAATAATTAATAAATAAAATTATTGCAAGTAGTGTGGCACATAGTGTTACATGTATATGTAAGCTAGGGGTCAAAACCTCTTGGTTCCAGAAGGTCAGCAGACATCTTGATTTATTAATTTCTTGCATGCTGCTGGCAGATATCCTTGTCCAGGACAGGATTTCTCTTGTCATTGAAATATGTATAATTTTGGCACACTTAATCCAAATTTTCACCCAGAAAGCTGAATGGATTTCTTCACCAATGTTTTCTCAAGTTAAATGTTGCAGAATCTTTCATCAAATCTAGTCATAACGGCTTGTTAGAAGCCATGTTATTTATTTATTGGTATTTAAGGTCACATATTTATGCACAATGGCTAATCATGACCATGACAGTTTTACGGGTGGAGGAAGCCGGAATACCCGGAGAGAACCACCGAGCAACGGCGAGCAACTGTCAGCTCCCCAACATACCAACTCCACATGTCAGCTCCTCAACATACCAACTCCACACAAGCAGGGTTAGCATTGGATGAAGACAAGTGCACCATCGACGGGCAGTACGCCTTAGTACACAACGCCACCGTGCCCCCACGCGGGCAATGGAGATGAAGTGTCTTGCCCAAGGACACAACGCGGTTGCCTCAGGTGGGATTCGAACCGAGAACCTCTCGGCTTGCAGCCTGCACCTCTACCTACTGAGCCACCACGCTCCCGTTAGAAGCCATGACTAGATTTGATAAAAATATCTTAAAAAATAATCAGCTGGTTAAGAGTTAATGGTCACCTAGAAAGTTGAATAGATTTTTTCACCAATGTTTTTTCAAGTTAAATGTTGCAGAATCTTTCATCAAATCTGGTCATAACGGCTTGTTAGAAGCCATGACTAGATTTGATAAAAAATATCTTAAAAATAATCAGCTGGTTAAGAGTTAATGGTCATTAGGATGGAGAAAAAAACCCAACTTTGAAGCTGAATACATGTAGAAGTTTATGTTGGTAGTCTCCACAAACATGAAATCAGCCAGCTCTGCTCCCTGTGAGATATTTTATGTATGTTTATAAAAGATTCTTAAATGGCTAATAGAAACAAGCTGATCAGTCTGTAATGAAGTATATGGCTCTAATTTTCCCATCATTGCAAGATGTAAAATTGCTAATGAATTCCCTACAATGCTGTGCCTTTGTCTTCACTGTCTGCTGGGTCTCCTTGTGGATTTGACTGGTAATCTGGTATTTATTGAGTTAACACTTTGCAAACTACATGTAATATTTTGTGAGCATGACAGCTCAGTGGTTATAGCATTGTTGGTAGTGTTCAACCGATGATCGGAACCGGCCACCACAATCGGCCGATTATGAGCAATCGGATGACAACGGCAACGGCTCCTGGAACATCGGTTCAATCGATTGTTGCCAAGCAATTTGTGATTTTTCTGAATCGCATTTTATTATCTTCTGCAATTGTTAATGTAAAATGATGTCGATGATACCATTCAATAAAGTTGAGAAACAACCACAATGTGTATTCCTAATCTCTCTAGAAGCCCCTTTACGGGATATACGTGTTAAACGAATGTAAAGCTTACAACTGGCACACTTGCAGCAATCGCCAGTTCATACCTGAAAAGTGAAGGATGCACTCCATTGACTCAGGTCGCAGTAAAATTACCAGTCGCGGGCGCTTGGGCGTTTACCGCCCAAGTGTGCGTGACTGGTAATTTTACTGGGACCCAGTCAACGAAGTTTAACACTTTGAAAAATGTTCAGTTTAATGTAGTTCTTTCGAGCCTCGACTTGTCTTGTAGTGCACGGTATTACAATCGGAATCGGCATCAGAATCGGCCGATTGTGGGCTCAAATAACCGATAATCGGTCAGCGACCATTTTTGGTAATCGATTGGACACTAATTGTTGGACTTCAAATCGAGCGGTCCACAGTATGGCTGCAATGATTAATCATGATACGCTTGAATCACGACACATTGCTCACAATTCAATACATATCGTTGTTCACTTTGTATCGCAATTATACAATAAATATAAATAATATCAGGCAGAACAATTTCGTAGATTTTGAAAGCTGGTGCAGTGAAACCCTGTTTTTTTGCATCCCAGCATTGACCGTGCTAAATATTCCATTAACACAGGATTATTCAGTTAACCAAAAGTTGGTGAATTCCCTCTAATTTGCTAAATATCTATTTGATTAATTCATTATGTCTTGTTTGACAGAGATCACAGAGCTCTGTCAAACAAGATATAAGGGATTAAATTGTTTGAACATATTTTCTGAGAGGAAAAAACACTGGAAAGCGGGCCATAAAATCAAAACCTGAAATAAATGAATGACAGTGGTCATCACTTTGAGAAGTTACATATTGTTTAAAGAGTGCTTTTTAAAAATTTATAATAAAAGGAAGCTACATGTTGTTCAAAGTATTTAACCCTTTGCCCAACGTAAAGGCCCAAACCGGCCAGCGTTATTCACAAAAATCGCCAATTAATTTTCATTATTTTTTCATTTTTTGTCTCAAAAACATTGGTTATGACCCCTCATTGGAACGAGCTCGACGAGATCGTTCCAATGAGGGGGTCATAACCTATGTTTTTGAGACCAAAAAAAATGAAAAAAAATAGTTATTCAGCACTTTTGTTTGCAGGTGCCGTCTGCTTTTCAGGTTAGGTAAAGGGTTAACAGTTGTACTTGCATGGAAAAAGAGATTATGTGTATCATGATACATATCATATCGTGCAGATTGAATCGTGATACGTATCATATCGTTAGGGAAGCATATCGTTGCATCCCTGATCCACAGATGGATCCCCACCAGGGTTAACTGCATTGTATGTGTCCGTGGGCAAGGCACTTAATTCTGATTGCCCACGTGGGGGCATGGTGGCCCTGTACACTATGATGTACAGAACATTGATGGTGCACTTGTCTTCAACCAATGCGAACCCTGTTTGTGCAGAGTTAGTATGTTGGGGGAGTCTGACAGTTGCTAGCCACTACTCAGTAGTTCTCTCCGGGTACTCCGGCTTCCTCCACCCACCACCCACAAAACTGTAAGACATGAGGTGACCCTGACTGTCAAAAGTGCTATTAAACCCAAATAAAAAGCAAACAAAAACCCACATATTTTTTCAAGATTTCTTTTTTGTTAGTGTCAAGCCTGATCGATTGAAAATCACAGGGAAGCCAGAACAGACTGCAATCACCGGGGGAGCCAAATTGGCTGATTTTAATGGGCAATTCGATACTGAACACCAATTAAGGGGAAGTATTTGATTTTTTCCTGGCTTTACGAGAGCAATTATGGCTCTTCTCATTTTAGTTTTGAAGGAGCCATGGCTCTACAAAAATAATCAGGCGTTAACCGTGGTCTGCTGTTGGTGTTAGTGCCTTACTCTAGTCGAGTTAGGTAAAGGGTTAAAGCTCATGAACCTCCAGAAACACCCTGCAGACCAGGAGTTGGAACAACCCCTCATATACTTCATGTGTCTATCAAATGGGCAACATAAACATCGGTTTTTGACGGAACTAAACTGCTAACTAATGTTGCAGTTGAGATAGGGCTGAAGAAGTGATCTTGACCATTTGCAAACTGATTTCAAGCTTCAAATTTTTTCCCATAATTCAACTTAGAATTTAACCAAATCAAACTTGTTTGACAGAGCTCATTGAGCTCTGTCAAACAAGATTGAAGTGGTTAAATACTTTATAAGTTACATTTTGGGGAAAATTTGCAGCTTGAAACATGATATTTTGACAACAATGAATAATGGTTTAATCTCTTTCTGTGAAGCTGATGATGTATCATTCATGTTCTTTTGTGTTTTTTAGCTCAACTTGACAAAGTCAAGCTGAGCTATTGCCGTCGTTTCTCGTCCGTCGGCGTACGTACGTCCACAATTTCCTTTGGCACACTGCACAGGTCGCTTTATCATCAGATTGCTTTGAAACTTGGTATGCTTGTTTGGGATGGCCTGTAGATGGGAGCTATCGATTTTCTTCCATTTCCGTTAACAAATGTTGCCGCTGGCAACGTTCTTTGGACTCAGTTTAGTCAGACCTCAATATTTCCCTTTGGCATACCCTACAGGACACATTTATCATCAGATTGCTTTGAAACCTGGTATGTTTTTTTAGGGTTACCTCTAGATGGGCGCTATCGATTTTCTTCCATTTCCGTCAAAAACATGTTGCCGCTGGCAACAACCATTGAACTTAGTTTAGTCAGGCATCAATATACGGTTTGAACCTTGGTATGCTTGTTTGGGTTACCCCTAGATGGGAGCTATCGATTTTTCATCGATTTCCATAAAAAATGTTGCCTCTGGCAACGACCTTCTACTAACTTAGTGCAGTTATGGCATCAATATTTCCCTTTCACACACCCTGCAGTGCACATTTTTGACTGGATCGCTTTGAAACATGGTATGCATGTTTGGGGTGACCTCTAGATGGGAGCTATCGATTTTCTTCTATTTCCGTCAACAATGTTGCCAGTGGCAACATTCTTAGAACTTAGTTTACTCAGACCTCAATATTTCCCTTTGGCACACCCCATAGGGCACATTTATAATCGGATTGCTTTGAAACTTGGCATGCTTGTTTGGGGTGATCTCTAGATGGGAGCGATCGATTTTCTTCCATTTCCGTCAAAAAATGTTGCCGTTGGCAACGTTCTTAGAACTTAGTTAAGTCCGACCTCAATATTTCCCTTTGGCACACCCTGCAGGGCACATTTATGATTGGATTGCTTTGAAACCTGGCATGCTTGTTTGGGGTGACTTCTAGATGGGATCTATCGATTATCTTCAATTTCCATCAAAAAAGCGTGCCGCTGTCAACGACCTTTGAACTTAGTCTAATCAGGCATCAATATATTCCTTTGGCACGCCCTACAGGGCACATTTATGATCAGATCGGTTTGAAACTTGGTGTGCTTTTTGGCGTAATATCTAGATGGGAGCTATCAAGTTTCTTCAATTTTTGTCCAAAAATGTTGCCGCTGGCAATGACCTTCGATGAAATGTTAGTGCTCTTTTGCATCAATATTTCCCTTTGGCACACCCTGCGGTGCACATTTTTGACCGGTCGCTTTGAAACTTGGTGTGCTTGTTTGGGGTGTCCTCTAGATGGGAACTATTGATTTTCTTCTATTCCAGTCAAAAAATATTGCAGCTGGCAACGACCTTTGAACTTCGTTTAGTCAGACCTCAATATTTCCCTTTGGCACACCCTACAGGGAATATTTATGATTTTATGATCGGATTGCATTGAAACCTGGTGTGCTTGTTTGGGGTGACCTCCAGAGGGGAGCTATTGATTTTCTTCAAGTACCTTTGAACTTAGTTACATCAGGCATCAATATATTTCTATGGCACGCTCTACAGGGCACCTTTATGATCAGATAGGTTTGAAACTTGCTATGCTTGTTTGGGGTTACCTATAGATGGGTGCTATTGATTTTCTCTGATTTCCATCGAAAAATGTTGCCGCTGGCAATAGCCTTCGATGAATCTAGTGCAGTTATGCATCAATATTTCCCTTTGACGCTCCCTGCAGTGCACATATATTATCGGATTACTTTGAAAGCTGGTGTGCCTGCTTGGGTGACCTATAGATGGGAGCTATCCTCTTTATTCTATTTTCGTCAAAAAATGTTGCAGCTGGCAACGACCTTTGAACTAAATTTAGTTAGACCTTAATATTTCCGTTTGGCACACCCTACAGGGAACATATGATCGGATTGCATTGAAACCTCGTATGCTTGTTTGGGGTGACCTCTATATAGGAGCTATTTATTTCTTCCTTGTCCGTCAAAAAATGTTGCCATTGGTAACAACCTTTGATGGACTTAGTGCAGTTATGCATCAATATTTTCCTTTGGCACACCCTGCAGAACACATTTATGATCGGATCACTTTGAAACTTGGTATGCTTGTTTGGGGGTGACCTCTTGATAGGAACTATTGATTTTCTGCCTTATCTGTCAAAAAGTGTTGCCGTTGGAAACGACCTTTGATGAACTTAGTGCAGTTGCATGTATGCATTAATATTTCCCCTTGACACACCCTGCAGGGCAGGTTTGATTGAATCGCTTGGAAACTTGGTGTTCTTGTTTGGGGTGACCTCTAGATGGGAGTTATCGATTTTCTTCCATTTCCATCAAAAATAGTTGCTGTTGGCAACGACCTTTGATGAACTTAGTAAAAACTTAGTGCAGTTAAGCATCAATATTTTCCCTTTGACACACCGTACAGGGCACATTTATGATTGGATCGCTTGGAAACTTGGTGTGCTTGTGTGGGGTGAAATCTATAAGGGAGCTGTCAATTTTCTTCCATTTCTGTCTAAAAATGTTTTCGCTGCCCTTTGAACTTAGTTTAGTCAGACCTCAATATTTCCCTTTGACACATCCTTCAGGGCACATTTATGATCGGATCACTTTGAAACTTGGTATGTGTGTTCGGGGTGACCTCTAGATGTGGCCTATTGATTTTTTGTCTTTTCCATAAAAAAGTATTGTCGTTATCAGCAGCATTTGAACTTACTGCATTTGTGCAGCAACTTATCCCTTTTGCACTCTCTGCAGTGTATATTTATGAATTTCCATAAAAAAGAAACAAACAACATTGCCACAGGCAATGACCTTCAAACTAAGTGCATTTGTGCATTAACATCTTCCTTTTGGCATGCTGCAGAGGGCACATTCATTATCAGGTTGTTTTGAAACTTCGTACGCTTATGCAGGGTGACAAATATAGGAGCTATTGATTTCTTTTCATTTCCATCAAAAACTGTTGTTGTTAGCAACAATCTTTGAATTTATTGCATTTGTGCATCAGCATTCTTCTTTGACATGGCCTACTGGGCACATTTATCTTTTTGGATTGTTTTTGAACTTGGTATGCTCATTTGGCGGGACCTCTAGATAAGAGCTATTGATTAGCATTCATTTCTGTGAAAAAAGTTGCCGTTAACAATAACCTCTGAACTTACTGCCTTTGTGTATCAACATTCTTCCTTCAGCCAGCTTTACAGTTTACATTTAAAAATGCATGGATTACTCTGACGTTGTGCACACACAATGCTGTGATGTTTAAATTTCACCAAATAACATTGGTACCAATGATCTTTAATTTCGCCATTTCACTTATAACTTACCAAGTTCATGTTTGTCAAGTTGAGCTACAGTGTCATTGACACTTTCACTTAATTAACCCATTAGAGCTGGGTTTTTTTCTGGTTTGGTTCTGGTTTTTGTGGCAAACAGGAAAACCAAACTGCTAGACCCAGCCAAAACTGACCAAATGGTTTTACTCTGTTTGTGCATAAACTATTCAAACTACTTTACTCGGAGGCAACTCGACTGGTGGCCGCTATGGACTTTAGTCACCAAGTCCATTTGTCAAAGGGGCAAAATATGTTATGTTTTGATTGTCACATTCTATTTAATTTGTTCGTGACTGCTGCCTTGTTATCATGTCTTTGCTTTATGCCATCTTCATCCCTTCTATGTTTTATAAGACCAGGTCAAATCCTGGTTAGTATTCCTCCTGGGCGCCTTGTTTTGGTTAGCAAGTCAACAGTGTTTTTCAGGTGGCTTTAAATTATATAAGTTAACTGGAGTTAGGGCCAAGAGCTCAATATTTGGACTGGTTATATAAAAAAAGATGCTCCAGCTTTTGAGGTGTACTGCGATGGATCATTTGGGTGGGGGTGGGGGGGGGGGGGTCAATGCTGTTCAATTGAGATCTAAGTCACTTGAGCTGAGGGGTGAAAATTGTGAAAGACAAGGAAAGAGGGTGCCAAATGTGCCTTTTTGGAGGAGCTGATACCCTAGAACATTTCATTTTGGAATACCCTAAATACTAGCCTCAAAGAATAAGATTTCTTGAAAAATTAATGAATAGGATGAAAACAAGAGAGATAAGTCGATGTGTGATGATATGAGGGAAAGAGTCAATAGCATTAGTTGGGGCGATCAAGATGAGAAAAGTGCCAATTGGTGAGATTATGAAACAGTTTGTGTCAGAATGCTGGGAGATCAGGAGGGATCAGGCCTGGCATTCTTTTGGAGTGTTGCATGCCTACTGCATGCCTAGAAAAAATTGAGGGCAATTTTTTGCACCCCTTGATTTTCTGGAATGCGAGACCTGTTTGAAATTGCCTTTAAAATCTATTATCATTTCGTCCCCTGAGTTCCAATGTGTTCTCTGTGCCTACTGGCACTGAGAACACATTGGAACTCAGTGGACGATTCGTCAACATTGCATTGATTCGCAATAATTTATGACCCATTCTGTGTCGCATTTCGAAACATTTTGAGTGTAGAAGACAGTCACATAAATGAATATAACCAAAAGAGCATACAAGTTTTTGTATTGGAACGTTTCAGGTGCAATTGCACTCCCAAGCAGTCTGTAGAGGGCAACTGTTTTGCACTCCATGATTTTCTAGATTGCCAGGCCTGAAGGATAGTTGGGGAGGAGTGACTACACATAGGTGGGTGATGGGGGTTGATGTAGGCTTCAACGTTACAGGACTGCAGTAAATCAAGAGGAAGCCAAAGAATTATTATTATGCTCTGAGATGTATTTTACTTGTGATATCATTATGTAGGTCTGAATTTAACTCCTATCTGAGGAGTATTTTCACAGCAGCCATGACTAGATTTGATGGATAATTCATCTAAATGTAACTCAAGCAATCATTGATCAAAAAGTCCATTCAATTTACAGGGCGGAAATTTGGTTAAATGTGCCTAAATTATACTTATATATAACTCTTTACCTAACATGAAAAGCAGACGACACTTGCAAAAACAATTCTTGAATAACTAAGTTTTTTTCATTTTTTGTCTCAAAAACATAGGTTATGGCCCTTCATTGGAATGAGCTCAACGAAAATGAAAAAATAATGAAAATTAATTGTTGATTTTTGTGAATAGCGCTGGTCAGTTTTGGCTGTTACGTTGGGTAAAGGGATGAGCAAGAGATTTTGTGTCCTGGTCAGGAATATCTGACAGCAGCATGTAACAAGTTAACTCTGACTGAAGAGGTCTGTCTGCTAATGGGTTCAAAACTTCCCTTGAGAGTGTTTGGTGCAATATAAAATTGAAGCTGAAATGATAAGATTTACATGAATATAATTTGTTACCTGCAGAGATGCAGATAGGATTTTGGTATCAAAGAGTATTTAGCTTCACATTTTGGCGCTGTGTATTTTAACTGGTTGAGTGCTAAATTATTTTTCAAAGGTGTTTAGAAACATGGATATTCTTTTATACAGATGCATGTGCCATCCTACCAGCAAGAGTAGCCTTAGTTTATCAGGACTTTATTTATAAATAACAGGTTTGTTACAATTTATTGGAGAGTGCCAATAAGCAGTCTCCAATAAATTGTAACCAAACAATATTATTATAAAAAACATTTTCTTCTGCTACTAATCTATCAACAAGTTCATGTACACAGTGTAAGGTGGATATCAGCAATTTTCAGTAGAGCCATGAATCCCATGATAGTGGCTTCTAACACTCAACCATTTACTAGTACAGTGGAGCCCATTTAATTGGATATCTCTTAATTGTATATCCCTGTTAATTGAATATAATTTTCAAACACAAAACCATTTACCATACCTTCAGTACAAATTTGATCTGTAAATTGCATATGGGTTGTAGAGTAAACTCCTGTTAATTGTATATAAATTTTTATAATATGTCGAAAAAATTACTAGACATGCACCAAATTCCCTTTTTGGCCTCTCTACATCCAATACAGGCATTTATTCTATTATATCTTGTTTGACATCGCTCTATGAGCTCTGTCAAACAAGATATAATAGAATAAATGCTCAGTTTACCTCCAGAACATAGGAAACTGACCAATTCCCTGTTAATTGAATACTCCTGTTAATTGAATAATTTTCACTGGCAAAATGGATATTCAATTAAGAGGATTCTACTGTAACCCTTGAACATTTTTGTTTTTAAGAAAAAGTTTGAAGTTCTTATAGTACTGTGAATACTTGGCAAACTTTGAAAACACGATAGATGATACAGTGGAATAGGGCTGAAATGGTTGGCTCATTTTCGTAACCAACTAACCGAGTGCTATAACCGGATAATATCTAGTTGTCCGTGGCCATTATTTCACCAAATATGGGACCAAAACTATAGGAATTGGAAAGCAGTATTCTCAAACTATTCTGTAGTGAGTAATCGACAATGTTCATTTATATACACACTACGGAATAGTTTTTGCGATTACTCATTACTCACGGAAACTGCCGATCATTAACAAAGTCGTTAATGCCAAAGTCGATTTTTTCTCAAAATACATGTACACAACATGGATTCGATGTGGAATCTTTCACAAAGAAGAGATGGCAGATTTACTACATTTTAAACGTGGAATGACGATCACTATTGCCATTTCAGATAACCGGTTGGCAGTTTTTCTAATCTGTTAGGTAGCTAACTGGTTTCAAACCAATTTTCCGGTTAACCATTTCAGTACCACAGTGGAACTAATACAGTTAAACCCTGTTAATTGAATAGCCACTTTGCCAATGAAAAATATTCAGTAACATGAATTATTCGGTCAACCAAATGCACAAGATATCAAAATTTGTTATTTTAATTATTTTTTTTTCTCCAATTTTTCAAAAAAATTCAATAATTCCATATCCTGCGACCCCCTCATTGGAACAACTTTGAAAACAAATTTTCTTTCAACTACTCAGTTTGTAATTAGTGGGCAGATGAATCCCATTCCTTTGGTAAAAGGATTAGCCAGAATAGGGTTATTTCATCAGTTCATATCTTGTTTAACCCTTTAAGATACGAACCCCCCCCCCCCCCCCCCCCCCTACATCTGCCTGCGTAATATGCAAATTCTGCAGTTGAAAAAATATTATTTTTCAAAAATTGTCAACAAAACAATATCAAGTGACCCCTCATTGGAACGAGCTCATCAAGCTTGTTCCAACGAGGGGTCACATGATATGATTTTGTTGAAATTTTTTGAAAAATTTCAAAAAATGATATTTAAAATAATAAATTTTGATATTGTCTGCGTTGGGTAAAGGGTTAATTGACAGGGCTTGAAGAGCTGTTGACAGAGGCTCCCCCACATCTGCCTGCGTAATATGCAAATTCTGCAGTTGAAAAAATATTATTTTTCAAAAATTGTCAACAAAACAATATCATGTGACCCCTCGTTGGAACGAGCTCGCCAAGCTTGTTCCAACGAGGGGTCACATGATATGGTTTTGTTGAAATTTTTTGAAAAATTTCAAAAAATGATATTTAAAATAATAAAGTTTGATATCGTCTGCGTTGGGTAAAGGGTTAATTGACAGAGCTTGAAGAGCTCTTGACAGAGGCCTGTAAACCTGGAATTTAGGGTTGTCAGTTTTTTGATAAATGACATTTTTATGCCGCTGCCATGAAATGACCAGGGGCATATATAGTGTTATCCTTTTCCATCCATCATTCCATCATTTTGTCTTTCCTGCATTTCGAAGTAACAGTTTTCCTGACTTTTTTGTCACAGTGCACTGAGATAACTCACTGATTTTTGGTACGTAGCTTTGTCATGGGTATCTACAAAGGGAGTTTGGTCCCGTTCGGATGATATTTTGTGAAGTTACTGACCCGGAACTTAGGTTATGATGTGAAAACTCTGAAAATCAGTTTTCCAGACTTTTTTTTCTCGCTATACGTTCAAATAATTTGGTGATTTTTGATATATGGTTTTGTCATGGGTTCCTTGGTCCTGGTTCGATAATTTTTCATGGAGTTATTGACCTTGAACTTACAGTGCATGGAGAGTGGATTGTGACTAAACCACCCACGGAGTGGAGTTATCACCCACGCTATAACTTTCAAATTTTGTACATATCGACAAAAAACACAAGCATTGTTTCAGCCAATGGACCTCCGGGTTTAACCCGGAGGTCCAATGGCTGAAACTTTGCTGGTGTTGGTTATGCTTTGCAACAAATTTGCAGCTATTGCTCGGGTGGAACGTCCACTCTGTGGGTGATTTAGTGATAATACACTCGCCACGTACTTTAGTTTATGATGTGTAAACTCAAATAATCAATTTTCTTGACTTTTTTCACTCTAATTGTCATATAACTGGCTGATTTCTGGTATGTGGCTTTGTCATGGGTTCCTACAGGCATGTGAAGTCAACACTTATTCATGTTACCTTGGGGGTGTATGTGTCATACTGACGCATCTAGTTTATTAATTAACAAAGATTACACTTTAACTTCATGCAGGTACCAAATATCATTTTATCAACTTTGCTAGCATTTTATAAGTACAAATGTACCATGAACTCTCAGTTACAATAATGGGTTCTTTTAATATGGAAACAATAGCGCTAGCTTTCACCTAGGTGATAAATCATAAATACATTTATTTCAAAGTTCAAAGTATATTTTTATGCCTTAAAGTTATTTGCAAATCGTTTTTACTGACGCTCAATTATTTTTAACCCTTTCCTTAGGTAGCAGTTATATCCTGCGACCGTAACTCTGGCCCTTCATACTAATGTCAAAATACCAAAATTTTAAGCAGCAAAATTTCTCCATAATACAATAAGGAATTTAACCAGGCTTAAAATTTAACCCATAATGCAACTATTGATTTGAACTGTAGTGAACACATCAACAATGTCACAAGCAAAGCTAGCTGCAGTCTGGGGTTCCTACATTGAAACCTCCATATAAAATCAAAAAAGATCAAGGAACAAGCATACAAGTCGCTAGTGAGACCTCAGCTGAAATATGCAACAACTGTCTGGGATTCATACCATCAGACCCAAAGAGACAAGTTAGAAAAAATACAATGACGAGCAGCAAGATACATCACAGGTCGACATAGAACATAAAAACAGGTCCAGTGTCAACAACATGCTGGAGAAACTAAAATGGAAGCCACTTCAAACAAGAAGAAAAGAAGCCCACCCAATTATGATGTGTAAAATAGTCAACAACATGGTAGCCATTGATAGCACCAACTATTTTACTAAACCAACAAGAAAATCTCGATACACTCAAAGCCATTCCTATTCCATACTAATTGCAACCAAAGATTGTAGGAAATGGTCATTCTTCATTAACACCGTAAACGATTGGAACAACCTGCCACCTGACATCGCCATAGCCAAGTCACTTGAGTTATTTAAATCCCAAGTGAACAAACTCCTGGAAGAGGCTTAATGTACATGTTTTTATCCAGATTTTAACCATGTGTTCACCTGTCAGAATATTCAGTATATTGAATGTGGACAGTATACGGAAGAAGAAGAACTAGAAATATTTTCAATTCAAGATTGAATTG
The DNA here is from genome assembly GCA_031216915.1 of Pictodentalium vernedei. NCBI lineage: Eukaryota > Metazoa > Mollusca > Scaphopoda > Dentaliida > Dentaliidae > Pictodentalium > Pictodentalium vernedei. The sequence continues at coordinate 436,903,621 of CM062293.1, forward strand.
GTTAAACTCCTAGTTGCATTATGGGAAAAATGACTATTTGAAATTTTGGTACTTTGATATCAGAGTGCTGGGGACTAAATCTTGTTTAGCAGAACTGGTATTTGACATCAGTGTGAAGAGGGTTAAATTATTTACCATATTATCATGACAATTTTATTAATTTTTTAAATTTTGACTCAAAACGATATTTCTGAGGCGGGCATTTCTTCCATACCCTGGAGTACACTGTTCTTGTAGTGTGAAATGAGTGAAATCCCAGGGAGCGCGGTTACTCCATGGTTATGGAATTGGACTTCAAACTGAAAGCCCTACCAGAGGCAACCGCAGTGTGTCCCTGGGCAAGGCACTTAATCCTGATTGCCCATGTGGGGGCACGCTGGCACTGTGTACTATGGCATACTGCACGTCTTCAACCAATGCTAACCCTGCTTGTGTGGAGTTAGTACGCTGGGAAGTCTAAAAGTTGCTTGCGGCTGCTCCCTGTTTCTCTCCTGGTACTCCGGCTTCCTCCACCCATAAAAATGTACGACACAAGGTGACCCTGACTGTTGAAAGTGTCGTTAACCCCCAATAAATGAATAAGTAAAATCCTTGAATGAAAAAGTAACTTGGTTAATTGGATAACAACAAGAACAAATTTCCCCCAATACATAGAGATTATTACCATTATATGGATGTACAAAATATGTATTTGAGTAAAGCTCCGGGTTCTAAGGGCAGATCATAATGAGTCAAAGACGAGTTGTGATCTACCCTTAGAACCCGGAGTGAGACTCGGATACATATTTTGTACGTCGACATAATGGTAATAATCATTTTATCTTACAATACATTGGGGATAAGTCAAGAATGTACACGAATATATAACAAACTATTTATTTGTACTCATGAACAAAAAAAAAAAAAATGGAACTCATGCGAAAGGAACGTGCTTGTATCCGACCCCCTGATACAAACATCTCTATCAGGGGGTTGGATACACGACAGTTGCAGAGTTAATACAGACAAAATACATGTTGATTGTAAGATAAAACTAAATATCTGGTCAAAATACAAATCTTTATTTATTAGATATGACTTCTTTCCTAGAATTGCCTATTATCGAACTCGGCTGAAATGACTTCACACTGATATAATGATAATCTAAGCTGATATGAACTGAACCAGATTTGTTCCTCTTGATGCATTACGAGGCACAGCCATTTTGTTTACAATTTCAGTGAAATCTTTCACTGCTATTTCGTTGAAAGTAGTATTCAATCAGTAAAATTGGCATTACAGACAAAAAGGAGTAGTTTTTACATGGTGAGGAATAAATAATGGCAATAAGTAAGGATTAGGCCTAAAAACATTAAAAATCTGTTTCTCTGGCCTTTTGGCTGCCGCATGCTCTCTTTTTATAACCAATACAAACTTAAAAAAATAAAAATGAAATGGTTTTACCCAAGTCAATAAAATTGTCCCTTGAGTGCAACAAGGCTTTGCAATGCTTTAGCATTGCAAAGCCTTATTTCACTCAAGGGATGTAATACACTTCCACCTATGCTATTCTGTAGATTATGAGACCTAAATTTATTTATTTATTAGTGTTTTTAAGGTCACATATTTCTGAGCAATGGCTAATCATGACCCTGACAGTTTTACGGGTGGAAAGCCGGAGTACCCGGAGAGAACCACCGAACAAAGACGAGCAACTGTCAGCTCCCCAACATACCAACTCCACATAACCAGTGTTAGCATTGGTTGAAGACAGGTGCACCATCGACATGCAGTACGCCTTAGTACACAACGTTATCGTGCCCCCACGTGGGCATTGGGGGGCGAAGTGTCTTGCCCAAGGACACAATGCAGTTGCCACAGGTGGGATTTGAACCGAGGACCTATCGGTTTGCAGCCTGCACCTCTACCTACTGAGCCACCGCACCCCCATGAGGTCTAAAACATAAGCCAAACCAAAAACATGAACTTTTCAATGGCAAAGAAATAATTCCAAAAATAAAAAATATAAAATAAAAAACTGCCCGCCCTCATGCAATTTTACAATAAATGGCCTGAGAAACAGAAGATTTACTTTTTAAGGCCTTAGGTGGGTGAAGAGAAAATAAGAAGTGATAGCTTAGCGATCAGAATGTTGTGGCTGCCCCATTGGGGAAGCTGAGTCATTTGGATAGCTGAATTTGGAGAAGAGGAAACTTCATTCAGACTTTATGCAAAGAATGATAAACAATAATGGGGAGCATGGTGGCTCAGTGGGTAGAGGTGCAGGCTGCAAGCCGAGAGGTCCTCTATTCAAATCCCACCTACGGCAACCGTGTTGTGTCCTTGCATGGGCAAGACACTTCATCTCCATTACCCGTGTGGGGGCACGGTGGTGCTGTGTACTAAGACGTACTGCACGTCAATGGTGCACTTGTCTTCAACCAATGCTAACCCTGTGCTTGCGTGGAGTTAATATGTTGGGGAGCTGACAGTTGCTAGCTGTTGCTCGGTGGTTCTCTTCGGGTACTCCGGCTTCCTCCACCCGTAAAACTGTAGCGGTCATGATCAGCCATTATGCATAAATATGTGACCTTAAACACCAATAAATAAATAGATAAACAATAACACTGTAAGAAAACTGTAACAGATCTGAGGATATATTATAATTATTTGTTTTGAAATAATAAATAAAGAGGTTATTAGTTTCATATCGGCCAAGATATCAGCAAGCCAGAAAATAAGAAGACTGTCATCTGAAAAATTAGGTCCCCAGAGGGTGAATTTAGTGATGCTTAGCATCACTAAATTTACCCTCTGTGAACCTCAATCTAAATCAGGGTCTCAAAACTAAACAGAAAGAGGTACCCAGAGGATAAATTGGCCCATTGTATGGGATAGCTTCATCAAATTCACCCTCGGGGGACCTCATTCTGCAAATGTCAGGCTGCTTATTTTCAGGCCTGGATATCAGCCCTCAATAACTTCACATTAGCGTTCAACCTTTGGTCTCAAGCTGATATGAAGTTACCTCGGGCTGATATCTTAGCCAAAATGAAACTAACCAAGTAATAACCTCCTAACATCAGACCTGGAATTTTCTGGAGAGCCATTTATTTGCTCACCTTAAAAAAATTAAGGAGGGCAAAAATTAGCCCTCCAGGCCTTCGAAAATAATGATTTCCATAACAGCTTATTCCTAAAACCCACATCTTTTCAGATCTCTGCTACGTTAGTGGCCTCTATAATATGGCAACACTGCCTCTCCCACATCTCCAGGCCTTGTTGAGGCCCAGAGGGGTGGGAGGGGCAGTGGAGACATCTCACATACTACCTTGTTAGCAGTACAAAATAAAATTACAAAGCTCACTAGGCAGAATTCATTAATAGTAGAACTTTATTTTGCCACTAGCAGATTTTGTAAGCTTAGGGAGAGCTAATCGCTCCCCTAGGCCATGCAAGCGGAGCACTTCTTAGCCCTTCTGCATTTTTAAGAGTGAAACAAAGAAACACACAACTGAAACACTGCCATAAATTTCAGTGGTTATAGTACTAGTAGAACAATGAACAGGAGATCACATCATGGACAGTGCAAGAATGCAATACCATGGCGTCATGATCTTCATTCATAAGAATCAGTTCATAGATGCTGAATTATTGTCAAAACAGACACAGTTAAAAATTGTACCCAGTCCCTTCATTATGCAAACAAGTCAAGAAAGGATGGAATTTTGTTAGATTAGGTGGTTATTATATGATGTGGGTTTTCAAGACGGTGTATTTAAGTCTTGACCTCACCTCTGAATCATATATCGACTTGTCCTATGATGTACTCGTCGATATATGTATTATCTCTCGCCACAACAAAGTTTGTGGGAGGTATAGAAGTGGGTTCTACCTGTCTGTTCATCCATCTATCTATTCGTCCACTCATTCATCCATCCATCCACCTGTCCGTCCAGGCTTAGCAGAGGTACATTGTGTGGTTTACAATTTAGGGTCAGTGCTAGTTGTGGGGTTGGGTTAGCACAGTGGCCACTTGTAGGGTTATTTTTTGCACTGTGGGGTTAATGTTTTGACCTTGTGGGGTTAGGGTTTAACATGGGAAAAACCCCTCAAGTAAGAACATGTAAGGAATGTCCATCCATCCATCTGTAACAATTTTGGACTTTCATATCTCAGTCATTGGATGTTGGATTTAAATGATCTTTGGTATGCTGATAGACCATCATGGGGGAAAGGATATTCACAAGTAACAGTTTTTGTCAATTTTTTTTTAAAGTTATGACCCTTTGTTTTTTTCAACTTAGAAACCCTTCAACTTAGAAACCCTTGGCAGGACATACTGGTGGCAATACACCTTGTTAATAATTTTTTGCTTTCCTTTTTAGCTCACGTGGTCCAAATTGCCTTGTGAGCTATTGCCATCACTTGGCATCCATCACCGTCCATTGTCCACTGTCCATCGTCCATAAACTTTTCACATTTTTATCATCTTCTCTGGAACTGCTGAACTGATATGGACCAAACTTGACAGAAATTGTCTATGGGAGGTCCTCTACAAATGATCCTCATTTTGTTCCCGTTGGATGAAAAAGATATCTGCCAGAGGCATTCTTTGATTCTGATTGGTCGATCTTGAAAAATCTTCTCCTCTGAAACTACAAGGCCAAATGTTTTGAAACTTCACCTGCTTGATAACTGGGACTCCCTCTTCCATTGCGCCTCATTTAATTTTGAGTAGATTGCAAATATAGCCACAATTTCTGCTCACCATGGAAACCCAAAAGGAAATCACATTTTCATCATTTTCATCTTCTTATCTGAAAATACTTGGCCAAGTGTGATCCAAACTTGGCACAAATAATGCATGCAAAGTCCTCTGAAAACAATCATCATTCTGTTTCGCACAGATGAAGGAGCATGGCAGCAAGCTGCATTCTTTGATTTTGATTAGAATAACTGAGTTCTTCCAGGTGAGTGATTACAGGCTCTTTAGCCTCTTGTTTTGATATTATTCACAGCAGCCAGGACTGGATTTAAATACAGTGGAACCGCGTTAATTGAATAGCCACTTTGCCAATGAAAATTATTCAGTTAACACAAGTATTCAATTAACAGGTATTGTGTCACTTTCCAGAGATGAACTTAGCATTTATTCTATTATATCTTGTTTGACAGAGCTCCATGAGCTCTGTCAAACAAGATATAATAGATTAAATGTCTGTATTGGTTGTACTGAGGCCAAATAGGTCTATAAACAAAGGAAAACTGGGGAGAGTCAGGGTAATTTCCCGACAGGTTACAGGATTTTTTATTCAATTAACACGAGTTTCCTCTATAACCTATATTCAATTAACAAGTCAAATTTGCACTGGAGGTATGGTAAATGGTTTTGTGTTGAGAAATTATATTCAATTACCAGGGTTATTCAGTTAAGAGGTATCCAATTAAGTGGGCTTCACTGTATTATATAAAACACTCAGCAGGGTAAGAGTTGATTAATCACTGAGTTTGATTGTCAAAACACATCCTGCATCCATCTGTACATTACATTTTCACCCATCAAAACATCACATATGTGCACTTGCACTGAACTGCTACACAATTCAACACATGCATTGGCTGGTTATCTAGATCATTCTCAAAATCTTTTAAACAGTGTTCAAGTATTTTGTTTCATAAAAATTTTCTGGCTAACATCAGTAATGTGTGTTGTGCAGTTCTTATTTTAATTAGGTGCAGACAGTGTTGTACAACATATGAGCTGGTAATGGGGGACTTGAGACACTTGAACCATTTCAACAGAAGTGTCAGTTTTCAAACTCTTTTGTTTCTCTTGATTTAGACCTACAACATGCTGTTAACCCTTTACCCAACATGAAAAGCAGACTACACTTGGAAAAAAAATTCTTCAATAACTATTTTTTGTCTCAAAAACATAGGTTATGACCCCTCATTGGAACGAGCTTGATGAGCTCATTCCAATGAGGGTCATAACTTATGTTTTTGAGACAAAAATGATGAAAATTAATTGGCGATTTTTTAGAAAAGCACTGGCCAGTTTTTGCTGTTATGTTGGGTAAAGGGTTAACTGAAAATAGAATATGGTTCATTTTTGGAATTCTCTAGAAAACTTTGTACAGTCCATTCCAATGAGGGATCAATCATAAGTTGAGTTTGAACGCTTTTTAGCTCACTGAAGGGAGCTAAACTTACCACTTGCCGTCCGTTGTCATCGCCATCGTCCGTCGTCGTGAATATTTTTCAAACCACTTCTCCTCAGAAACCGCTAGGTCAATTTGCTTGAAACTTGGTACAGATGTTCATTACCATATATCAATTCAAGTTTGTTCAAATGAAATGGACATGCCTACTTGGGGCTCCATAGGGGGCATAACTCCGATAGTATATTAGAGAAATTACTAAAAAATCTTCTTCTCCAGCACAAGTGGGCAGAATCATTTGATATTTGGTATACAGCATTATGGGGTGGATCTGATTCAAGTTTGTTCAAATTGGCCTCCTGGGTTCATATTTGGGCTCAGTATAGGAGCCCCAATTTGAACTTGGTGCATTTCAGGCAAATTTCTTCAAAAATCTTCTTCTCAAGATAGAGCAGGCGAAATCTTTTGATATTGGGTATGCAGCATGCTTAGGGGGTTGAGATTCAAGTTTGCTCAAGCCAAGTCCCTGAGTTCATATTTGGGCTCACTGTGGGAGCTCGAATTATAACTTAATTCAAAATGAGGAATTTTCTTTAAAAATCTTCTTCTTCAGATCCAGCAGTCGGAATGTTTTGATATTTGCTATGCAGCATCCTTAGAGGGGGGTGGGGGGGGGGGGGGGGGAGTGAGATTCAGGTTTGTTCAAGCCATGTCCCAGCATCCATATTTGGGCTCACTGTGGGAGCTCGAATTGTAATTGTAACTTACTTCAAAATGAGGAATTTTCTTAAAAAATCTTCTTCTTCAGATCCAGCAGTTGGAATATTTTTATATTTGGTGTGCAGCATCCTTGGGGGGGGGGGGGGGGGGGGGAGATTCAAGTTTGTTAAAGCCAAGTCCCTGGATTCATATTTGGGCTCCCTGTGGGAACGAATTATAACTTAGTTCAATATGAGGAATTTTTCTTTAAAAATCTTCTTCTTCCAATTCAGCAGTCGGAATGTTTTAATATTTGGCATACAGCATTCTTAGGGGGGTGAGATTCAAGCCAAGTCCCTGGGTTCATATTTAGGCTGACAATTTGAGGTCCTGTTCCGGACTTAGAAATTTTAGACCAAAATCCGGAAATTTTTGGGGGGATTTTTATGCGTTTCGGTCAATTTAAGACAAAAAAAATTATTTTTTTTACACTGAAAATTTGGAGGGTGGGTGGGACTTTGGACCAAAATCCGGAAATTAGTTTTTTGTTTTTTTTTGCGTTTTGATAAATTTTAAGAAGAAAAAAAAATTTTAGGCTTTGTTTGGGACTTCGAAAATTTCCGAACAAAAATAAAAATAAATCTGTTTTTTATGCATTTATCTCAATTTTGGGACGTAAAAGTGAAGGAACTGAAAATAGAAGGAAAATCCTGTGTATTGTGTGGGCACAACTGCTTCATCTAGTTGGTATATGCTTTTCTTAGGAGGGGCATATGCAGCTTATTCAAGTCAAGACCCTGGTTTGATATTTAGACTACCATGTCAGGTGAGCACCCTCAGGTCCCCTGGGGCCTCTTGTTTCAGAATAGTACTGGCTGGTTTGGGCCTTTGGTAAAGAGTTGATATTTATTTATTTATTGGGGTTTAATGGCACTTTTGACAGCCAGGGTCACCTCATGTCAGACAGTTTTATGGGTGGAGTACCCAGAGGGAACCACTGAGCAATAGTGAGTAACTGTCAGACTCCCCAACGTTCCAATTCCACACAAGCATGGTTAGTATTGGTTGAAGACAGGTGCACCATTGACGTGCAGTACGCCTTAGTACCCAGTGCCACAGTGACCCCACGTGGCCAGTCAGTACTAAGTGCCTTGCCCAAGGACACAACGCAGATGCCGGAGCCACCACGCTCCCCAAAGAGTTGATAAAGATGAGATTTGCTACTAAGGCTGTACAGTGCACAGTGTTTAAGTTACTCTCAGGTTCCAAATAAACAAGCAGACCCAAACAAAAGTATAGAGTGGAAAAAGACATAATGAAAGTGTCAATGACACTGTAGCTCAACTTGTCAAGACATGTACATGTATAGTATGTGACACAGCAATGACACAATTCTAGGTAATGACCTGATAACAAAGGTACATATAAAGTATTGTAACTGTCTGTACATAAATACTGGCCATAGCCTGTAACAAATGTATAGGTAAAGTATTGTAAAGGTGGGTGACAGTCAGATGCTAAACTAGAAAAGAAATCTTTGAGTCCCAGAGTGGGTCTGACTGAACCCCAAAATATTTGTTCTCATAGCACAGTGATAACAAAGGCACCCCAAAACACACTCATTCCTGTTCTAAGGTGAAAACAAGGTACTCAAGAAGTTTCGTCAGTTCATAAATACGAGCTGTATAGAAGTTGTGACAAAAAACTGATTGGACTTAATTTCGGTACAAAATGGCCACTGGCAGCCATCTTGAATTTTGGACTGCACTCAGAAACACTCGTTCTCGTCCCAAGGTGATAACAAAGGTACCCAAGAAGTTTCGCGAAGATCGGTTGATAAATACAGCCTCTAGCCCGAGCCATATTGACATGTGCACTTACAGTGTATAAGTAGCACTAAATAAATCAAAATTCATCTAATTTGCATAATTTCTGCACGAGAAAAAAACCCGTACTATATGTGATGTATTCCATGTTACTAAACATTTATACAAAAATTTATTCAAATCAGAACTTTCATACAGAAGTTCTGTACAAAAGACTGATTGCACTAATTTTGGTACAAAATGGCTGTTGGTGGCCATCTTGAATTTTGGACCACACCCAAAAACACTCGTTCTCATCCCACGGTGATAACAAAGGTACCCAAGAAGTTTCATAAAGATTGGTTCATAAATACAGCCTCTAGCCTGAACCGTATAGAAGTTGTGTACAAAAAACTGATTAGACCTAATTTCGGTACAAAATGGCCACTGGCAGCCATCTTGAATTTTGGACCTCACTCAGAAACATTCGTTCTTGTCCCAAGGTGATAACAGAGGTACCTAAGAAGTTTCGTGAAGATTGGTTGATAAATACAGCCTCTGGCCCAAGCCATATTGACATGTGTGCTGACTGTTTGTAAGTAGCACTGAAAAAATCAAAGTTCATCTAATTTGCATAATTTCTGCATGAGAAAAAACCCTGTATTATATGCGATGTATCCCATTGTACTAAACATTCACACAAAAAATTATTCAAATCATCACTTTCGAATATGGAAGTTCTGCACAAAAATCTGATTGCACCTAATTTTGTACAAAATGGCTGCCATTGGCCATCTTGAATTTTGGACCGCACCTGTCCCTCGGTGATACCAAAGGTACCTAAGAAGTTTCATAAAGATCGGTTTATAAATACGGCCTCTAGCCCGAGCCGTATTGGCATTTGCACTTATAGTGCTGAAAGTAACACTAAATACATCAAAGTTAGTCTAATTTGCATAATTTACGTACAAGAAAAAAACCTGTATTATATGTGATGTATCCCATGGTACTAAACATTCAAACAAAAAATTATTCAAATCAGAGCTTTCATATGGAAGTTTTGCACAAAAAACAGATTTCTGCATCGTCGGTACAAAATGGCGGCTGGCAGCCATCTTGAATTTCGGACCGCACTCCAAAACACTCGTTCTCGTCCCACAGTCATAACAAAGGTACCCAAGAAGTTTCGTAAAGATCGGTTCATAAATACGGCCTCTAGCCCGAGCCGTATCCAGTTGTTGACATACGGACAGACGGACGACGGGCCATGACAAAAGCTCAAATTTGGCGTCGCCAAAGTTGAGCTAAAAATTAATAAATGTGCAGGTGGGCTTTGTACATTTTATTCGGTGTTGCTGACAAGGTAGTCTCTGTGAGTTGGCTACACTGCCCATCCCACATCTCCAGGCCTCGGCAAGGCCCAGAGGTGTGGGAGGAGCAGTGTGAACGTCTTACTGAGGCCACGAACATAGCAGAGATCTGAAAAGATGTGGGGTTTAGGAATTGGCTGTTATGGTAATCATTATTTTCTAAGGCCAGGAGGGCTAGTTTTCGCTCTCCTTAATTTTTTTAAGGAGAGCAGTAGGTGAGCGAATAAATCACTCTCCTGAAAATACCAGGCCTGGTTCATCTACTTATAACTGAAGAAATCATTGGTTAAAAAGTTCATTTAATTTACAGGAGAGAAATTTGATTGATTTACCCAAATTATACTCATTTCAATAGAAAGAGATTTTGCATTCCGGGTAGGAATATCTGCCAGCTGCAGACAAGGAGTTAATAATGAAAAGATTCTATAACCAGAAAGTGTGACTTACTCTGTGTTTTGCTGTGTGTGGGGTTATGGCTGTTATTTTATTTTGAGAATGCTTGGGCATTTTGTTTCATGCTGCCCATGCACTTTACTCTTAGTTAAGGAACTCCTTTGTATGGAACTGTAACAGGAGGAGAGATAAGTGTGGGAGCCAGGGTTCGAACCGTCGACCTGTAGCACACAACGCGACCATTTTACCACGAGACTAAGAGATCCGGACCAACCAGGCTGGTTGGTAAATGGCCTTTATACCTTGACCGCTACACTTCTCTCCCCTTCTTTTGAGATTCACCACATGTGAATCTCACCCAAGTTCCTCCCTCAGAGCGGTCAAAACACCCACAGTGCCACCTACTGCTGAGGATCCTGGACGAGCCCCCAAATGTAACAGGAGGAGAGATAAGTGTGGGAGCCAGGGTTCGAACTGTCGACCTCTAGCATACAAAGCGACCGATGTACCACAAGACTAAGAGATCCGGACCAACCAGGCTGGTTGGTAAATGGCCTTCATACCTCGACCGCTACAGAACTCTGTAAATACAATGAATGAAATTTGTCATTGTATTAGCATCTGGCGGGACTGCACATTTGTTTTCCATTTTGGGTGAAATAATAAATCTATATTGCAGTGTAGTCCACAAACGCAACTATGAGTTCTGTTTTCTGTGCAAAGGTTTATTCCATATATAGTCTGTGTTTATTGCAGCATAAATAACTCCAGGTTTTATAGTCATTATAAAGTTGTCAATGAATGGTTCCCGGGGAGTTAACTGATGAATACAATAGCAATTAAAGTAAAGACATTGGTCGAAGATCAAATAATGTAGGCAAGGTAAAAAATCTGCAGTCCTTCTTAGTTTTTAGGCAAACAAGCCAGCGAAAAATCCTATTCTTTATTTTTTGGCGAATAGCAGGCAACCAAAATTATTGTTCCCCCAATTTGAACTAACCTGTGAAAAAATAAGATTTCACAATAAAATATTGTAAAATTTATACTAAACAAATAAAAAAAAACCCTATTAACCCTTTACCTAACGAATCGGCAGCATCCGTCCCACGTAATTTACAAATTAATTACTTAAAAAAAATCTATATTTAATAAAATTTCAGCAAAACCATATAATGTGACCCCTCATAAAAACGAGCTCATTGAGCTCGATCCAATGAGGGGTCACATGATATGGTTTCGTTAATATTTTTTAAAAAATTTGAAAAAACAAATATTAAAATAATAAATTTTGATATCATCTGTGTTGGGTATTTATTTATTTATTGGTGTTTAAGGTCACATATTTCTGCACAATGGCTAATCATGACCTCAACAGTTTTACAGGTGGAGGAAGCTGGAGTACCCAGAGAGAACCACCGAGCAATGGCAAGCAACTGTCAGCTCCCCAACATACTAACTCCACACAAGCAGGGTTAGCATTGGTTGAAGACAGGTGCACCATTGACGTGCAGCATGCCTTAGTGCACAGCATCACCGTGCCCCCACATGGGCAGTGGGGATGGAGTGTCTTGCCCAAGAACACAGCACGGTTGCCGCAAGTGGGATTCAAAAATGAGGACCTCTTGGCTTGCAGCCTGAACCTCTACCTACTGAGCCACTGCACCCCATCTGCGTTGGGTAAAGGGTTAATAGCATTGTAGACAATATTGTGTACTTCATTTTCAACAGGTGAAATTCTACAGTGTTCTGCGTGGCAAAGCAGACAAAGCGAGTTTTGACTGGATCACGACTTTGGCGTGATCCAGATGAAATTATCCGTCTGCTTTTATGATGATAGTGCAGGACCTGTGCTACTTGCCTTGGTGCTAAAACTGTTAATCCCCGGTAAATGTCAACTGGTACTCTCTTGTGGGAAGTGTGATAAAACTTCAATAATCAAACAAATCAAATGGGAAGGATCTTACCAAATAGATTTTATTATCAGAACATTATCACCGATTTGAACTGACCTTCAAGCATTAAATATTTTTATCTAATTAATCAGGGTGTATTGTTTGCCATCACAATCACAAAACTTTACTATCTTTGGCAGTTTCAAGGGTGATCATAAAAGGAACTTGCTTCTCTTCCCACTGTGTTTAGTGTATAGAACTGAGTAACATTATGTGAGAAAAAAAATTGAACGATGAAAAGTATTAAATTATATTGTAGTGAAAATTATCAAGCAGAGATGATTTTTGGCTGTGTTAAGTCTGATCTCCAGTCAATGAAATGTCAGTTTAAATTTGTGTAAGAAACTTCAATAGAATTATCAAATTCCACTTAACGGTAAATGAAATTTGTCATTGCCATGGTGGAATTATAATGCTGAATGGCAACCAATGTCATACATTTTGTATATTGTTTGTTGATTATTATCTAATAACAATGTGAAAAATCTCCATAGATAACCCAGCTTTCATTATTATTTTGTGATGGACCTGTCTATCTCTTTATTTTCAGACCAGTCATTGAAATTTTCATTTAGGATTTTACAAATCTAGCTTAACAGTTCCAGTGTCCTCTCACGATGGTTGCAAATCCTGTGGGTAGGTCCGGAGAGTGTCAGTGCCCCCCCCCCCCCCCCCCCCCCACCAATTCTTTGTCTCATTCGCATTTGTCGGAACCACTTAATTGGATATCTCTTTATTAAATAACCCTGTTAAGGTCTAAAAAAAGTAAAAAATCTGTTTCTCAGGCACTCCTGCATGGTTCTTTTGGCTGCTGCATCACTCCAAGCTCTCATTTTATAACCAAAGCAAACATAAAAAAATAAAAATTAAATGGTTTATGTCTGATATTTTACCCAAGTTAATAAAATTACACGGACAATCACTGAATTCCCCTTGTTTATAGAGGTTTTGGGGCTCAGTACATCCAAGACAGATTTTTAATCATTTACCCAACGAATCAGCCACATCCGCCAGCGTAAAATGCAAATTCAGCAGTTGAAAAAATATTATTTTTCAAAAAATTTCAACAAAACCATATCATGTGATCCTCAATGGAACAAGCTCGTCAAGCTCGTTCCAACAAGGGGTCATATGATATGATTTTGTTGAAATGTTTTAAAAAATTTGAAAAAATTATATTTAAAATAATAAATTTTGATATCGCTTGCATTGGGTAAAGGGTTAATCTATTAGATCTTGTTTGATAGAGCTCTGTCAAACAAGATAAAATGGAATAAATTCTTAATTTATTTCCAGAAGGCAGAAAAGTGACTTTAATCCCTAATAATTGAATATGTCTGTTAATTGAATAATTTTCATTGGCAAAGTGGCTATGCAATTAACAGGGTTCCACTATATTATTAAATGTGTGTCGATCAGTTTGGCTTGCCCAAAGACCCTCATACAGGCAAAAATCTGTCACAAGTGGTTGTCATGCAGTGTGGTGATACGTGAAAATAGCAATGACAATCGGCAATGCCTCGAAAAAAACTGTGGCAGTCTACAATTGTTTTTTCTTTAGCATTGCCAGTGACCATAGCTAATGTCGATAATTGTAGACACAGTGTCTGAATAGCTTCAGTCAAAGGGCATAGGTATGTGTTGATAATAACTGTCAGGCAACTTCTTACTAAGGTCGGCTAACTGGGGTGAACGTCTTTTCTCGTACAGTTGAACCCCATTAATTGAATAGCAACTTTGCCAGAGAAAAATATTCATTTAACAGAAGTATACAATTAACCCTTTACCCAATGTAACGGCCAAAACCGGTCAGCGCTTTTCTCAAAAATCGCCAATTAATTTTCATTATATTTTCATTTTTTGTCTCAAAAACATAGGTTATCACCCCTCTTTGGAATGAGCCTGTCGAGCGCGTTCCAATGAGAGGTCATAACCTATGTTTTGAGACAAAAAATGAAAAACATTAGTTATTCAAGAATTTTGTTTGCAAGTGTCGTCTGCTTTTCATCTTAGGTAAAGGGTTAACAAGGTTTGGCTCCTATATGGTCTAAGCATTTATTCTATTTTATATATATAAACTAAGCATTTATTCTATTTTATATATATAAACTATGCATTTATTCTATCATATATATAAACTAAGCATTTATTCTATTTTATATATATAAACTAAGCATTTATTCTATTTTATATATATAAACTATGCATTTATTCTATTTTATATATATAAACTAAGCATTTATTCTATTTTATATATATAAACTATGCATTTATTCTATCTTATATATATAAACTAAGCATTTATTCTATTTTAAATATATAAACTAAGCATTTATTCTATTTTATATATATAAACTAAGCATTTATTCTATTTTATATATATAAACTAAGCATTTATTCTATCTTATATATATAAACTATGCATTTATTCTATCTTATATATATAAACTATGCATTTATTCTATTTTATATATATAAACTAAGCATTTATTCTATTTTATATATATAAACTAAGCATTTATTCTATTTTATATATATAAACTAAGCATTTATTCTATTTTATATATATAAACTAAGCATTTATTCTATTTTATATATATAAACTAAGCATTTATTCTATTTTATATATATAAACTAAGCATTTATTCTATTTTATCTGGTTTGACAGAGCTCAGTGAGCTCTGTCAAACTAGATTTAATAGAGAAAATGTCTACATTGGATGTATTGAGAAAAAGCCTGGAAATAAGCAATCTGTCAGTTGCAGGATCAGGTCTCCAGACGGTGAATTTGCTGATACTTTCCATTCAATTTTCTAAGATCCCCAAATATATCCTCTGGATTCCTCTTTCTGTTTAGGCCTGAGACCTTGATTCAGATTGAGGTTCACAGAGTGTAAATTTAGTAATGCTACCCTGCTGTGCAGAAGACAGTCTCCTTATCGCCAGGCTTTATTGAGACCAAGAATATCTATAAATGCTGGGAATTAACCCTTTTAACACTTGTTAAATGGCAGAACTTTGGAAGAGCCCATATCCATTATTTGGGGGTTGAGCAATTAATATTTTCAGCGTGCAGCCTTCAGGCTGCATGTTGAAAATATTAATTGTTTGTCCACCCATGTTCACTCCAGAGGGTGAATTTGCTGATACTATCCATTCAGTTTTCTAGGATCCCCCAATATATCCTCTGGATTCCTCTTTCTGTTTAGGCCTGAGACCTTGATTCAGATTGAGGTTCACAGAGTGTAAATTTAGTAATGCTACTCTGCTGTGCAGATGACAGTCTCCTTATTGCCAGGCTTTGTTGAGACCAAGAATATCTATAAATGTTGGGAATTAACCCTTTGAACACTGATGGCATCTTCTATGCTAGTTAAATGGCAGAACTTGGAAGAGTCCATATCCATTATTTGGGGGTAGAGCAATTAATATTTCAGGGTGCAGCCTTCAGGCTGCATGTTGAAAATATTAATTGTTCTTCCACCCACGTTCACTTAGTAGCCATCCTACTTAATGAAATTATGATGAACATGTATCGTATTGCTGGACTGGAAAAGAGGTCTCTCGTGTTGAAAGAGTTAAGTGCATGTCGGAGAAATTCTTTGACAGCGTGCAAAATTTTTAATTCAGTTAACAGGAGTTTACTCTATATCCCATCTGCAATTAACAGGTCAAATTTGTACTGTAGGTATGGTAAATAGCTTTGTGTTTGGAGGTTATATTCAATTAACAGGATCATTCAATTAAGAGATATCCAATTAAATGGGCTCCACTATACCTCAGATTCGGACAAGCAGCAAGAAAGCTTACACAAGTTATCCTTGGCTCTAAAAAAAACATGAAAACTAAACTTGGCATACTTTGATCTTAATAAAGAAACACTGTGATTTAATACACTGTTGGAAAGAGCTGTTTGGATGTGGTTTCTAGTCCAGTCTTGGCTGCTTTTTAACAATAGCCAAGATTTGGCTGGAAATCACAGCCAAATTGTAGATTTATGTTTAGGCTGTGATGCTGTGGAAATTTCAGACTAACTCATTGGTCATGAAGGGTTAATTAGCAGAGTGCTGGAAACCGATATTTGGGCTTTATTCAGAAGTGCTTCTACCACAAATTAAAGGTTTCAAGTATGAAATTAAAGTGCTTCATATTATCTTTCAAGTGGAATTATTTACTCTGTGAAGATATACAGTGTTTCACTTTATAGGAGAGTGCCAGTAGGCAATCTCCAACAAACTGTAAACATACAAAGGCATGTTAACAAATTCTTTCAGCCAAATATAATTTAGTACAATGCCAGTTAAAGCCTGAAGGATAAAATAGCACAGTTCTGATCATTTTTTGGTGACAAAAAGGTTAGAATTTTTATCAGTTTTTTCATTCCCACAGTATGTTTTAAAAGGTTACCATCAATTCAATCAAACATCAAAAGTGCAATGTAGGTGTTACTCAGATAATCAACCACCATGTCTCAGTTTCTATTAGGCAAAAACAAGAATATTTGATGGGTATATAGGAATGGGTCCAGGGACAATGTACTTAGTACATTTTAGATGCACGATGAAGGCACAAGCAACCTATTGGTTTAGCCTTTTCCTGAACAAAGTAATTTTGATTTGCACTCCCCATCAATGTTTTTTTCTGGTATTTGAATCTCCCCCCCCCCCCCTCCCCCCATCCCCCTCAAAAAATTTGTCAATCCTTTTCATGTCAGGTAAAGGGTTTACTTCTTTATTGATGTCGGTATTCAATCAAGAGAGTTTAGAATTAGCTTTCATAAGACTTGAGTCATAATTTGGAATAACATTACAAAGAATGGTAATGAGTTGATATAAATCCACTATCAGATATATTGCCATTGGCAAAAATAATAAATCAACAAATGAGTCAAGTGTAAACTAACATCCTGCCAATTTATAACTTTGTAATATGTTGGATTTTATTACTTGGTCTTTGCTCAACTTCACAATGAATTTATTAACCTTTTACCCAACCAAATAGAAGACAACACTATTCAACTTCACAATGAATTTATCAACCCTTTTCTCAACCAAATAATAGAAGAAACATCTAGTTAGGACTGCAACACAGTTGGTCCTCAAACATGCAGTTTCTGGGTTATTCAGTTGATCTAGGTACAACACAGTTGCTGTGGATTGGTCATACTTGATGAATGGGCAGTGATGTCCATGCATGCATTTACCAGGTACAGTGGAGCCCACTTAATTGGATATCTCTTAATTGTATATCCCTGTTAATTGAATATAATTTTCAAACACAAAACCATTTACCACATCTTCAGTACAAATTTGATCTGTTAATTGCATATGGGTTGTACAATAAACTCCTGTTAATTGTATATAAAATTTTGTAATACATGTAGGTCGAAAAAAATTACTGACACACACACCAAATTCCCCTTATTTATCAACTTTTTTGGCCTCACTACATCCAATACAGGAATTTATTCTATAATATCTTGTTTGACAGAGCTCTATGAGCTCTGTCAAGCAAGATATAATAGAATAAATGCTCAGTTTACCTCCAGAACACAGGAAACTGACCAAATCCCTGTTAATTGTATACTCCTGTTAATTGAATAATTTTCACTGGCAAAATGGATATTCAATTAAGAGGATTCTACTGTAATAAAAAATCATCAGCAAAATTTTAATTATTAAATCACCGGTTCAAATTTTTGATGATTGTTCCTATAATTAGTGTTCAGAGTCTTATATTATTGTGTCTGTATAAATAATGCCCACCTGTGAATAGTAACAGTTCACGGTGACTTAACAGTATGTCTAATGGCAGCCTATATGAGCAGCCAAGATTTGTCTAGAAACAGATATTTAGTCAAGAGAGCGAGGACTGTGAAAGTGTAGCAAAAATGTTTAAAAATCCCCCGCCCTTTAACTCTTTACCCAACAAAGACGATATCTAATTTTTTATTCTTAATATTTATTTATTTATTTTTTGATCAAGTTGTGTTACCGAGACCTATGGTTTGGCGATGGTCGTGGGTGGGCAGGCGAGCGGGCATCCTCGAACTGTTAACGCAATAACTTGAACAAATGTTCTCCGATTTGACTAATATTTACCATACAGGTCTTTTGAAATAACATCTTAAGCAAGTTCAAAAACTGGCATGACCCGAGTTTTTGTTACAGAGTTATGGGCCTTAATTAGTCAGTTTTCACGAATTGTTAGCTCGTTAGTGCAATAATTTGAACAAACGTTCTCCGATTTGACTAATATTATATTTGCCTTAGACGTCTTTTGAAATAATATCTCAAGCAGGTTCGAAAACTGGCCCGGCCCAATTTTTCATTACATTTTACAGAGTTGTGGGTCTTAATGAATTTTTACAAATTCTGAACTTACTAGCATTGTAACTTGAACAAAGTTTCCAGATTTGACAACCGGCATATGATTGATAACCAGGTTATGGAAATAAAACACTCTCTGATTGCCACCACAACTCGATGCCTGCATCTCCGGTGCACACCTCTTGTTTAAATTTTCAACAAAGTTCCACCAAAATCATACCATGAGAGCCATCAATGGAATGAACTCAATGATCTTGTTCCAATGAAGGAATCACATGATATGGTTTCAGTGAATGTTTGGGGATTTTTGGTCGAGTTGTGTTAACAACCGAGACCTATGGTTTGTCCAGGTGGGTGGGCAAGAGCTTGCAGGTGGGCAGCCGGATGGACGGGCTTGTGGGCATCCTTGCACTGTTAGTGCAATAACTTGAACAAACATTCTCCGATTTTACTAATATTTGCCATACAGGTCTTTTGCAATAATATGTCAAGCAAGTTTGAAAACTGGCCCGGCACAGTTTTACCTTACAGAGTTATGGGCCTTAATTCATCAATTTTTACGAATTTTGAGCTTGTTAGCACAATTACTTGAACAAATTTGACTAATATTTGCCATACAGGTCTTTTGCAATAATATCTGAAGCGAGTTCGAAAACTGGCCCAGTCCAAATTTTTACAAATTTTGAGCTCAGCTTGATCACATTTCTGATTTTCAATACGGAGTGCATGAAGAAAGTAGCCACAACTCGGCTCCTGCATTTCCGATGCACACCTCTTGTTTTTTTTTCAGTCGCATAATTTTTGTGTTTTACCCATGCAGATGCTACCAATTCATTAGGTAAAGGGTTAAGGGTTTTTAATATCCAATTAAATGTAATCCTTTGTTACCATTGAGCACTGTCTTTAATACTGCATTGTTCATGTAGGGTTAGAAAGTGTGTATCTCTAATAACCGTTTAACTCACACAACTAGAGGAAGACACTTGCAAACAAATTTCATGAATAACTAAAAACTTGAATTTTTTTTGCCTGCACTCAACAAGCTCATTCCAATGAGGTATCGTAGGCCATGTCTTTGAGGCAAAAAATTGAAAAAAATAAACATTTTGAAATACAATTTTTGTCAGTAGCTCTTGCTGGTTATGGCTGTTGTGTTGAGTAAAGGTTTAACTGGAAATTCAAATGTTTGAAATTGCGAAAAAGCATCTCCAGGGGCCATTACCATAAAACTTTTACAATTGTATTTTCTAAAATTGTATTTTTTATCTGTGACTTTAAATGGGTTAAAATGAACCATTAGCATTTTCAAAGATGTGGCAATTTGCTAGTTGGCAAATTGCCATATCTTTTAAAATGCTAATGATTTATTTTAGTTCTGTTAATAAGTAGAAAACACAATTCCTGCAAATACAATTGTAAAAGTTTTATAATGTTGGCCACAGGTGTCATTCGATTGCAGCCAGCACAGTGGGTCTCTCTTACCGCAAAATGTATACTTATTAATAAAATAACCCAGTTAGATGCATAAAATTGTCAAACAACAAACCACTTACCGTACCTTCAATACAAATTGATCTGTTAATTGCATATTGGTTATTGGGTATATCCCTGTTACTTAAATAAAAAAATATAGTGATTTATCAAAAAATTCTTCTCTGATAGCCTTCAAATTCCCATTTAAGCTTTACAAACATATTTGGAGTCAACACAGTCCAACACAAGTGTTTATTCTATCATACCTTGTCTGACACAGCTCTGTCAAACAGGATATGATGGAAAGTTTTAGAAATGATAGAATAAATGCTCAGTTTATCATGAGAAAGACTAAATCCTGGTTAATTGAATATTCCAGTTATTTGAATATTTTTCATTGGCAAAGTGGCTATTCAAGTACTTTTTTTCTAACATTGGCAAGCAGCACTGAGACTTGTAAAAAAATTTGGCTAAAATCATAATTTTCATATTTTTCCTCAAAAACATAGCTTATGACTCTTATTGGAATGAGCTCCTGGTGCACATTCCAATAAGGGTCTTTAGCTATCTTTTGGTGGCAAAAATTGAAAAAATAATAAAAATTGAATGATGATTTTGTGAATATAGCTTGCATCATATTTGGCTGTTATAAGAAAGCAGGGTTGGTTACTGTTAGGGCTGTCACGATTAATCGATTGTCGATCAGTCATGCCAAAATCGATTAGTATTTTTCGTTGTTGAAGAATCGGTAAATTATACCCAATTTTAGACGTTTAATAATTTAAAAAAAAATTATGAAAAAACTATTGTTTCTCAAGGTAAAAGGTCAAGAACATCAACGTAAAACCTTACGAAGCCATTAGAAGCATTTGTCTTTTAGGTACATTCAAAGCTTTGATGTTCTGAACTTTTGAATTTGCGAAGTTCGTAACTGATGACTGGTCTTGATTATTACATTGGCGGTTCAAATATTATCGATTATTTGCAATGATTAATCGATTCCTGAATTAAAAAATCGTGACAGCCCTAGTTACTGTGGTAAACAAGCTCTGTTTTACTGGTAAAATATGACCCAGTAACCAATGCTTGAGGTGGAAGTCCTCTAAGATGGGCAACATGGGTATAAACGAATAGCTGGACTTGACTTTTTCTTTACATGATGGAGTTAATATTAGCCATTGTGCAGAAATGTGTCACAGTAAGGCCACACAAAGTAAATCTTCCATTTCTCAGGCCACTTTTTCTGAAACTGCATGCGGGCGGGAGGTTTTTTATTTTATTTTTAGCTCAACTTGACAAAGTCAAGCTGAGCTATTGCCATCACTTCTCATCCGTCGGCGTACGTACGTACGTACGTACGTACGTACGTACGTACGTACGTTAGTATGTTAGTACGTACGTCCACAATTTCCTTTGGCACATCTCACAGGTCGCATTTATGATCAGATTACTTTGAAACTTGGCATGCTTGTTTGGGGTGACCTCTAGATGGGAGCTATTGATTTTCTTCAATTTCCGTCAAAAAATGTTGCCGCGGCCAATGTTCTTAGAACTTAGTTTAGTCAAACCACAATATTTCCCTCTGGCACACCCTACAGGGCACATTTATGATTTGATTGCTTTGAAACCTGGTATGCTTATTTAGGGTGACCTCTAGATGGGAGCTATTGATTTTCTTCAATTTCCGGCAAAAAATGTTGCCACGGCCAACGTTTGTAGAACTTAGTTTAGTCAGACCTCAATATTTCCCTTTGGCACACCCTACAGGGCACATTTATGATCAGGTTGCTTTGAAACCTGGTATGCTTGTTTGGGGAGACGTCTAGATGGGTGCTATCGATTTTCTTCAATTTCTGTCAAAAAATGTTGCCGCGGCCAATGTTCTTAGAACTTAGTTTAGTCAGAAGACTTAATATTTCCCTTTGGCACACCCTACAGGGTACATTTATGATCGGATTGCTTTGAAACCTGGCATGCTTGTTTGGGGTGACCTCTAGATGGGAGCTATCGATTTTCTTCAATTTCCGTCAAAAAATGTTGCCGCGGCCAACGTTCTTAGAACTTAGTTTAGTCAAACCACAATATTTCCCTTCGGCACACCCTACAGGGCACATTTATGATTTGATTGCTTTGAAACCTGGTATGCTTATTAAGGGTGACCTCTAGATGGGAGCTATCGATTTTCTTCAATTTCCGGCAAAAAATGTTGCCATGGCCAACGTTTGTAGAACTTAGTTTAGTCAGACCTCAATATTTTCCTTTGGCACACCCTACAGGGCCCATTTATGATCAGATTGCTTTGAAACCTGGTATGCTTGTTTGGGGAGACCTCTAGATGGGATATATCGATTTTTTGCAATTTCTGTCAAAAAATGTTGCCGCGGCCAACGTTCTTAGAACTTAGTTTAGTCAGAAGACTCAATATTTCCCTTTGGCACACCATACAGGGTACATTTATGATCGGATTGCTTTGAAACCTGGCATGCTTGTTTGGGGTGACCTCTAGATGGGAGCTATCGATTTTCTTCAATTTCCGTCGAAAAAATGTTGCCGTGGCCAACGTTCTTAGAACTTAGTTTAGTCAGAAGATTCAATATTTCCCTTTGGCACACCCTACAGGGCACATTTATGATCGGATTTCTTTGAAACCTGTCATGCTTGTTTGGGGTGACCTCTAGATGGGAGCTATCGATTTTCTTCAATTTCCATCAAAAAATGTTGCCGCAGCCAACATTCTTAGAACTTAGTTTAGTCAGTCCACAATATTTGCCTTTGGCTCACCCTACAGGTCACATTTATGATTAGATTGCTTTGAAACCTGGTATGCTTATTTATGGTGACCTCTAGATGGGAGCTATCGATTTTCTTCCATTTCCATCAAAAAATGTTGCCACGGCCAACGTTCTTAGAATTTAGTCTAGTCAGACCACAATATTTCCCTTTTATACACATTACAGGGGACATTTATGATCGGATTGCTTTGAAACCTGGCATGCTTGTTTGGGGAGGCCTCTAGATGGGAGCTATCGATTTTCTTCGGTTTCTGTCAAAAAATGTTGTCACAGGCAAAAAAAATGACATTGGTACCAATGATCTTCAATTTGGCCATTTCATTTATAACTTACCAAGTTCAAGTTTGTCAAGTTGAGCTACAGTGTCATTGACACTTTCATTTATTTATGTAATTATTTCTTTGATATCAAAAGTTCATGTTCTTGGTTTGTTTTATGTTTTAGGCCTCATAATCTACAGAATAGAATGAGTGGTGGTGTATTTCGTGCCTTGAGTGCAAGAAGATTTTGCAGTGCTAAAGCATTGCAAAGCCTTCTTGCACTCAAGGTACAAATTTTATCAATTTTATTAACTTGAGTAAAACCATTTTATTTTTATTTTTTTAAGTTTGCATTATTGGTTATAAAAAGAGAGCATGCGGCAGCCGAAAGGACCATGTGGAAGGGCCTGAGAAACATATTTTTAACTTTTTTAGGCCTAAACACCAATTAATAAATTAATACATTGGGTAAATGTTAACAGAGTTTGACTGTATTTGGCCCCCATGGACATACAGAAAAGCCCCTTTGAATGATTACATTTTTTAACTCAAAAGTAAAACCTGTACTTTTCAATTCTATGACTTTGGTTGCAATAATGGGATGATACCACTTAAGAATATTTGAACTGAAACACAAATGATTTTTGAGTGAGTATGTTACTGTATGTTGAAGGAGTGGAAGGCAATTGAATCTGTTTACAAGAACTTGCAAGTATCCGTAATTGTGGTTGTTGAGTAACACTTTATATAAACGAACATACTATTTAATCGGTGCATGGGATGATCAATCAATTTGACATCTTCTTTTCATTGACAGGTGGGTTCAACCACACAACAAAAGGATTGTTCTCCCACAATGTTCACAATTCATAAACTTTTTCACCCTTTTCATTTATGAATTCATGTAGATGCAAGTTCCAGACTTGTTTTAGATTGATGAATTGTAGAAATAGAGCTGTTTCAGGAAAACAGGGAGAATTTCTATTTTTCTATGGAGAGAAAATTTTTAACTTAATTGCAGGATTTTGTTGAAATCCTTGATTTTCATTCTAATCTAATTAACCCTTTACCTAACGTAACAGCCAAAACCGGCCAGCGCTATTCTAAAAAATTGCCAATTAATTTTCATTATTTTTTCATTTTTGTCTCAAAAACATAGGTTATGACCCCTCGTTGGAACGAGTCCGTCGAGCTCGTTCCAACGAGGGGTCATAACCTATGTTTTTGAGACAAAAAATGAAAAAAATTAGTTATTCAATAATTTTTTTTGCAAGTGTCATCTGCTTTTCATGTTAGATGTTAGGTAAAGGGTTAAAATTTATTATATGTAATTATTACCACTTTAGTGGGCATTCTCTAGTACATTAATGCAGTTTAGCGGGGTGGTAAAACTCATAATTCATGACGTCATGGAACCAGAAGTGAGCAGTGGGTGTTAATGAAAACAAAATCCATTAACAGCCTGCCACATTCTTCTGGTATTGGTAATAATAGTAATAATGTGATTTTGTCTGGCGTTCCAGTTTATTAATGGCCCTTGAGGCCTGAATAACAGCCCTTTGGCTTATTTATGGCTCTCAACTTCCTCTCGGGCCTGTAATAAACCCTCAGGTTGTTATTCATTCCTCTCGCGCCTTTAATAAATCATATGGTCCTCCAAACTCATGTTATTATTGTATTAACAGGATTATTCAGTTGTCCAGTCTGCATGATTAAAACTGCATGATGATGCCGAAAATATTATAATTTCTAGTTGCATTATGGGAAAGACTTGCCACTTGAAGTTACGGTATTTTGACATCAATTTGCAAAGGGTTAACCCTTTGAACTCGAGTGGCAGCTTTTCTGGCCCAGGAACATAATACGTCATAAGTTGATAAAGCAGGATGATTGCAGATTGTATGTGTGGGGCAGACCAATCAATATTTTCAACGTGCAGCCATATGGCTGCACTTTGAAAATATTAATTGATCTATCCCCAAATAATTAATATGGACTCTTCAGATTGTTGCCACTGAACTTACATGGAAGATACCACCAGTGTTCCCCATTGCCCATGGGGTCACAGTGGCATTATGTACTAAGGAATACTGCACGTCGATCGTGCATCTGTCTTCAACCAATGCTAACCCTGCTTGTGTGGAGTTGGTATGTTTGGGAGCTGACAGTTGCTTGCCATTGCTTGGTGGTTCTCTCCAGGTACTCCGGCAGTCTCCACCTGTAAAACTGTCGTGGTTATAATTAGCCATTGTACAGAAATATGTGACCTTAAACACCAATAATTAAATAAATAAATAAATAAATAAATAAATAAATAAATAAATAAATAAATAAATAAATAAATAAATACAACTTGTGTTCAAAGGGTTAAGTGGAATCTAATGTAGCAGAGTTACAGTGGATCCACTTAAATCTATACTCAATTTGCTGGATGACTTTTAATTGCAAATGCTCATTACTGTGAACTGTTAACAAATTTTACCTGTTAACTGCATACAGGCAAAAGTAAATTTGTGTTAACTGAATAAAAAATGCTGTGATTTATAGAAAAATTCCTTCAAACCTCCTCGCTTCACAGGCCTATTTCATCCCTGTACTTTCAAAATTAGGATTTATTCTATTATATATTTAAAGATCTCAGCTCTTTAAAACAAGATAATAATAGAATAAGCACTCAATTTTTGACCAAAATAATGAGAAATGACGAAATCCTGGTAAGTTTAATTTTTGCTGTTAATTGAATATTTAACACCGGCAAAGTGGTTATTCAGTTACCAGTTAGGTTCCACTGTTTTATTAACAAAAATATATTTGCCCCAATACAAGGGAAAATGTCTAGACAAAGTACAAATGTGCATTGAGGGGAGCAATTGCATGTGATTCAGAAAAAAAAGGTTTTTTACCGGCTGTCATTGGAAACTGATTACTCATGTCAAGAACATCATTTTTGATAACAGTAATTAACCCTTTACCCAACGAATCGCCCGCATCCACCCGCATCCGCCCGCGTAATATGCAAATACAGCTGCTGAAAAAATATTATTTTTCGAAACATTTCAACAAAACCATATCATGTGACCCCTCTTTGGAACGAGCTCGTCCAGCTTGTTCCAAAGAGGGGTCACATGATATGGTTTTGTTGAATTTTTTTTTTAAAAATTTAAAAAATGATATTTAAAATAATTAATTTTGAAATCGTTTGTGTTGAGTAAAGGGTTAAATGATAAATAAATCACCAACTCAATGAAATAAATCAGACTAGATCATTTTTTGTCATGATATTTTATACAGGCCTACCATGTATTTTACCTGAAAAAATAAAACACAGTTGAAACACTACTTTATACCATGATTACCTATTCTACTATATATGAAAAGCCTATGGCATAAATTTTAGCTTTACACATCAACCGCGATGAACACGCCAGTAACGGGATTTCAATAGTAAAAATTTACACCTACAATAAAACTACATCCCCATTGACCTTAGTGACGTCGACCTGAATGCAAACTTATCTAAATTTATCGTATGTCACCTCGCGAAGAGTGATATGGAAGTGGCAATTATTTATTATGTTTTTAAATGGGTTTACCTCATAAGATGCCACAAATTAACAAACATGCATTGTCTCATGTTAATAAAGCATGCATAACCTGAAATAGTATGTTATTATGTTATTAAAACGAAAAAGGCTCAGTTTCTTTATTTTCATTTCATTTCGGCAATAAAATTGACAGTAGAAGTACCGCCCACTGAAGCTCGTGTAAACAAAAACAGATTCGCTCATATGTGCGTCTGCTGTTCAGTAAAATCAAGAAAAAATAATAGCAACTAATCTGACGATCATGGTATAAATAAAATATACCCAGTAGCTTGGTGTACTGAATGTTCACCACTCGTGGTGAAGTGGTGTTAACCACGCTCCGAAGGCTCGCAGTTAACACCGCTTCACCACTCGTGATGAACATTTGGTACACCAAGTTACTATGGGTATATTCTATATATAAACATCAGCTGTTTTAATACAAGTAGAACTGTGAATAGGTATTACATCTTGCGCAGAACCACCTGAAAGAATTCCAATACAGATGGTACAATTGAAAGACTTTCAGTTCCCTGAAAATTGGGTCAATCCGGAGGTGTTTGGCTCGCTTGAGTGACCATGGTAGCTCTGTTGGGACCTGTACCCCCAAGTTCAGCCAATGTTAATGTCCCCAAATTCATCTAATCTAAAGGCCTGAATCTGGTTAAACATTTTTCAGGTTGCCATCTTTTCTAATTTGTACAGGGCTAATGTCATCAACACATTTATTGAAAATTTTATTTAGTGTAAAGGAATAAAGCAGTTTATTTGGAAATAGTGTTGGCATTCTGACAAAATAAAGAAAAATCCTTGTTTTATATACCCATATGTTTGTCTCTTATACATAAGTCATTGAGTACTGCAAACCAAAGTGCAGTAACTAATGCCTATTAAATATGATTTATGTTTGTAATAAAAATATTAATCTTGATAAATTTTCTGCAATATATATTATCTTTATGTAATTTCCATCCCTCTTTACTTTTAGAATTAATACTTTATTTCTTGGTGACTCACATTTGTTTTGCTCAGTGGTTATCAGTATGTACTTAAATGTACTAATATTTGACCAACATACCGTATTTACTCTATGTATTGGACAGCGAAAATTAATTATTTTCACAGGTGTCCCAATTCTTAGAAAATGGGGAAAGAACACAGTCTGGTATTGATTTGATGCTGAATAAAGTTGTGTGTGATTCGTTTTCCATCACTATATATGAAAATCGCCATCCAACTTTTTTTTATATTTTCATTTTTTGCTTCCAAAACATAGCTTATGATCCCTCATTGGAACGTGCGCATTGCGCACGTTCCAGTGAGGGATCATAAGCTATGTTTTAAAAGCAAAAAATGAAAATTTTTAGTTACTCAAGAATTTTTTTGAGTGTCGTCTGCTACTAGCGCCGGGCCAACTGGAAACAAATCTCCTGAATGTCCCAAACTTTGGAGCATAAAAAAATATAGTTTTCTGGAAAAAATGTGTGTCCCAAATCATAGAGTGTCCCAATACATAGAGTTAATACGGTATTATCTTTCGCAGGTTGCTTGGACATGTTGGTATCTCTAGTAACACAGGGTTTAATCTTGGCTCTTTTGGGGGACCAAGATAGGGCCCCATTCCCAATGAAGTTTCAATTTTTGACACAAAACACTATTATCCCCAAACTTGTACAGCGTAATCAGGTTATATAGCCATTATTATGCTCTTCTGATAGTTAATTTTAATAAAGTGATACCCATTTTAACCGGCATTCTCTCTGAAAAAAAGCTTCCACCTGGATTTATATTTAGATGACCAATTAAATAATTTTTCCAAGACCAAGAAAAAGGCTCCTTTCTCAATCTACTTGAATCAAACCCTTGGTAACATCAAAGCAGCTAGGCCTTGCAGGGAAGCGGGCCTTAAACAGTTGAGCCTATCACTGATTTTAGGATACTATGTAATGTTTTCAAACCACAGGTGCTCACCTGAAGCTAAGACCTCGGAATTTTTTTTTTTACTCTCCTCCTTTAATAGATATGTAAATATAACAAGGTATACAACTCCACTTTTCAAAATAACCCATTTGTCTCACATCTGAATCACTTTGTGTATTTCCAGATGAATTCCATCCCGCGATTATGTTGACTTTATTGCACATACAATGTCGACCCAATACAGCTGTCTTGGTCAAAGCCCTCAAATAAAACAAGCTATTAATTGAAAATAGAATATGTTTTCATTTTTGGAATTCACATTAAAAACATTTCCACAATCCAGTATAAATATTTCTCTAAGTTTCCTGAATCACCCTATGTAACGTTTAACCAACTTAATATCCTTGTGCATTTTTACAGCCTTAGTGTATATTTAATATTTTCATGTAGTGTGTGATATGGCAGCCTATCAACTAATCCTCTGCAATACATATAGTTAGTCAATGTATGTTAGCTTACCAACTCATCCCCTGAGTTCCAATGTGTTCTATGTGCCTACCGGCACATAGAAAACATTCGAACTCAGAGGATGAACTAACTTTGTGCAATGCACAAGGTTAGTCACTCTTCTTTCTGGTTCTAAATGTGATCATTTCTATTATACGACCAACCAGTACACTGCACAGCTTTAGTGAGTACACATTTTCATTTAGTGTGTGATATGGCAGCTAACATCTTTTTAAAACCAGAAAATGTGAATAACCCTGCATTCTATTATTATTATTGGCTAAGTAACTAATCCTGTGCAATGTACAGCCTTAGTGTAAATCTCACCTATATCAACACTTTACCCCCAATGTAATGGCCCAAAACCAGCCTATACTTTTTATCCCTCTGCAAGGGAGGGATATAATGTACAGCTCCAACCATATGACCATCTGTCTGTCCATCCTTCCATCTAGGCATCTGCCCGTCCATCAGAATGTCCATCCATCCATCCATCCATCCATCCATCCATCCATCCATCCATCCATCCATCCATCCATCCATCCATCTGTCCATCCATCCATCCATCCAAACTATGTTTATGGCATAACTTGAACACTAGTTAACAAATTTCAATTCCTTTTGGTGTATATCTCTATAGCAACAATGTCTATCTGAAGTTCAATGACCACTCTTGAAAATTTATGGGATGAAATTTATGGGAGTTATTGCCCTTTGTTTAATTAAAAATGTGTATTGCTTGTTTATGGTATAACTTGAACAATAGTTAACGAATTTCAATTCTTTTCGGTATATACATGTATCTCTACCAACAATGTCTATATCAAGTTCGATGACCAGCAATATCCAATGAAAATTGTGGGAGTTATTGCCCTTTGTTTAATAAAAAGTATAGTGTAATGCTGGTTTATAGCATAATTTTAACAATAAAAACTGGATTTGAATTCTTTTCTGTATATGTCTTTATGACAACAATGTCTATGTTGATGAAAATTATGGGAGTTATTGCCTTTTGTTAAAAAACATTGTGTAATGCTTGTTTATGGAATAACTTAGAGTGAGTACATGCAGAAAAAATTTGCCTCCTATCACTCCCTTGCCCCCCCCCCCCCCCCCTGTCATTTAGGCAAGTTTTTCTTTGCCCCAAAATGCAATTTGAAGGATTTAGAGTGATTACATGCGGAAAATATTTTTACTCTTATAAACTCTTCCCCCCCCCCCATCCACCCCGACGTCAGTTAGGCAATTTTTTCTCTTTGCTCCAAAATGCATTTTGAAGGATTCAGAGTGAATACATGCAGAAAATAATTTGACTCCTATGATTAGCCACCCCCCCCCCAACCCTCACCCGTGTCAGTTAAGCAATTTTCTTTGCTCCAAAATGCATTTTGGCTGGATTTAGCATGATTTTATCTTGGCAAAAAACCCCACCTATGCTCCCCCTTCACAATTAGGGGGTGTGAGGGGTTTGGCAGCGCTTGGCGATACAAGCCTCTTGTCTTCAAAAGTGTTCAAATCCTTCATTTGAATGCATTGTGAAAAAGTATTTTTTAGTGAATTCTGAAAATGTGTCATCTTCCACTTTCTTTTAATAGATTGTTATAAACAGCCTATTATAGTCATTGACAAGCACACCTTACATGTTTGACATCTGGGGACCACTTTCACTGGTGCTTGACATAATACCGTTGCATGATCCAGTACAATTTCTTGCAATTCAATATGAAACTTAAAAACATATCTAATTTTAGACAGATTTTACCGATAACAAAATCTTTTCCTTTGTAATTGGAAAGCTCTCTTATTTGTTTATTTACTGGGGCTTAACAACACTTTCAACAGCCAGGGTCACCTCGTGTCAGACAGTCTTATGGGTGGAGAAAGCCGGAGTACCTGATGAGAACCACTGAGCAATGGCAAGCAACTGTCCCCAACATATTAACTCCACACAGGCAGGGTTAGCATTGATTGAGGACATGTGCGACATCAATGTGCAGTACACCTAAGTAAACAGCATCACCATGCACCCACATCAGTAATCAGGATGAAGTGCCTTCCAAGGACACAAAGCTGCCGAGTTACACCAGCGGTGATCAAACCATGGACCTTTTGGTTTGAAGTCCAATGCCATAACCACTGAGCCACCAGGCTCCCTGGAAAGCTCTCTTACTGAAAGCTTTCCAATAAATGATAACAAAATAAGATTGTTGTCAGATATGCACTTTACATACGCATACATGTATATGCAGATCATATACTTAACAAACAATAGAATTCACCTTAACCCTTTACTCAATGCAGACGATTTCAAAATTTATTATTTTAAATATTATTTTTAAAAATTTTTCCAAAAATTTCAACAAAACCATATCATGTGACCCCTCTTTGGAACGAGCTCGATGAGCTCATTCCGAAGAGGGGTCACATGATATGATTTTGTTGAAATTTTTCGAAAAATAATATTTTTTCAGCTGCTGAATTTTCATATTATGTGGGCAGAGGCAGGCAATTCTTTGCGTAAAGGGTTAACCCTTTACCCAATGTAATGGCCCAAAAAACGGCCAGTGTTACACACAAAGATCACCTTTCAATTTTCATTAATATTTTTTCTTCATTTTTTTATCTCAAAAACTTAACTTATGGCCTCATTGCAACAAGCTTGTTGAGCTCGTTCCTATGTGGGGTCATTTTAGCTATGTTTTTGACTCAAAAAATGAAAAATAGTTATTCAAGAATTTCATTTGTTAGTTTCATCTTCCTTTCATGTTTGGTAAAGGATTGACATTTGGAATTGAGTAAGACACAGTTATTAGATGAATTTGACAAACGTGAACTATTCTTTTCCTCTTACGGTGACAGAGACTCCTTGAAAAATTATTTCTGCATTTGATTGAATGAATCACGACCTTCCTTCTACAGGGTGTACTGACCAACAGAGTAATGCGTACTTCATAGACCAAAACAGTAATATAATGTATGTCATCGTATTAAGTTATGGTACAACTGACTATTTGATCCTTATAATGTTTGTCATCTTATTAAGTTATATTAATAAGTTATTTATAATTTTTTTCTGTCCATTTTCAGAAAAACATAACAATATCCAGAAAATCTTCACCTGAATTTGAAGGCCATCTGTAAGTAAAGTGAATATTTTACATGTCTGGAAATAAAGAATAACCCATTGGCAGGTTACGCTATACACCATGGTGCTAGCATATAGAAAAAAGGATGTTGTGATGCTTCCCCACCTTCCCTGTTTTTACATTGCCAGTCATACTGTTTTATTTTTTAACAGGATTTCCACTTGAATGAATATACACAACTATTAAACATGCAATCTAGCCAAATCAAGATCGAACATTAGTTGTTGCTATTTATTTTGGCAGAAATTCTTTAAAATTCAAACAGCACAGGGCAAAATTTTCGACGAGAACTAAAGAATCGATTTGCACAAAGATTCGGCCAATAAAACCGGCTAGAATCCTTGTAGATTCTCGCTGCACCTCTGCTAGGATTCATGTGAAAAGAATTGAGTCAATTTAACCCTTTATTTAACACAGCGGCAACATATTAACCAGCAGAAGGCTATAACATGACCTGAAATATCCTGACACTATGTCAATAAAATCTTTCAAATATGGCTGTCACTAGAACCGGCTCAATGAGCCGGTTCCAATGACAGCCTTATTTGTAAGATTTTATTGTTAAATATTGTTCATTTAATTATTTTATCATCTATTTATTATTTATTGTTTAAAAATTATCAAATTTAGTTTTAAAAATTAAAAAGGTGTGTTGGGTAAAATGTTAACATGTGCTATCAGTATACAACAGGTGTTCAACCATGGTGGTGACATGGGATCCTGGGACACTCATAGTAGGTATGGATTCTCGTAACCATTTTCACGAGAATCCAAATGGATTCTCACAAATTTAGACGAAATATAAGCCCTGCAGCATGCTATTCTGTTCATATGTGGATGCAGTATGTAGTGTTCAACCAATTACCAAAAATGGCTGCTGCCCGATTACAGGTTATTTGAGCTCACAATCGGCTGATTTTGATTCTAATACCATGCACAACTAGACAAGTCAAGGCTCAAAAGAACTACATTAAATTGAACTTATTTAACAGGTTTACAGTCCGTTCACTATTAGATAAGTCAAGACTCGAAAGAACTACACTAAATTGAACATTTTTTGCAGTGTTAAACTCTGTTGATGCAGGTCCAGTAAAATTACCAGTCGTGCACATTTGGGCAGTAAACGTGACTCCCAGAGCCATGTTTACCACCCAAGTGTGCGCAACTGGTAATTTTACTGTGACCTGAGTCAATGGAGTGCAACCTTCACTTTTCTGGTATGAACTTGCGATTGCCACAA
The DNA here is from genome assembly GCA_031216915.1 of Pictodentalium vernedei. NCBI lineage: Eukaryota > Metazoa > Mollusca > Scaphopoda > Dentaliida > Dentaliidae > Pictodentalium > Pictodentalium vernedei. The sequence continues at coordinate 436,937,234 of CM062293.1, forward strand.
GTACACTCTCAATTGTAAGCTTTACATGTCGTTTAACTTGTATATCCCATAAAGGGGCATCTAGAGAGATTAAGAATACACATTGTGGTGCTTTTTTCAACTTGATTGAATGATATCATTGACATCATTTTACATTAACAACTGAACCATTGCAAAAGATAATAAAATGCAGTTTATGAATCATCACAAAATACTTGACAACAATCTGTTGAACTGATATTCCAGGAGCTGTTGCAGTAACCAGTTCGCGTCAGATCACTGAAGTTAAGCAACATCGAGCCCGGTTAGTCCTTGGATAGGTGACCGTCTGAGGGATTGATTTGGACTCCTGCATTGTGTTCTTGGGCAAGGCACTTAACCCTGATTGTCCACATAGGGGCATGCTGATGCCGTGCACTAAGGCGTACTGCACGTCGATGGTGTGCATGTCTTCAACCAATCTAACCCTGCCTGTGCTGCAGTGCGGAGTTACAGTGTTGGGGAGCTGACAGCTGCTCATCATTGCTTGGTGGTTCTCTCCGGCTTCCTACACCCATAAAACTGTCACCGACATAATATGACCTTGGCTGTTAAAGTGTCATTAAACCTTAATAAATAAATAATTCTAGGAGCTGTTGCTGTTGTCATCCAATTGCCCACAATTGGCCGTTTGTGGAGTCCAGTTACGATCATCGGTTGAACACTAGCAATGTACAACCTTGAAGTTGAGATAGTTCCAAAAGATTGTCATGTCTTTTGGGTAAAAAATGCGAGATGAGTAATTTAATAAAGTTAGGTTATATTACTTTGTCGTAACCTGTAATTCGTTTGCATGTTTTACAATTGACGTTACCCACATGCAGGGACAGATCCAGGAATTTTTTGGGAACACCTGTTTTTCAGTTGAGGGTGTCCCCAAGTAAATTGAGATGTCTTAATACAGATGAGTAGACCACTGCATGTGTCTTGGAGGTGCTTTTTATCAACTGCATGTGCATAGATTTCTACTAAATATTGGAAATAATCGCTCCAAACTGGTAGATTTCAAAGTTGAATGATATTTTCATCAGGAATTTAAGGACATTTGGACTCCAGAGTTTGGGCGCCTATACCTGTAACAGGTATCAAATCGGTTCTGGAGCCATCGCTGCCCACCTGTAACCTCAATGATTGTTTGCCAGTTATTTTCAAGTCTGAATTTATGCCTGATGACCATGTAAATTATTATGTTTTCTTGAGTTCTGTGTATAGAACTCAATTACTTTTGGTTTATGACAAATGCTTGACTTGTTTTGTTCTTTATTTAACCCCCTTCACTCTGATGTCGAAATTTCTGAAGTTCAAGGTGCAAATTTTTCCCATAATGCAACTAGAAATTTAACCAATTCAATCTTGTTTGACAGGGCTCATTGAGCTCTGTCAAACAAGATTAAATTGGTTAAATTCCTAGTTGCATCATGGGAAAAATGGCTACTTGAAATTTGGATATTTTGACATCAGAGTGAAGGGAGTTAATTAAACTTAAGTAACTTTTAGAACAGGTAGGAGTATGGGGAGAGGTATTTTACACTTTACACTTATTTTGTACTTCTGTGAAAAATAACACAACATAACTGTGAAATGTGAACTCATAACCAACCGAGTAAACAGTGGAGCCCACTTAATTGGATATATCTTTATTGAATAACCATGTTAATTAATTGAATGCCATTATCCCACCACCTATCCATTTTCCATATTATCAGAACAACAAAATTGCATACAGGTTATTAAGCCCATTCATTAATAATGCTAATGCATGGTCCGTAAAGTACCGAAGAAAAAAATGGATGGGTTTAACCCTTTACCCAACGTAAAAGACAAAAACCGGCCAGCGCTATTCACAAAAATAGCCAATTAATTTTCATTATTTTTTCTTTTTTTTTGTCTCAAAAATATAAGTTATGACCCCTCTTTGGAATGAGCTTGTCAAAAATGAAAGAAATTAGTTATTCAAGAATTTTATTTGCAAGTGTTGTCTGCTTTTCATGTTAGGTGAAGGGTTAATAACTGTAATAACTGAAAGAAGGGTCAGATCAGATGATAAAAACAATTATTCTATTTTATCTTACCATAAATACGTATTGTGTCCAGAATTATCTGAATACAGTATCAGAGGCCTGTGATACAAAATCTGTATCTTGCAGCTGTATAATATAGGCACGTATTTTTGTATCAGGAGCCTGTAACACAAAATTTGTATCTTACAACTGCATAATACAGGCACAAATTTGTTTACATTACAATTTGTTTACTTTACTATTTATAGAACATTACAGGCTTTCAAAATGCATTTGTGAGAGATTAAAGTCCAAGTCACTTAAATTTACAACTTTCTCATGCGTGCAATGAAGTAGTCATGGCTCATGATTGTGCAAAACTAGTTTATTATACCCCCACAATGAGTTGTGGTGGATGGTGGGGGGTGAGGTATATATTGAAATCATCTTGTCCATCCCTCTGTCCATCCATCCATGGACATAATTTTGTCCGGCGATTTTCTTAGATGTTTATGGACAAATCTGCTCGAAACCTGATATGAATGTTCACTACCATGGGAACCTGTGCACCTGTGATTATAGTTCCGGTCAGATTATATTTGCCAGAATTATGCCCCCTTTCGACTTGAAATAACAGCCGTAAAGGCCTGAATTTTTTCCTGGAGATTTTCTAAGATGTTTATTGGTTGATTCCTTTAAAACTTGGAATGGATATTTACTGCCATGGGAACCTGTGCCCCTGTAATTATAGTTTTGATTAGACTTTTTTTGTGCCTGAGTTATGCCCTTTTTTGTCGTAGAATAATCATGGTGGTGGCAGTATGGACAGGATCACCTGGGACAGTCACACCTCACAAGGGTAGGCAGTGCAATTAGACAACTTAGTGCTAAAGACATGTTCATTATTGTTTGTAATGCCTTTGCTTCCCATGTGGGGGCATGGTGGCACTGTGTAATGCATGTCAGTGGTGCACTTGCCTCCAACCAATGCTAACAGTTCATGTGCGGAGTTAGTACATTGTAAGTCTGACAGTTGTGTGCCACCATACAGTGGTTCCCTCAGGGAACTCTGACTTTCCCCGCTTGTACAACAGTCCGACACAAGTTGAAACTGGCTGGCTTAAAATTAAAGCAGGCCTTTGTCTATTAAACTTTTGTCTTGTGTGGAGCTTTTATTTGAAGGGCTTTTGTCTTCACCCAGCATTATTTACCGAGTATAAGTTACTGATTGAGTGAAAATGCCACACAATGGTTGTTTAATAAACACAACCCACTCTCTATGATTTATTGCGTGTGACACAACTCAGCTTTCTTTATTTGTGGAATAAAAAAGAACATTGATTAATTTTCTGGACAGAGTGATAGAAAAATCTCCAAATTTACATTATATTGATTAGACGGAATCTATTGGATTTCTTAGTAAATTGGAGATTTGATTAAATCTCCAGTATATATGGTAATGTTGACTAGAAATGAAAGGTTTACAGCTTACTGGGACTTCTGTTTGTCAAGTTGACATTGAGCATCAAGTACTTTGGCTGTTCTGTAGTAATATAATCCATTGGAGGAATAAATTGCATTAGATATTAAGGATCCACAAAGTAGACCTTCTGTTTCTCAGGACACTTTTTATAAAATTGGGCGCAAGAAGGCTCGCATTCAGGGGACAAATTTGTCAATATTATTAACTTGGATAAAATATCAGACATAAACCGTTTAATTCTTGTTTCTTTAAATTTGCATTGGTTATAAAAAGAGAGCATGTGGCAACCAAAATGATCATTCTGGAGAGTCTGAGAAACAGATTTTTAACTTTTTTAGGCCTAACTGATACTGTGCTAAATTATTTTTGGTCATAAAAATTCTTCTCATATCTCAGCCTTGTTGAATTTATGGGAGGGTGCCTATAGGCTCTCTCCCATAAATTGTGTCATGCAAATCCATACAGACTAAATAATTTCACTTAACCATTTACCTAACATGAAAAGCAGACGACACTTGCAAACAAAATTCTTGAATAACTAATTTTTTTTTTTCATTTTTTGTCTCAAAAACATAGGTTATGACCCCCTCTTTGGAATGAGCTCAATGAGCTCGTTCCAAATAGGGGTCATAACCTATGTTTTTCATACAAAATATGAAAAAATAATGAAAATTAATTAGCATTTTTTAGTGAATAGCGCTGGCTAATAAGAAGCACCACTACAAAATATGAAGCCTCTAAGTTGCAGTCGTGCACTTCAGAATAAAGTCCAAATATGGGCTTCCAGCACTCTACCAATTAACGTGTTCGTCCCATGAGTTCCAGTGTGTTCTATGTGCCATTAGGCGCATAGAACACATTGGAACTCAGGGGATGTGTTGTCTAATGAACTAATCAGTTTAACACACTGGATGAAGAGCAATGTTGAAACTTTAATGTAATTTTTTTAACCCTCTGCACACTGATTTAAGAATATTGAAATTTCAGACTCCAATATTTTCCCATGATGCAAATTGGAATTTAACGAATTCAGCCATGTTTAAAAAGGTTGAATTGGTTTAATTACAAGAAACATTATGGTAAAAATTTGCATTGCAGATGGCTCCTTGTTGAACTCAAGGAATGATATATATCTAGCTAGTTGGGTTTTCCAGAGATACTTCCCCCGAGACTGAAATTCTTTGTGCTGCTATGGTGTTAGAAGTTCATATCAAAATTATAACAGTCCTTGAAAATCATGTGCAGAGTCCTTGAATGTGCTTAACCCTTTACCCAACGTAACGGCCAAAAACGGCCAGCGCTATTCTCAAAAATCGCCAATTAATTTTCATGAGTTTTTCATTTTTTGTCTCAAAAACATAGGGTCATAGGTTATGACCCCTCATTGGAACGAGCTCGTCGAGCTCGTTCCAATGAGGGTTCATAACCTATGTTTTGGAGACAACAAATGAAAAAAATTAGTTATTCAAGAACTTTTTTTGCAAGTGTCGTCTGCTTTTCATTTTAGGTAAAGGGTTAAATAGTGCTTAAATTTGATTTTCTGGTATCACTGGGAACCCTTATACACTTAGGGGCAACTTTTTCAAAGCAAAAAGAAGTGGCAGTGTGTGGTTCAATGGGGGCTTCAGAGTTAAAATCATAATCAAATAGGATGAGTAAATAAAATAAGTTTTTATTCAACAATCTTTGGCTACTTGCTGTGAGATCAATCTCTGTAATGTGTGATTGCATACTAATAGTCAGAAGTTGAGATCATTATACCTTGTTGGCATTTTTGTTTTGATAGTCAACTGTTTAGAAATTTGATTATCTCATCCACTCATGTTGAGGTAGCATATCTTCAGTTTATTCCTTCATTCTTAACCCTTTGAACTCATAAGACTGCTTTTCCTGTCCAGAGACATGGTGCATCCTTATCGAATAAAGCAAGCTAATGTCTGCTCAGTGCCCTGTGGGAGCTCTGGGAAGTAAAGCAGCCCTTTTCTACTGTGGAAAACAAGCTCTGTTTTCTGGTAATATAGGACCCAGTCAGCAGTGCTAAGGATTGAAGTCCTCTAAAATGGGCAACGTGGGTATATATGATTGATCAAACTTGATTTTATCTCCATGTTGCAGCCATGATCAGCCAATGTGCAGAAATATGTGACCTTAACCCTTTACCAAACATGAAAAGCAGATGACACCATACCAGAAAATAAGTGGTCAGACCAGGACAATGTCAGATGCAAAAAGGCCAATGTCAGACTGAAGTTTAAAATCATCAGTCAAAATGTCTGATGCCAAAATTATTAATGAAGTTCAGTGATCAGAACATCTTGCATGCTGATAATCATGTAAATAACTAGCAAACCTAAAATTAATGATTATTGTGATTTCTGGTCCTGGCAAGGTGGGAAGTGTGAAGAAAGTGACTGTAGAGCTCATCAGTATTAACAGGATGTAAAGGAATATGATTTGAGATAGCCATACATGTATCTAAAGTATGTCTGAAGGGTAATTCAGTTCTAGTTCAGAATGAAACCAATCATACCTTGTTTGGCAGGGCTCATTGATGAATTTTGAGCAGTTTTAAGATGAAACTACATGTATACCCTGAACACATTATTTTGAATACTCAAACTCTGTTTTGTAACATGTCAGATATCATTCTTAAATGACAGACATGATTTATTTGGTGTCGGACATTTTGTCTGGAAGTACAATGAAAATTATTTTCAGGCTTGGATGACACCTGCAAAAACAATTCTCGAATAACTAATTTTTTTCATTTTTTGTTTCAAAAACATAGGTTATGACCCCTCATTGGAACGTGCTCAACAAGCTCATTCCAATGAGGGGGTCATAATCTATGTTTTTGAGACATAAAATGAAAAAATAATGAAATTTAATTGTCGATTTTTTAGAATAGCGCTGGCCGGTTTTGGTCATTATGTTGGGTCAAGACTTAAACACCAATCAGTAAATAAGTCTGCTCTGTGAATTTGTGAAGGTAGACCAATCAATATTTTTCAACGCATCAAAATTAATTGCAAATGAGTATGGGTTCTTCCAACTGATGCCCAAAGGGTAAATACTGTTTATCCATTGAGTTCAAGAAAATAGATTTGAATTGTCATTGGCTGTTTGTATTATGTAAATGGTTAATTTGATTTTGATGCACTTGGGCCTATAAAAAAAATTTCTTGTTCTCAGATAGATTTTCCTAAATTTTTGTGAGTGTCAATGAAGCTTTTGTTTTTCTTAAGTCCTTATCTGGTAGAGTGCTAAATTATTTTTGGTCATAAAAATTGTACACATATGTCTTTGCCTTTTTACAATTTATGGGAGAGTGCTGCACTGCACTCTTCCATCAATTGTAACAAAGCAAATCCATAATCCATGAAATAAATTCCCTTTAAATATAATATGAAGCACATCCACAGAATATGAAGCCTTTAAGTTGCATTAACTGTACTTGAGAATAAAGCCTAAATATGGGCTTCCAGCACTCTACTAGTTAATTTCCAGCACTCTACTAGTTAAATTCAGAGGTGAAAATAGTTGGATTGTCTCAAAAACTTAACTCTCTACACTCTCATGCCAAGAAAACATGGTATCTAGCAGCAAAACGTTCTGATAATTCAGCAGCAAATTTAAATAGTTATATCCTGTTTGACAGAGCTCAAGGAGCTCTGTCAAACAAGATATAATTGGTTAAATATTTAGTCCTGCAAGTGGAAAATAATTTTGAAGAGATTTCCAGGTTATTGAAAAAAATATGTGACAGGTTTTCAGTGATGAGGTAGGTGCCTGAGAAACAAGAATTTTTATTAATAACAATATTTGGACAAGACTGATCAGTCATTTTCAAAGAAAATGCTAACAATCCTAACACAAGACAATATAAAGATTTCTGGATAACCCACACCCAGTTCATTACCAAAACATCCAAGTCCCAATTCATAACACGTACAAAAAACTGTACTGTAAAATATCAAGATAGACATGAGGGAAACAAAACTTTGTTAGGTTTCAAATTTTCTGCTGAAATATAGTATTGCATACATGATGACAAAGCTCCCAGTTTTTTGTCATTTTTAGCTCAACTTTGGCGAAGCCAAATTTGAGCTTTTGTCATGGCCCGTCGTCCGTCTGTCCGTCTGTCCATCTGTCCGTCTGTCCGTACGTCAACAATTGGATATGGCTCGGGCTAGAGGCCGTATTTATGAACCGATCTTTACGAAACTTCTTGGGTACCTTTGTTATGACCGTGGGACGAGAATGAGTGTTTTTGGGTGCGGTCCAAAATTCAAGATGGCTGCCAGCCGCCATTTTGTACCAATGATGCAGAAATCTGTTTTTTGTACAGAACTTCCATATGAAACCACTGATTTGAATAATTTTTTTGTATGAATGTTTAGTACCATGGGATACATCACATATAATACAGGTTTTTTTCTCGTGCGTAAATTGTGCAAATTAGACTAATTTTGATGTTTTTTGGTGTTACTTTCAGCACTGTAAGTGCAAATGCCAATACGGCTCGGGCTAGAGGCCGTATTTATGAACCGATCTTTACGAAACTTCTTGGGTACCTTTGGTATCACCGTGGGACGAGAACAAGTGTTTTTGGGTCCGGTCTGAAATTCAAGATGGCCGATGGCAGCCATTTTGTACAAAATTAGGTGCAATCAGATTTTTGCACAGAACTTCCATATGAAAGCACTGATTTGAATAATTTTTTGTGTGAATGTTTAGTACCATGGGATACATCACATATAATATGGGTTTTTTTCTCGTGCAGAAATTATGCAAATTAGATGAACTTTGATTTTTTCAGTGCGACTTACACACAGTAAGTACACATGTCAATACGGCTCAGACTAGAGTCTGTATTTATGAACTGATCTTCACGAAATGTCTTGGGTACCTTTGTTATCACCTTGAGACGAGAACGAGTGTTTCTGGGTGCGGTCTAAAATTCAAGATGGCTGCCAGTGGCCATTTTGAACCGAAATTAGGTCTAATCAGTTTTTTGTACACAACTTCTATACAGCTCAGACTAGAGGCCATGTTTATGAACCAATCTTTACAAAACTTCTTGGGTACCTTTGTTATCACCGTGGGATGAGAGCGAGTGTTTTTGCAATTGGGTGTGGTCCGAAATTCAAGATGGCCACCAGCAGCCATTTTGTACCAAAATTAGTGCAATCAGTCTTTTTTTTGTACAGAACTTCTGTATGAAAGTTCTGATTTGAATAAATTTTTGTATGAATGTTTAGTAACATGGAATACATCACATATTGTAAGGGTTTTTTTTTCGTGCAGAAATTATGCAAATTAGATGAACTTTGATTTATTCAGTGCTACTTACACAATGTGAGCACACATGTCAATACGGCTCCGGGTAGAGGCTGTATTTATGAACCGATCTTCACAAAACTTCTTGGGTACCTTTGTTATCACCTTGGGACGAGAATGAGTGTTTCTGGGTACGGTCCAAAATTCAAGATGGCTGCCAGTGGCCATTTTGTACCAAAATTAGGTCCAATCAGTTTTTGTCACAAGTTCTATACAGCTCGTATTTATGAACTGATCTTCACAAAACTTCTTGGGTACCTTTGTTTTCACCTTGGGACAGGAAAGAGTGTGTTTTGGGGTGCCTTTGTTATCACTGTGCTATGAGAACAAATATTTTGGGGTTCAGTCAGACCCACTCTGGGACTCAAAGTTTTCTTTTCTAGTTTAGCATCTGACTGTCACCCACCTTATAATACTTTACCTATACATTTGTTACAGGCAACGGTCAGTATTTATGTACAGACCGTTACAATACTTTATATGTACCTTTGTTATCAGGTCATTACCTAGATGTTTGTAATTGCTGTGTCACATACTATACATGTGCATGTCTTTGTCTTGACAAGTTGAGCTACAGTGTCATTGACACTTTCATTGTATTTTCAGACACTCAAAAGTTTTATTTATTTTTAAAATTCGACTTTTTTGAGGAAGTTTGACGAGCACATTCCTGGTTATTTATTTATTTATTGGTGTTTAAGGTCACATACTTATGCACAATGGCTAATTTGGACCATGACAGTTTTACGGGTGGAGGAAGCTGGAGTACCCGGAGAGAACCACCGAGCATCGATGAACAACTGTCAGCTCCTCAACATTCTAACTCTGTTCAAGCTCCGCTCAAGCAGGGTTACAATGGTTAAAGACATGTGCACCATCGACATGCAGTACACCTTAGTACATGGCGTCATCGTGCTCCCATGTAGGCAACAGGGATAAAATGCCTTGGCCAAGGATACAACGTGGGTCGTCCCGGATAGGGATCGAACTCGGGATCTATAGAATTGAAGTCCAATAGTCTACCACAGAGCCACTGCACTCCCCACATTCCTGGATTCAGTTTAAAATTAATTCAAAACATATAATTTCGTTCAGTAATAAACTTTGATATCATCTGCATTGGGTAAAGGGGTTATTCAGAGGAATACAAATTGAATCAAATCTCAAATCGAATCTTAATGCTCTTTAACCCTTTATCCAATGTAACGACCAAAACCGGCCAGCGCTATTCACAAAAATCGGCAATTAATTTTTATTATTTTTTCATTTTTTGTCTCAGAAACATATGTTATGACCCCTCTTTGGAACGAGCTCAATGAGCTTGTTCCAATGAGGGGTCATAACCTATGTTTTTGAGACAAAAAATGAGTTATTCAAGAATATTTTTTGCAAGTGTCGTCTGCTTTTCATGTTAGGTAACCGGTTAAATATTATATAAAATATTCAGCAGGGTAAGAGTTGATTATTCACGTGTCATCTGCTTTTCATGTTAGGTAAAGGGTTAAGCTAGTTATAGGTATTGCTCCTTCTTTCAACTTGGAATATCACCAGTCTCCACTCAATCATATATGCATTGGTGACTTGTCTGATTGGATAAATCAATCAAAAAAGGCAAAATATTCAGAATAAAATCAAAGAAGTGTCTGCTAGAAGAAGAGTTCAATAGGAGCCACATATGTCGGATTTTGAGAACTTTTCGACGATTAGAAAATGTCCAAATCGGTGTGATTTGAATCGAATCAAAGCAAATAGAATCATCAGGATGATTTTAAATCAAATCATATTTAAATCTTTCGAAGACCCAAATGTCGTGCATGGCCTGCATTCAGCTGATTTTTAAACATTTCTGTTTTAACCCTTTACGAGCGAAGATGATATCAGAATTTCTTATTTTAAATATCCTTTTTTCAATTTTCAAAAAATTTCAACAAACTAATATCATGTGATCCCTCATTGGAATGAGCTCGATGAGCTCATTCCAATGAGGGGGGGGGGGGGGGGTCACATGATATGGTTTTGTTGACACTTTTTGAAAAATATTTTTTCAGCTGCTGAAATTGCAAATTATGCAGGCAGATACAATCAATTATAATAATAATAAATACAGTTTAGAGCCAATGAATCCACGTAAGTGCTCTCATATAGGCTTTACAAGTAAAATAAAGAAAACATATGCTTTGTGAAATCTCGTAATTCTGGTTATAAATTAAATTAATTCAAAATGAACTGGTTCTGGGTATACTTTTTTGAAAAGATGAGTTTTAAGGCCAGTTTTGAATGATTTGTAAGTTTGTGGTGACTGAAGGCAATCAGGCAGGGTGTTCCAGAGAAAAGGCCCAGCAACTGAAAAGGCCCGATCACCTGCCATTACTAGGTTGCCTGGGTTATGGCAGAGTTTATTCACAGATGAGGATCTCAGAGATCTTGAGGGAACATAGCGCTGAACTAGATTGCTGAGGTATGATGGTGCCAATCCATTAAGGCATTTATAGAGCGTGATAAGAACTTTGAATGTGATGCGTTCTTCAATAGGGAGCCAATGAAGGTGGTAAAGAAGGGGTGTGATATGACATGATTTCCTCCTCCTTAAAATGACTCGCTGCTAGGGCTGTCACGATTTTTTAATTTAGGAATTGATTAATCGTCGCAAATAATCGACGATTAATCGTACCTAAATGCCCCCCCCTCCTCTCTCTCTCTTTGAAGTCGATAAAAATGAAGTTCAAGTCAGTTGACCTACCTCAAGGAAACAACGAAGACGATCCTTTTTAGGTGCATTCAAAGCTTTGATGTTCTGAACTGTCAGTGTAATAATCAAGACCGGTCGGCATTTGCAAACTTCGCAACAGCCAACCGGTCTTGATTATTACACTGACGGTTCAAAAGTTCAGAACATCAAAGCTTTGATGAATGTACCTGGAAGACTATTGCTTCCAACAGTGTCTTGGGGTTTGACATCGATGTTCTTAACTCTTTACCTTTAGAAACAATAGTTTTTTCATCAAATTTTCTTTTAATTATTAAACGTCTAAAATGGGATACAATTTACCGATTATTCGACAACGAAAAATACTAATCGATTTCGCCGTGACCGATCAACAGTCCATTAATCGATTAATTGTGACAGCCCTACTCGCTGCGCAGTTTTGAACAAGCTGGAGTTTCTGCAGCAGGGACTGTTTACAACCATACAGTAGAGAATTACAGTAGTCTAAGCGGCTGGTGACAAATGCATGGATTAACAATTCATTAGGTAAAGGGTTAATAAGTTATTGTATTTCAGGTACAAAGGTGAAGGAATAGTTAATGCACCACCAGAGACAGTATTCACATATTTAGATCCATTACCTGAGCCAGCTCCTCGATTAAAATGGGACAAGAGTATGAAAAAAATAGAAGTTTTAGAAGATATATCAGAGGTAATTAAGACATACAGTCAGAGTGAAGAACAGATTGAAAAGTTTAACTGTTCCCATGCCACAAGCCTGTAGTTCTGACAATAACAGGAGGGCAACTAACAGCTTTTTGGAATAACGTTCACGCACATTAGTCCTCCCATTGTTTAGCAGCAGAACTTGATATTTGTCCCGATTAACGAGTATCAGTGTTGATTCTTGCAAACTCCTGCTATAAGAAGCAATTTTCAGTTCTTAAGAGGTAGAGTGCTGAAAGCCCATATTTGGGCTTTACTCAAAAGTGTAGGTAGTGTAACTTAAAGGTTTCATATTCTGTGGATGTGCATCATATTATCTCGGAAATGAAATTATTTCATCTGTGTGAATTTGCCTTAATACAATTAATGGGAGAGTGCCTATAGGTACTCTCCCATAAATTGTAACAAGGCAAAGATATGTGAACAAATTTTGACAGCCAAATATAATTTAGCATTCTACCAGTTAACTGGTTGAGAGCTAAATTATTTTTCAACTGTGATTTGTAAAATGAGTATTCTATTAAAGATACCATGCTAACATCAAGGGCAGCCTTGGTTTGGCAAGATTTTGTATATAAATAATTGTTGTATTACAATTTATTGGAGAAATCCTCATGGCACTCAGCAATAAATTGTAACAAGATATTTTCCTCTAAATGTTTGTTTTTATATGCCCGTTTGAAAAACGATTGTATTCTGTAATCAGTCTGTGTGTCTGTCTGTGCATCCATCTGTGCCTCTATCCATCCATCCATCCGTCTGTCAACATTTTTGGTTTCTGACCAATAACTCAAGTTTGCATTATTTGTTCTCAGTCAAAGTTGGTACGTGCATTACCCAGCTAGTAATACAATCCCAAGTTCGAATATGGGTTCCATCTAATTATTTTTGCATGAATTACGGCATTTTTTCGACTTAGAATTCGACCTTCTATTAACATTTTTGGTTTCTGACTGATAACTCCAGTTTGGAGGATTTGATTTCCATCACAGTTGATCTGTAAGTTACCCAGCTAGTAATAGAGGCCAAGTTCAAATATGGGTTCCATCCAGGTATTTTTACGTAAGTTATAACCCTTTTTCAACTAAGAATTTGACTGTCTATTAACATTTTTGGTTTCCGACCGATAATTCCAGTTTAGATTTTTTATCTCAGCCAAAGTTGGTATGTGTATTACCCAGCTGGTAATACGGGCAAAATTTGAATATGGGTTCCGTCCAATTATTTTTACATGAGTTATGGATCTTTTTGACTAAGTATTTGACCATCTATTTTAACATTCTTTGTTTCCAAACGATAACTCCAGTTTGGATTATTTTATTTCAGCCAATGTTGATGTGTATATTACCCAGCTAGTAATACAGGCCAAGTTCGAATATGGATTCTATCCAATTATTTTTGCATGAATTATGGCACTTTTGGACTTAGAATTCGACCTTCTATTAACATCTTTGGTTTCCGACCAATAACTCCAGTTTGGACCATTTAATTATACCAAAGTTGGTACAATTCAAAATGGCTAACAGGCGTATTTAGAGGTGCTCTTGTTTTCAACTGTTGTGCAAATCTCAAGCTAATGCATACAGTATTCCAATGTGGCTTTTAGCACTTTTCAAGTTTTCAGTCGCACTATAATACAGTAGAACCTGTCTGAGAGACCACCCTTTTTGCCAGGCAAAAGTGGTCTCTCAAAACAGGTGGTCTCTCATGATGGGTCCATTACAGAATAAAACAACTTAATGGTACAAGGTAACAGCGGTCTCTCAAGATAGGTGGTCTCTCATGACAGTGATTTCTCAAAACAGGTTTTACTCTAGTAGCTTAATCCAGCACTCAACTAATTAAATAATTTAGAATTTGAGAGTACTGTTAAACAGGGATGGCGTGAGGATTTCCTCAACAGAGGGGCTAGTGTATTCCCCAATACACCTATAAGAAAGAAGACAGTTCCAATGATGTGGGAATGGACCTTCAGGCCTGAAGCTAGCATAGCAAACTTTTCTATAATGGTGGGGTGAGATTTAAAATTTTCCAACACTGTTCTCGGGTCACTGACCGCCAGTATGAAATTGAACCCTGGCTATATATACTTCTTTAACCCTTTACCCAACATAACGGCCAAAACCGGCCAGCGCTATTCACAAAAATCGCCAATTAATTTTCATTATTTTTTCATTTTTTGTCTCAAAAACATAGGTTATGGCCCCTCTTTGGAACGAGCTGGTTGAGCTCGTTCCAATGAGGGGTCATAATGTATGTTTTTGAAACAAAAAATGAGTTATTTAAGAATTTTTTTTTGCGAGTGTTGCTGCTTTTCATGTTAGGTAAAGGGTTAAAACAATACTAAATGAAACAGTTCTCAAACATTCATTTATAATTATTACTTTAAAGAATTTCTTTTGTTTAACAAATGGAAGTCTTGTCCTTGATTCTTACCCTAAAACATATCAATTGAAAGCTTGTAGTCCCCACAATTAAACCATCTCCTTTTCCTGTAGACAACTTGATCCAGGTGAGTGTTATAGGCTCACATGAGCCTCCACTCTTAAACCATTTTCCTTCCCTGTAGACAACTTGATCCAGGTGAGTGTTATAGGCTCACATGAGCCTCCACTCTTAAACCATTTTCCTTCCCAGTAGACAACTTGATCCAGGTGAGTGTTATAGGCTCACCTCAAGTCTCTTGTTTTGTGATTGGGGATAGTGATGCGGACTGTACCAGACTGCTTTTGGTGGTCCGGTCCCAAAAATAGTGGTCCAATACAGTCTGGTTCACGGGTTGGTAGTCCAGTTTTTCTCCCCAAGTAAATCGGAGCAGGGCAGTCCATTGTCCATTACAGTGTTTCCAGTTTAACAGTACCAGATATATAAGGTATTAATTTGCTGTAAATGTAACCTGTTAACTGGTAGAATGCTAAATTATTTTTCGACATTAGAATTTGTTCACGTATCTTTGCTTTGTTACAATTTATGGGAGAGTGCCAATAGGCACTCTCCCATAAATTGTAACAAGGCAAATCCTACCAGACTAAATGATTTCACTTCAAGGATAAAGTGAAGCACGTCCACTGAATATGAAGCCTTGAAGTTGTGGTATCTGTACTACTGAGTAAAGCACAAATATTGGCTTCCAGCACTCTACCAGTTAAGTGTTGGTAACTTGCTGGTTTATACAGTCAGTACCTAGCTACCACTGTATACCCCGCACAACATCAATACAACGTTACATAATGTTGTCCTGGTGGGGATATTGTATGTTTAGGTTGACGTTAAATGTATACTATGGGAAAACATTTCCTGTAGTGATTTTTACCTGCAACACATCCAAGCCATGTTACTAGACTTTGCACCCCACTGTCGATGAGATCTTCTCTATCCTGAATGACCCAGCTCCAGATTGAGGTTCCCAAAATAATAAACCTTTTGCCTGCTACGCAGGTACAGAGGTGCCTGATAGCTCCTCTATCTGATTACTTGGTTAATGTCGCTAAATTAACCTATTAGGCAGTAGGGACCTCATTCTACAGACGACCTGCTAATTATATTCAGCCTCACTTCGTATTTTCTTAAACGAAACCACTACAATCTTATTCAAGCTGAACTGAATGTGATTAGCATGAATGTCAGCAGTCAGCATAATGACCCCTCTTTAATCACAGACAATGACACAGACACAGACGAGCATAATTAGCATATGTCATAGTTTGCATCCACAGATTGTGCCCTTGTCTGACGATTCAATGTGCCACTAAACCTGTTCTCATAACTGATTTTGTGCTGGTCTCATTTAAGTTGCAAATCAAAGCAATATATAAACAAGTATTTCATCCCAAACTACCGATATATCAGAAAATAAAATTACAAACTGGGCAGTCCAGAACTGTCCCCTGCACCACCCTGGGGCAGTCCAGTACTTCAGTGTACTGGTACAGTAGGGGTGGTCCAGTACGAACCAGGGTCGAGCTTGGACTGGTACCATACCGGTTCTTTGCGGTACAGTCTGCATCACAAATAGGGTGGGTGGAGATTTAGTCCTAGGTAATGACATTTAGGGGGAGATTGATAGTCCAAGAGATTTTGTCTGTATCCAATAACATACAACACTTAAAAGCTGTATTCTCCTTGTTATCAGGTTTCCCTTGGCTCAAAAAATGTTAAAGAAACACCTGTGTCTCATTTTTCTAAAAGTGAACCTTGAAAAAATAATGCATTTTCATATCAATTTCAGTTCTTAAAGATAAAAGCATTGAGCTAGGCCTTGAGTAATTCAGCATCATTAGATAACATTAGAGTATAATTTCCTGAATGCTTCTCAAGTACTGTCTGACACAAATCCATACATAAACGATAATTGCATGATTCAACATAAAGAAAGTATGTGTTTAGTAAGTGTTACGAAAATTCTATATTGAATGCTTAACCCTTAACTCTTAACCTGCTGAGTATGTTAAAAATATTGTCCATCAAATCTAGTCATGGCTTCTACAGTTGAAACTAGAGGTCCTGTCACAATTAGCGCAGAAAATGTGTGTTAGTTAACCCTTTACCTAACCTGAAAAGCAGACGACACTTGCAAAAATAATTCTTGAATAACTAATTTTTTTTCATTTTTTGTCTCAAAAACATAGGTTATGACCCCTCATTGGAACGAGCTCGTTCCAACGAGGGGTCATAACCTATGTTTTTGAGACAAAAAATGAAAAAAATAATGAAAATTAATTGGCAATTTTTTAGAATAGCGCTGGCCGGTTTTGGCCGTTACGTTAGGTAAAGGGTTAATGCACTCCTTACTGCAGTAGAAAGATGGAGTCTGAAATACACAAGAGTGTTTGTGTTGTGTAATGGAAAATGTAATGTTGTATTGGCAAGGTTGGTGGTAAAATCATGAACTGAACCAATGAAACAGCGAGAAAATATTGAGTCTACAGTATGTGGAGGGTGGATTACTACTAAATCGCTGCAGGATTGATTTTTTAGTCAGTAATTCCTGAGGACAAAACACAAGAAACACTTGTAAACTTCCATCACAGGGACCACCCGGTGGTCCCTGTGATAGAAGTTTGCAAGTATTTCTTGTGATGTTTTAAACATTTATGAATACTTTTGCAGTGGAGAATATTTAGCACTGCGATTAAATAGTAATGCACTCTCTTCATTCTGTATATGCAGTCAAATTTTTAATATCTATTTACGTCATTACATGTAGATGTATCCCAGTAGATGTTAGGAATGATGTTAATGATCTCTATTTACTAGTATAGAATTGTATAGAGTTGAGCACACTGTTTTTCTGTAGGAATTGAGTTACGCTTATGGTGCAGTTTGACAGGGCCAAAGTGCACTTATTCAGTGTGCTATTGCTTCAGAATAGTGCACAATACACTGACAGGACTTATAGTTTCACCTGTATGGAGCAGCCATGACTAGATTTGATGGAAAAGTCATGACAATTTGACACAGAAAATCACCGAACAAAACGTTCATGCAATTTACCCGGTATAGGAGAAAATTTAGTTAAATGCGCCCTAATTATACTTATGTTAATAGCAAAGACATTTTCTGTTCTGGGCACGAATATCTAGCAACAGCATGCAAGGAATTAAAGGCCTAATTCTGAGTTCTTTTGCTGTGTAACAGATCGAGAGAGAAATGCAGGAGCTGAGGCTCGAAACGTCGACCTTTAGCACACGAAGCGACCAATTTACCACATGACTAAGAGATCTGGACCAACCAGGCTGGTTGGTAAATGGCCTTTATACCTTGACCGCTACACTACTCTCCCCTTCTTTTGAGATTCACCATAGGTTCCTCCCTCAGAGCAGTCAAAACACCCGCAGTGCCATCTACTGCTGAGGATTGCACGAGCCCCCAAATGTAACAGATCGAGAGTACTGGAGCTGAGGCTTGAACCATCGACCTCTAGCACACAAAGCAACAAATTTACCATGAGACTAAGAGATCCAGACCAACCAGGCTGGTTGGTAAAGGGCCTTTATACCTCGACCGCTACCACTGTAAGAAAACAGGTGCCCCAATAAGATGGGCTGTCGTGACTATCAACTTTTGTAGTCCAGTGATCACCAGTATTAGCTGACAGTTAGTCGATTAATAGTCGTTTCCCCATAATGAAAATTATGGGAGTTATTGCCCTTTGTTAAAAAATATTGTGTAATGGTTGTTTATGGAATAACTTAAACATTAGTAACCCCATTTCAGTTTTTTTGGTATATGTCAAATTTTCTGTGATAAAACATCATCCATGTAAATTTTTATTGGGCCCTAATTGTGAATGGTTTCGAATATATTTGTTTGGGGGAGGGGGGTGGGGGGAGGGATTGGAAGTGCTTTGCGATGCTTTTCTTGTTTGTGCAAAGGAAAATCTTCCATTCATTGATGGCAAGATGATACAACAAATGACAAATCATAAGGAGGATCAGGAATAAATTAATCCTATAGCTGTGCAGGAGTGTAGTATTAAATTATTACTGAATCTCCCTATAAGACAAAATAGAATCGGCTATATTATTGTCCATTAAGTTTCTGTGGGGTGATGCCATTCAGGAAATCAGTGTTGAAAGGATTATGATTATTTTTTTGTGACAGTACACTTTTGAACTTTACTTGAAAATATTTAGATCAGAAGTACCTTCCTATGCTTATATTGCAGTCTTGTCAAACAGCCAGATATTTCTCAACCAGCAAATTCAGGCCTTCCATTTTTAAATAATGTTGAAGCCTACCCAAAGGCCTTGTAGAATGGACTTTGGCACCTATGTTAGTGTCATCTAGACCCATTTTGATTAAACAGGATGGGAAAATATTATTTTCTCTACTGATAGGACACGAAAAAACTTTTTCGGAATGATCTTGGGGCCTTTCAGCTTCAGCCCTGACTAAATGCAGTGCATGCAAATTACATTTATTCATTGCACTTGTAGAAAAAGTGTTAACAACCAATACCTGGTGAGATGCTGTAGTGTTTGAATATTATCTCTTTTATTATTTTGACACAGTATACAGTTACTGAAAGTTTCATGAACTAGTTATCTAACAAAATAACCATACAGCAATGTTTGCCCATTGAGATATTTCTAAATGCTAAGCTTCATAATCTCATAACAAAGGAAAAGGAAATATCTTCTTACTTTATGTTGTCATTTCATCTCACAACACCTGAATGAAACTCCAGGTCTTATGAGCTGAAATGACCATATTTGTCTGTTATCTGTTCTCATTAACTAACCGTATACCTAACATAAAAAGCAGACGACACTTGCAAACAAAATTCTTAAATAACTAATTTTTTTAATTTTTTGTCTCAAAAACATAGGTTATGACCCCTCATTGGAATGAGCTCGATGAGCTCATTCCAAAGAGGTGTCATAACCTATGTTTTTGAGACAGAAAATGAAAAAATAATGAAAATTAATTGGTGATTTTTGTGAATAGCGCTGGCCATTTTTAGCCATTACGTTGGGTAAAGGGTTAACTTAAAACCTGCTGCCAACAACTTCCTTTGTTTCACCTTTAGTGTTATGTTTGAGCTTGTTCCAATGAGGTGTCAAATGATATGGTTTTGTTTAAATTTTTTGAACCTAAAATAAATGATACATGATAAAAAAAAATATGATCTTACATTCACTGTACTAATGCATTCTCAAGGCTGGGTTATCTCTCCACATGGGCTTTCCACTGATTTGTTTCTCTTTCCTGGGGTGATGTGAGAATTTGAGAAAAAAGATAAGAAGCATCAGTTGATCAGTGAAGGGATAATATTTTCTGGTATGTCTCGTTTGAATTAAATTATTGTTATTTCTGCAGTTAAAACTAGAAGTCCTGTCATGAACTGTGTGCTTATCTAGGCTTAATTGCACGTATGAATTGCGTGCAATTGCCATTCGAATGGCACCCAAAGCACGGCAGGTTCTCCTGGTCACTCATAGCAAACACAGGCAATGTTTCTGCCAATGGACCTCTGGGTTACCCGGAGGTCCATTAGCTGAAACATTGCTTGTGCACAGGCCATATGTACAGAATTTGATAGCCTTACTATGGTCATAACGTACAGATTAACACGTAGATCGACGTGCTGTTTGTGCGCATTTCACGACAGGACCTCTAGTTTTAACTGTATTGTGCAACCAAACAAATTGGTAGCAGCACAGTGTCCAACTCTAGCAATACAGTCTAGCACAATTCACAAAGATCACTCTGTGTAGCATGCATCGGCAATATGTGTAGGGTAGTACTCAACATCATTTGTCTGTACACGCTCCATGATTACCATGAAATCTCTTTACGAATACCCTGGTCAGTAAACCGATGTCAGTCAGATGCCCAGCCAACCATTTCAGCAGTAATATTCACTTGATTATAATTATGCATGATGATTTTCCTTCCACATGAGAAGGTGGTAGGTGGTGGTCAGGAGATTAATTATTGCTTTTCTCATACAGTAGGGAATCAAGTAAGTGAAGGTCATAAAATTTGAGAGGAATGATTTTATGGTTCCACTGGTGTTCAGCTAAATGAAAAAACAGGTAACTGAAAAGTTGTTTGTCTGGAACTACAAACAGTTCTTCAAAAGTTGTGTCTTATCACCTTATTTGATAGCACTGTTTTAAAAATGTTCCTGTGGGAAGACACTCTCTTCAGTGCTCAAACTACCTAAGTCAGATTGCCGCAGATGCTTTCGAAATCTATGAACTGTCATACAGTAGGGCCCTCGTTGACAGGTCAGAATCCATGGGTTGTCATTTTTTCCACGCATATAATTCATGGAAAAATGCCCACCCATAGATTTTGACATGTTCATGTTGGCTGTACAGGCCTGAAAATAAGCAGTCTGACATTTGCAGAATGAGTTCCCCAGAGGGTTAATTTTCTGAGGCTATCCTATACAGTGGGCCAATTTCTCCTCTGGGTACCTCTTTCTGTTTAGGTTTGAGACCCTGATTCAGATTGAGGTTCACAGAGAGAGAGTAAATTTAGTGATGCTACCCTGCTGTGCAGGGTTGCATCAGAAAATTCACCCTCTGGGGACCTCATTTTGCTGATGTCAGTCTGCTTATTTTCTGGCTTGTGGCTGTACTGTAATCGGTCCTCTTTATTATATCGAGATGAACGCTAAATAGGTTATCTCAAAAATCGAGATTTTATTCTCTGAAGTGTGATCAGCACTACTGGTATGTGCTGGAAAGGTTAGACAATACAATAAATAAATAATAAATTGGGGGGGGGGGGGGGTGGTATTACTGAGATTTGAAAAGAGAAACACAAAGGAAGCACTGTAATGCCATTTGGTTGCACACAGGACTTTTGATTACTTCAACTTTTGTTCACAAATGAGAGTTTTAATGCAAAGTGATTGGTTGATAAGATGAAGTGCTAGGCAGATTCACAGAGAAAGCTATATTCCTGGTCCGAGACCTCTATGGTACCAGATAATAGGAGTTTGCAGGTTATCTGAGGAATGTTTGCTATGTAATAAATTTAGATATCGCATCCATTGGGTGAAAGGTTAACTGTTCAAGTAATTGATATTTGGTAGAGAAAGCTTTTGATGGGGTATAAGCAAAAAGGTAAAAAAATCCTGATTGATCACCTTATACAGCCAGGCGCATAGCCAGGATATCAAAGTTAAGGGGACAAGAGTAATATTTTGTGGGGGTGGGGGGGGGGGGGGTGGGGGAGGGGACAGGGTGGCCTAGTTCAGCAATCTGAACATAGTGGCTACCCACCAACATAAGGGGGTAGCTGATATGTTCAGATCGCTGAACTACTGGGGGGATACAGAATCTGATGCACAACATCATTCGAGCTATGTAGCAGTGAGATGGGAGTCTCAGCACAAGAGGTAGACACCCTCTATCGCTGGAAGGGAGGGGTCTTCCCTGGGGACATTTTTTAAAATTCAAGACAAAAAATGCAATTTCCTTTACTCTTGAGTCCATTTGTGCCATAATTTATAAGTTGTGAAAGGCATCAATAATTGGGCGACATCACCTGGAAGGGAGCTGAAATTTGGGGTGGCACTTGCCCCCCTCAGTCCCCCCCCCCCCCCCTCCAATGGCTATGCAACTGTATGCAGCCCTATGTGGGGGTGAAGATACCAGATTTCTAAATCCAAATCGATAAGAGTACTTTAAATGTTTGATATGAGAAGCTCTCATGAAGATCAGAATCAACTTTGATGTAAAGTTTGTTTGAACAAACCAACTTGATCACATTTAGGAGTGCCAAGAGGCGGGGGCATATATATAATGCAGACAGAATGTCAGAGAAGTGCAATCCGTTAACACTTTACCTAATATGAATATATATTCTTGGATAACTAAATTTAAAAAAAATTTGGCCCCCAAAACATAGCTCATGATCCCCTCCTTCCCCATTGGAACAAACTTTTTGAGCTTGTTCCAGTTGGGGGTGGGGGCAGATGGGGGGGGGGGGGGGGGTCGTGAGCTATATTTTGGAGGCATAAATTGAAAACATAACAAAATTTCGATGGTAATTTTTCAGGGCTTAAAATTCATGTGCAAATCAGAATCGCAAACGATTCTCACACAGAAAACAATGAGAATCAACTTTGATCTCTCGCTAAATGTTCATTTGATTCTCGTCATAGATTCTGAAACTGTCCATAAATAGACTGGAGGACTAACCTTCTTCTCCTTCATAGTAAGGTAAGACTGTGCCTTAACAGTGGTGTCTAGTGAAGTCTTGACGGCCTGAATATAAAGGCAGTCAAAAAATTTCTACAAACCCCTGAGGTACTGTAACCACCGACAGCAAGACCACCAAAATCCTGTATGTGGGAACAGTGTTCTACATGGATGATGGATGTATAAAACAAGAAACTCACCAAAACTGAGACTAGGCCCTTAACTGGTCGAGGGCTAGGAGCCACTATCGGGGGGCGCGGTGGCTCAGTTGGTAGAGGTGCAGGCTGCAAGCCGAGAGGTCCTCGGTTCGAATCCCACCTGCGGCAACTGCATTGTGTCCTTGGGCAAGGCACTTCACCCCCATTGCCCACGTGGGGGCACGGTGACGCTGTGTACTAAGGCGTACTGCACGTCGATGGTGCACCTGTCTTCAACCAATGCTAACCCTGCTTGTGTGGAGTTGGTATGTTGGGGAGCTGGCAGTTGCTCGCCGTTGCTCGGTGGTTCTCTCCGGGTACTCCGGCTTCCTCCACCCGTAAAACTGTCACGGTCATGGTTAGCCATTGTGCAGAAATATGTGACCTTAAACACCAATAAATAAATAAATAAATAAATAAATAGAAGCCACTATCCGGTCTCTACTGAAAAGTCCTGATTGCCACTATAGTGGCTTTACATTGTATTCATTACCCCATTTGCTCAGCAGTTGAAACACAAAAAATCTTTAAGCAAATTGTTTTATTACAATTTATTGGAGAGTGCCAAGAGGCACTCTCCAATAAATTGTTACAAAACAATTGTTTATTAACAAAATCTTACTACACTGGGGCTCCTTTTGCTTGTAGAATGGTATGAAAAAAAATACCTGCATTACAAATCACCTTTGAAAAATAATTTAGCACTCTACCATTTAAGGGTTTAAACTTGGAGAAATATATAGCTGGGGTTTGATTTCAACTATGGGGAATGTACTGGTTGCACTCACAAGAGTATATTTATTGGGGTTTAATGACACTTTCAACAACCAGGGTCACTTTGTGTCAGGTTTATGGATGGTGGAAGCCAGAGTACCCAGGGAGAATCACCGGGCAGCGGTAAGCAACTGTCAGACTCCACAATGTACAAATTCCACCCAAGCATTGTTAGCATTGGTTGAAGACAAGTGCATCATCTACAGGCAGTATAATGCCTTAGTACACAGTGCCACTGTTCCACCATGTGTGCAGTTGGGATTAAGTCCCTTGCCCAAGTACACAATGCAGTCACAACTGAGCCACTGTGCTACAAGGGTATAAGACCATTCTCATATTCTCAATTGTTTAAAAACAGAAAATCAATTTTCTCTGCAGAAGTTCGCAAGAATCAAAACTGATGATCGTGAATTAGGACAGATTTTATCCTGATTTTTAGCTTAACTTGACAAAATCAAGATAAGCTATTGCCATCACGCGTGCGGAAGTCTGTTCGTCTGTGAGTCTGTAAGTCTGTTCACATTTTCCTTTAGCACAGGCTACATCCTGTAGTTATCCAATCATCACAAAATTTCATATGCAGGTTTGGGGTCATGTCTAGATGAGAACGTCCCCTTTTGTTCTCAATCGGTCAACCGTGATGACTGCCCGAGCCCAAAACCCAAAAACCTTTAGCACAGACTACAGGTTGTATTTATGAAGGGATTTCATCGTAACTTTGTAGGATGCCTCTGTATAATATCTAGATGAGAATGTCCCCTTTTGGTCATGATCTGGCAACCCTGACGGCTACCCAAGCCCGAAACCCAAAAACTTTTAGCACAGTCTGCAGGTCATATTTAATGTGAAGGGATTTCATTGTAACTTGGTAGGATGACTCTGTATGATGTCTAGATGAGAACTTCCACATTTGATTATGATCTGTCAGTCGTGACGACTGCCCGAGCCCAAAAACCTTTAGCACAGTCTACAGGTCATATTTATAGAGGGATTTCATTGTAACTTGGTAGGTTGACTCCATATAATGTCTAGATGAGGACATCCCCTTTTGGTCACGATAGGTCAACTGTGATGGCTACAGGGGCCCGAAATCTGAAAACCTTTAGCACAGTCTGCAGGTCATATTTATGAAGGAATTTGATTCTAACTTGGTAGAATGTCTCCAGATAATGCCTAGATGAGAACGTCCCCTTTTGTTCACGATCATTCAACCATGACGGCTGCCCGAGCTCAAAACCCAAAAAGCTTTAGCACAGACTACAGGTCATATTTATGAAGGGATTTCATTGTAACTTGGTAGGATGACTCAGTATAATGTCTAGATGAGGACGTCCCCTTTTGGTTGCGATCAGTCAACCATGATGTCTACACAGGCCTGAAGCCCAAAAACCATTAGCACAGTCTACAAGTCATATTTATGAAGGGATTTCATTGTAACTTGGTTGGATGACTGGTGTTGGAATAATTTCACTGTAAATTGGTAACTTTCGTTGATATACATTAACTGTGAGGGCCACATACATTAACTATGAGGGCCACATTAACCCACCCCTCAATTCTTTAGTACAGTCTACACCTCATATTATTTTTATTGAAAATGTAGCATAAAGGGAACAGAAATTAACATATTCCCAATTATCACAATTCTTGTCTTATTTCATAATCCTTTCATAAACATTGACCATTATCCTTTTCATCAAACATAACACACAGACAAGTTAAGCAACAGTGTCATTGACACTTTCATTGTGAATAGTGCAGGCCATTTAGGGTTGTTTTATTTAGATGAATGAATAATTAAGATGGAGTATTTTCACTTGACAAAATACCAACAGTAAAATTTTTGGGTTTTGAACATCGAGGTCTCACTTAGTACTCAAACGATTAGTCGACTAGTCGATGTCGACTCTGGGCAAACCAGTAGTCGACTCTCAACTGTGCAGTCGACTAGTCGGAGGAGTTCAAGCTTTTAGGTAAATAGTATCCCTTCTGTGCCACTGTCAGACAGTTTGAACAGCAATATTGGGCAATCAATGTATACATCTATTGCCATCTAATAGTATTGACAGTAGTTTGTTTTAACTGGTACTAGTAGAGTCCTGAAATATTTTGGGCTATCAGGATATGTTATTAATTTGCCTTCTTGCAATTTATGGGAGAGTGCCTATAGGCACTCTCCCATGAATCGCAACAAGGCAAATTAAATAAGACTATATAATTTCACTCTTAGCATAATTAGAAGCACATTAACAGAATAATGTTCCAGTAAGTTGCTGTATATGAAAGCCCAAGTGAAGCCAAATTTGGACCTTCAGCACTCTACCGGAACACCAACACTGTTATAAGGAGACAAGTTATCACCAATGACTAGTCGAAGTCAACTTGACTTTTGGGTATTGACTAGTTGACTTTGGAATTCACTAGTCGTTTGAGCACTGGTCTCACTGCATGAATTAAGAAACCCAGTTCATTATACCAGCATATAATGGTTGTCTGATGAAAGTTTTGCAATTTTGTTATTTTGAACTTGGTTCCATATGACTGAACACGAAACAGAATAACACCAGTGTTGTCATGACTATAGGTATATCTGTTAGCTGCTGTGATAAGCTCTGATGATAATAAATTTGAAAAAGTATTTTAACCCTTTCCCAACGCAGATGATATCAAAGTTTATTATTTTAAATATCATTTTTTAAAAAGTTCTCCAAAAATTTCAACAAAACCATATCATGTGACCCCTCATTGGAATGAGCTCAACGAGCTCGTTCCAAAGAGGGGTCACATGATATGGTTTTGTTGACATTGTTTGAAAAATATTATTTTTTCTGCTGCTGAATTTGCATATTATGTGGGCAGATGTGGCCGATTCGTTGGGTAAAGGGTTAAACCATGAAAAAATGTTTTGCTGTTGATGCTTCAATTCCACTTGGACACATACTCACACATGCCCAAAGTTCACACACAAGCCAGAAAATAAGCAGACTGACATCTGCAAAATGAGGCCCCCAGAGGGTGAATTTAGTGATGCTACCCTGCACAGCAGGGTAGCATCACTAAATTTCCCCTCTGTGAACCTCAGTCTGAATGAGGGTCTCAAACCTAAACAGAACGAGGTACCCAGAGGATAAATTGGCCCACTGTATGGGATAGCATGATCAAATTCACCCTCTGGGGACCTCATTCTGCAAATATCAGACAGCTTATTTTCAGGCCTGTTCACACACTAGACTCTCGAGAATTCTAGTATTGACAGTCAACTTTGGGATCTTCATTTAAATATCCTGAACTTACTGCAAGCATTTAAGCAATGCTTTTTAGATTAATGTAATGATAAAAGTTGAAGAGTGATGAACGTGCACAGTTGGCTCCCAGTTACATAGCTTAATTTCTTATCACTCTCACACATCTGTGATGCCCCATTTTTGCAACTGACTGTGGTAAACTTTTTCTCATGATCATAAATTATAAGCAGTGGAAAAAAGCTAACAATTTTATGACACCCCAGCCCTACCTGGGTTTAACCCTTTACCTAATGAATCGCCCGCATCCGCCCGCATAATATGCAAATTGAGCAGTTTAAAAAATTAAATTTTTCAAAATATTTCAACAAAACCACATCATGTGACCCCTCATTGGAACGAGCTCATTGAGCTCGTTCCAATGTGGTGTCACATGAAATGGTTTTGTTGAAATATTTTGAAAAATTAAAAAAAATTATATTTAAAATAATAAATTTTGATATAGTCTGTGTTGGGTAAAGGGTTAACTATTTACCCTCTGAGTATTTTTTAAATTATTTTTCATTAAAACTAGTCATTGCTGCTGTACATATTAACTGTTCCATTAGACCTAAAAAAAAATCTTCTTATCAGATCACTGAAGTTAAGCCACGTCGAGCCCGGTAAGTCCTTGAATGGGTGACTGTATGAATGATTGATTCGGACTTCTGCCTTGTGTCCATAGGCAAGGCACTTAACCCCAATTGTCCACATGAGGGCATGATGACGCCGTGTACTGCACTCGATAGTGCACATGTCTTCAACCAATCTAACCCTGCCTGTGCTGCAGTGCGGAGTTATGATGTTGGGGAGCTGCAGCTGCTCGTCATTGCTCGGTGGTTCTCTCCGGGTACTCCGGCTTCCTCCACCCATGAAAATTGTCACTGACACGATATGACCTTGGCTGTTAAAGTGCTGTTAAACCTTAATAAATAAATAAATAAATAAATAGACCTCAAAAAACAAATTCCCTCAATTTTATGATGAGGAAGGGAGGCTTTTCTTCTTTTTTGGAGTAATCCACAAAATAGTTATGAAAAGAGCTAAAATTGTTAATTTAACTCCTTGCACTTTTCTGTCAAAAAAAGAATGTAGACAGCATGGAAATTTTCCATACTGCAGCTGCAAATTTAAGTAACAATATTTTGTTTGACAGATCTCACTGAGCTCTGTCAAACAAGATATAGTTGGTTCAGTTTCACCTACAATTGTAAAATAGTATTATTGAAGAGATTTCCAGGTAATAAAAAAAAGTGATAAGGCAAATTTTCAATAACGAGGGAGGGGTCTGAGAAACACAAATTTTTTTTAATAGCCTTATCATACTTTTAAAAAGAAAGAATTTACCCAGTATGTATGAACCTGGGGATTTTTATTATGTGAAGCTGAAATTGTAGTTTTCAACCCCTTACCCAACATAATGGCCAAAACCAGCCAGTGCTATTCACAAAAATCGGCAATTAATTTTCATTATGTTTTCATTTTTTTGTCTCAAAAACATAGGCTATGACCCCTCTTTGGAATGAGCTCAGTGAGCTCATTCCAAAGAGGGGTCATAACCTATGTTTTTGAGACAAAAAATGAAAAAGAGTAGTTATTCAAGAATTTTGTTTACAAGTGTCATCTGCTTTTCATGTAAGGTAAAGGGTTGAAGCTATGATGCATATATAATACCGTACTTATTACAAAGATGTTCATCACCCTGACACATGCGACACATCTGATTGTTTTAGATGACATATGGCTCCGATGGGCAGAATGCTGCATTATATCTTGTTACAATACATTTATTAATGTAAAGCACATGCCACAATAACAAACATAATATTACAACTACTACTATGTCAGAAGTAGCGATTTCTAAACTGTGTTGTGGAAAAGGTTAAATGTTACGGATTCTTTATACATTACACATTATGAAATAAATACTACACTGATTCAGTAATATCCTTCCTGGGGTGCAGTTTTGTGAATAAATTTTATTATTAAACATTTATGAATGGAGTGCTTTGTTTGGAACAAAGAAACTATTAATTTATTATCAAAGAAAAACAACCCACGGAGTCCAATATCTGTATGCGAAAAAAAAGGTATTGTATATCATGTGATCATGTTTGATTTATTTGGAGTGGGAAGATATAAATGGAGTAAAATCAATATAGATATACTGTTTGCATCTGAATACCAATAAAAAGGCATATGTCATTGCAATTCATAGTGGCAAAGTATTGAAGAATTGCTAATGTATTCACAGAGTGCATACAGCAGTTGGCTGAAGCAAATTGTCATTACCATTACCGTACAGTGAAATATCTCTTGGCAAATGATAAATTTGTTTATCTTTTAGAGATGGGCAGAACATTGAAAAACCAAACTCATATCAGTATCACAGGCATACCAAAAAACAAACCGAACCAAGCCTGAAAATAAGCAGTCTGTCATTTGCAGAATGAGGTCCTCAAAGGGTGAATTTGCTGTTGCTCTCCCATACAGTGGGCCAGTTTATCCTCTGGGTACCTCTTTCTGTTATTGTTTGAGACCTTAATTCAGATTGAGGTTCACAGATGGTTAATTTAGCGATGCTACCCCTCACAGCAGTGTAGCATCACCAAATTCACCCTCTGGGGACCTAATTTTGCAGATGACATTCTGCTTATTTTCTGGCTTGAACTGAATCCATCATTGAATACTGATGCTTTGGCTGAGTGGTTACAGCATTGGACTTCAAACCGAAAGGCCCATGGTTCGATCCCTGCCTTGGGTACTGCATTGTATCCTTGGGCAAGGCACTTAATCCTGATTGCCCACATGTGGGCATGGTGGAACTGTGTACTAAGGCATACTGCATGTCGATGGTGCACTTGTCTTCAACCAATGCTAATCCTACTTGGGCGGAGTCAGTACGTTGGGGAGTCTGTTAGTTTCACGGTGCTGCTTGGTGGTTTCCTCCATCTGCAAAACTCTCCAACATTAGGTTACCTTGGATGTTGAAAATATTGTTAAACCCCAATAAAAAAGGGAATACCCATACTGTCTGAGTTTTCATATTTTCTTACATTCAATACTTACATGTAAAAGGCCTTTTCGAGGCTTGATAGCAGTTAAAGAGTTTATTTTCATGAAAGAAGTGACTGATTTCATTTTCAGTTTTGTTAACCCTTAAACCTTTCGCGATTCAGCCAAACCGACCCCCCAGACTTGGGATATTGGAGTTAATTTAGGGATCATCTCGTCTGTTAGATAAAGGTATAAAATGTTCCATTCATTTAGATTGTCAGGAAATTCAAGATTTATCTTCCCAGCTTCAGAACATGGGATATCTAGTGGAACAAAATCTGTGCATTTTTCCCATTGAAAAATTGGACCAATTCCACGACTACGCAAGCTCCCTCGTATTCTGCCATGTCCCTGACCAGCACTTCTTTTTCTGCCACATCCCCTCCCACTGGCCAGTCCTATTCCACTCCGTCATCTGGATTATTACTGGCAACATCATCTGAACATCCAGCACTCATAGTAGTGTCATATGTGTCAGCTTGATTTGAGCCAGACTGTACCACAGAATCCTTTTTCCACGTTGCTATCAATTGTCATCTTCGTCAGTGGAATTACTGTGAGGTGCAATATGCGCTAAAACTGTAGCCAATCATCTAAAGGGAAACAACTCTAAATTCATTCGGGCATGAAATTACTTCGTGGACTGATAGAGACAGCACACATGGACTGAAGTGAGAGTAGATGCATTACTATTCCATCGGCACGCAGCGCGCAGACGGGTTTGTAGTGTCAGTTTACCACTGGCACGGCTCGCGCCAACAAGTCATGAAAGGGTTAAGGGTCTGGGAAATTGTCGTAATTCCTTCTAGACTACCACCTGTACATATCCTGTTGTTTAGCTGTGATTACTAGTCAAGTCTTGGCTCCATGTGTAGGCAGCCAAGACTTGACTAGAATTCACTGCTCAAGTGATTTATCTATTGTCATCAGGACCACCTAATGATGGCATGTTAATGTGATAATGATACATACACGTAAATGCCTAAACTAGGCCTTTGAATGTTAAGATGTGTTTGGAACAAGTCACAAAATTACTGTAGATATGATTTATGTTGGCAAAAGAATGTCAGTGTTGAGCTCATTGGCACTAGCATTTGAGTTGCTGTGGATGAATGATACAATAACATCTTATTCTGTGCATTCCTGATGTTAATTCCCCTTCGGTACTATCAGCTAATCTCAGTTAACCCTTTACCCAACGTAACGGCCAAAACCGGCCAGCGCTATTCTAAAAAATCGCCAATTAATTTTCAAAATATTTTCATTTTTTGTCTCAAAAACATAGGTTATGACCCCTCGTTGGAACGAGCTCGTCGAGCTCGTTCCAACGAGGGGTCATAACCTATGTTTTTGAGACAAAAAATGAAAAAATTTAGTTATTCAAGAATTTTTTTTGCAAGTGTCGTCTGCTTTTCATGTTAGGTAAAGGGTTAAGTCACATACCAAATACCTAACCAATACCTTCATGATATACCCTCTAAAAATACCGAAACCAATACCAAACTCCAAATTCCAATACTGCCCATCTATATTATCTTGCCAGGCTCTTTTGACTCTTTCATTAGCTTAACTTGACAAAGTCAAGATAAGCTATTGCCATCACACGTCCGTAAGTCTGTTAGTCTGTGAGTCTGTTAGTCTGTGAGTCTGTTCACATTTTCCTTTAGCAGAGGCTACAACCCGCAGTTCTTGTCTGATCGTCACAAAATTTCAAATGCAGGTTTGGGGTCATGTCAGGATGAGAACGTCCCCTTTTGGTCATGATCGGTCAACCGGTATGGCTGCCCGAGCCCAAAACCTGAAAACCATTAGCACAGTCTACAGGTCATATTTATGAAGGGATTTCATTGTAACTTGGTAGGATGCCTCTGTATAATGCCTAGATGAGAACGTCCCCTTTTGGGCATGATCTGTCAACTATGATGGCTGCCCAAGCCCGAAACCCAAAAACTTTTAGCACAGTCTGCAGGTCATGTGTAATATGGAGGGATTTCATTGTAACTTGGTAGGATGACTCCTTATGATGTCTAGATGGGAATTTCCCTATTTGGGCGTGATCTGCCAACCATGACAACTGCCCAAGCCCAAAATCCGAAAACCTTTAGCACAGTCTACAGGTCATATTTATTGAGGACTTTCAATGTAACTTGGTGGGTTGACTTCATATAATGTCTAGATGAGAAAGTCCCCTTTTGGACTTGATTGAGCAACTATGACGGCTACAGGGGCCCAAAGTCCGAAAACCTTTAGCACAGTCTACAGGTCATATTTATGAAGGGAGTTCATTGTAACTTGGTAGGATGACTCCAAATAATGTCTAGATGAGATTGTCCCATTTTGATCGCGATCATTCAGCTTTGATGGGGCCCAAAAACCTTTAGCATAGTCTATAGGTCATATTTATGGAAGGATTTCATTGTAACTTGTTAGGTTGACTCCATATAATGCCTAGATGATGACATCCCCTTTTGGTTGTGATTGGTCAACTGTGATGGCTACAGGTGCCTGAAGCCCGAAAATCTTGAGCACAGTCTACAGGTCATATTTATGAAGGGATTTCACTGTAACCTCGTAGGATCACTCCAGATGATGCTCAGATGAGAATGCCCCCTTTTGGTTGCGATCATTCAACCATGATGGCTGCCCGAAGCCCGAATACCTTTAGCACAGTCTACAGGTCATATTTATGAATGGATTTCATTGTAACTTGGTAGGTTTGACTTCATATAATGTCTAGAAGAGAACGTCCCCTTTTGGACACGATTGGGCAACTGTGACAGCTACAGGGGCCCGAAGCCCAAAAACCTTTAGAACAGCCTACAGGTCATAATTATGAAGGGATTTCATTGTAGCTTGGTAGGATGACTCCAAATAATGTCTAGATGAGAACGCCCCCTTTTGGTCGTGATCATTCAGCCTTGATGGCTGCCCTAGCCCAAAAACCTTTAGCATAGTCTATAGGTCGTATTTATGGAAGGATTTCATTGTAACTTGTTAGGTTGACTCCATATAATGCCTAGATGATGACATCCCCTTTTGGTCGTGATTGGTCAACTGTGATGGCTACAGGTGCCCAAAGCCCCAAAATCTTGAGCATAGTCTACAGGTCATTTTTATGAAGGGATTTCATTGTAACTTCGTAGGATCACTCCAGATGATGCCCAGATGAGAATGTCCCCTTTTGGTTGCGATCATTCAACCATGATGGCTGCCCGAGCCCAAAAACCTTTAGCACAGTCTTCAGTTCATATTTATAAAGGGATTTCATTGTAACTTGGTAGGTTGACTTCATATAATGTCTACATGAGAACAGCCCCTTTTGGACACCATTAGGCAACTGTGATGGCAACAGGGGCCTGAAACCTGAAATCCTTTAGCACAGTCTACGGGTGATATTTATGAAGGGATTTCATTGGACCTTGGTAGAATAACTCCAAATAATGTCTAGATGAGAATGTCCCATTTTGATCGCGATCATTCAGCCTTGATGGGTGCCCGAGCCCAAAAACCTTTAGCATAGGCAAAAGGTCATATTTATGGAAGGATTTCATTGTATCCTGTTAGGTTGACTCCATATAATTCCTAGATGATGACATCCCCCTTTGGTCATGATTGGCCAACTGTGATGGCTACAGGTGCCCGAAGCCTGAAAACCTTGAGCACAGTCTACAGGTCATATTTATGAAGGGATTTAATTGTAACTTCGTAGGATCACTCCAGATGAGATTTCCCCTTTGGTTGCGATCATTCAACCATGATGGCTGCCTGAGCCCGAAGCCTGAAAACCTTTAGCACAGTCTACAGGTCATATTTATGAAGGGATTTCATTGTAACTTGGTAGGTTGACTTCATATAATGTCTAGATGAGAACGTCCCCTTTTAGACATGATTGGACAACTGTGATGGCTACAGGGGCCTGAAGCCTGAAAACCTTTAGAACAGTCTACAGGTCATAATTATGAAGGTATTTCATTGTAGCTTGGTAGGATGACTCCAAATAATGTCTAGATGAGAACATCCCCTTTTGGTTGTGATCATTCAGCCTTTATGGCTGCCCGAGCCCAAAGACCTTTAGCATAGTCTATAGGTCATATTTATGGAAGGATTTCATTGTAACTTGTTAGGTTGACTCCATATAATGCCTAGATGATGACATCCCCTTTTGGTTGTGATTGGTCAACTGTGATGGCTACAGGTGCCTGAAGCCTGAAAATCTTGAGCACAGTCTACAGGTCATATTTATGAAGGGATTTCACTGTAACTTCATAGGATCACTCCAGATGATGCTCAGATGAGAATGCCCCCTTTTGGTTGCGTTCATTCAACCATGATGGCTGCCCGAAGCCTGAATACCTTTAGCACAATCTACAGGTCATATTTATGAAGAGATTTCATTTTAACTTGGTAGGTTTGACTTCATATAATGTCTAGAAGAGAACGTCCCCTTTTGGACACAATTGGGCAACTGTGACAGCTACAGGGGCCCGAAGCCCGAAAACCTTTAGAACAGTCTACAGGTCATAATTATGAAGGGATTTCATTGTAGCTTGGTAGGATGACTCCAAATAATGTCTAGATGAGAATGTCCCCTTTTGGTCGCGATCATTCAGCCTTGATGGCTGCCCGAGCCCAAAAACCTTTAGCATAGTCTATAGGTCATATTTATGGAAGGATTTCATTGTAACTTGTTAGGTTGACTCCATATAATGCCTAGATGATGACATCCCCTTTTGGTCGTGATTGGTCAACTGTGATGGCTACAGGTGCCCAAAGCCCAAAAATCTTGAGCATAGTCTACAGGTCATTTTTATGAAGGGATTTCATTGTAACTTCGTAGGATCACTCCAGATGATGCCCAGATGAGAATGTTTTGGTTGCGATCATTCAACCATGATGGCTGCCCGAGCCCAAAGCCCGAAAACCTTTAGCACAGTCTTCAGTTCATATTTATAAAGGGATTTCATTGTAACTTGGTAGGTTGACTTCATATAATGTCTACATGAGAACAGCCTCTTTTGGACACCATTAGGCAACTGTGATGACAACAGAGGCCTGAAGCCCAAAATCCTTTAGCACAGTCTACAGGTGATATTTATGAAGGGATTTCATTGGACCTTGGTAGGATGACTCCAAATAATGTCTAGATGAGAATGTTCCCTTTTGGTCGTGATCATTCAGCCTTGATGGCTGCCCGAGCCCAAAACCCCAAAACCTTTAGCATAGTCTACAGGTCATATTTATGAAGGAATTTCATTGTAACTTGGTAGGTTGACTTCATATAATGTCTAGATGAGACCGTCCCCTTTGGACGCAATTGGGAAACTGACGGCTACTGGGGCCCCAAAGCCCGAAAACCTTTAGCACAGTCTACAGGCCATATTTATGAAGGGATTTCAATGTAACTTGATAGGATGACTCGTTTTGGAATAATTTCACTGTAACTTGGTAACTTTCGTTGATATACGTTAACTGTGAGGGCCACATACATTAACTGTGAGATCATATTAACCCACCCCTCAGCTCGTTAGTACAGTGTACTCCTCATATTATTTTTATCAAAAACATAGCATACAGGGAACAGAAATGAACATATTCCCAATTATCACACTTCTTGTCTTATGTCATAATCCTTTCATAAACATTGAACATTATCCTTTTCATCAAACACAACACACAAGTTAAGCTACAGTGTCATTGACATTTTCATTTTTGAAATGCTGACATAAACTTGGTATATCTCTGAATTTGTGATAATATAAATGTTGTGATGTCATATGTGGTCAGTAAGGGCTTTCTGAGCCAGGCCTGTATAATTGTCAGATATTTTTAGCTCACCTGACTGACTGCCAGGGTCAGCTATAGTGATCACATTTCGTCCATCGTCCGACCATCATCTGTCATCCATGAACATGGTATTCATGACTTTTCCTCCCAAACCACCGAAATGATTTCAGTGAAATTTGAGTTTATTATTTGTTATGATGTTTTGTTTTAATTTAAATCAATTTGCCCCAGTACATTGGGTGAGGGTGAGGGAAAATGCTCCCAAATTTTGAAAAAGTCTTCTCATGAACTGGTTGGTTCAACAACTTGATATTGGGTACTGAGCTTCCTTTTGAGGTTTAAAATAAAGTTTGTAGGGCAATATTTGCCTTTGTAATGGGAGGGGCAAGATTCTTGGCCCTGCCCAAAATTAAAATTTTTTGAATTTATAGGCAAATTTGAACCAAATAGGGTATGTGATAGTATTGGGTCATAGCTTATTGATTCATATCAAAAGAAATGTTCTTGCATTTCCGTGGGAATGCCAGGAGATAAAAAAACAGAAATATTTTCAAATGTCCATATTTACCAAACCAATAACTGTTATTTAGTATGAAGCATCCTTAGTACTAGTAGAATCAAGTAGTAAAAACAAATTACTGTTGACTGTATCATAGGGTAACATGGGGAATCAAAAAGCTTGATGAGCTCGTTCCAATGGGGGTCACATGATATGATTTTATTGAAATTGTTTTAAAAATACTGGGTTTTTTTTTGACTGCCCACATTGTAAACTATTTGGAAGGACTCGTTCGATTAATTTGGTAAAGGTTAATTTGAGGGCTATAATTTTCATTATCTTCGAGCACTTATCTTTTACAACTGTTTGATATAAACTAATCAGTTTTGTAAATATTGTTGATAAATAAATACACAAATCTCATCTAGGAAATAAGGTTTCTAGAACAATCATCGGGTAATATTCTTTATCTTCAGTTCAGCTTATTTTCTTGACCTTTATTAACTGGTAGAGTGCTAAGTTTTTTGAGGTGTTAGAATTTTGTTCACATTTTATTGCCTTGCTACAATTTATGGGAGAGTGCCTACAGGCACTCTCCCATAAATTGTAGCAGGGCAATTCCATCCAGACTAAATAATATCACATCAAGAATTAATTGAAGCACATTCACAGAATATCAGGCCTTTAAGCTGCGGTACCTGAACTTCAGGATAAAGCCCAAAAATGGGCTTCCAGCACTCTACCAGTTAATCTTGAGAGGCCTAATTCTGACTTTGATCTATATGTATTTTTACTGCAACAAAACAGGTGCCCAACTTAACTCTTTACCCTATGCCGACAATATCAAAATTTATTATTTTAAATATAATTGTTTAAAATTTTTCAAAAAATTTCAACAAAACCATATCATGTGAGCCCTCTTTGGAACGAGCTCAACAAAACCATATTATGTGACCCTCGTTGGAATGAGCTCAATGCGCTCGTTCCAAAGAGGGGTCACATGATATGGTTTTGTTGAAATTTTTTGGAAAAATGTATTTTTTCAGCTGCTGAATTTGCATATTACGTGGGCAGATGTTGTCGATTCGTTGGGTAAAGGGTTAAGATACAGTTGTCATGTAATGTTGCAAGTAACAGTCCAAGTATATTGTGGCAGTTGTTTTAGGCAAGTCTTGGCTGCCTATATAGCAGCCAAGACTTGCCTAGAAATAACTACAAAACCATAGAATGTAGACTGTCAGTGTTTTGCAAAAATGTATAAAAATATTAAGACCCCAAGGATTAACAGAGCTCCATTAAATAATCTAAATAGAATTAACATGTCAAAATTTCGACTAGAATGTGGACCAGTTGCAAAGTGGAACCATTTTAATTGAATAGCCACTTTGACAGTGAAACATTATTCAGTTAACCCTTTACCTAACGTATTTCCCATATCTGCCCACGTAATATGCAAATTGAACAGTTGAAAAAATTAAATTTTTCAAAATATTTCAAGAAAACCATATCATGTGACCCCTCATTGGAACGAGCTCATTGGGCTCGTTCCAATGAGGGGTCACATGATATGGTTTTGTTGAAATTTTTTGAAAAATCTAAAAAAATTATATTTAAAATAATAAATTTTGATATCATCTGCGTTGGGTAAAGGGTTAACAGGAGTATTCAATTAACAGAGATTTGCACACTTCACCATATTCTAGTGATAACCTGAGCATTTATTCGATTGTATCTTGTTTGACAGAGCGCATAGAGCGCTGTCATACAAGATATAATAGATTAAACAGCTGTATTGGATGTGCAGAAGTGGAGCGAGTCCTTATTATATTTTGGGGGGAGCGTGGTGGCGCAGTGGTAGACTGTTGGACTTCTATTCTGGAGGTCCCAAGTTCGATCCCCCGACCGGGATGACCCGCGTTGTGTCCTTGGGCAAGGCATTTTATCGCAGTTGCCTACATGGGGGCACAATGACACCGTGTACTGAGGCATACTGCATGCTGATGGTGCACATGTCTTCAACCGCTGTAACCCTGCTTGAGCGGAGCTTGAACAGAGTTAGAATGTTGAGGAGCTGACAGTTGCTCGTCAATGCTCGGTAGTTCATTCCAGGTATTCTGGCTTCCTCCACCCATAAAACTGTCACAGTCACGATTAGCCATTGTGCATAAGTATGTGACCTAAAACACCAATTAATAAATAAAATAATTAAGTGGGTGCCACTATACTCCAATGTTATGACTATTTGCATAGTAGTACACCCTGTAAAAATGATGGGTTAAAGCAAAAATAAACCAATTTAGATTATGTGTTATATATTTTTGGACCCATGTAGTTACTACTACATTATCATTGCTTATGTATCCACAGTCCCATATAGCTGATATACTGTGAATAGGACTTTATTGAAAAAAAAAAAAAAGACTACATTCTCATATTATTTGCATTTCCAACCCACATTTGCTGCTTTCGTGCAACGTGAAAAAAGATCATTGGGTAAGGCTAAAAAATTCATGTGAGAATCACAATTGATTCTTGTAAATGATTCTCGCAAGGAATACAATGAGATTCAACTTTGATTCTTGCAAAAGCTATGTTTTTGACACAAAAAATTGAAAAAATAATGAAAATTGAATGGCAAATTTGCATTTCCAACCCCCATTTGCAGCTTTCATGCAGTGTGAAAAAAGATCATTGGGTAAGGCTAAAAAATTCATGTGAGAATCAGAATTGATTCTTGCAAATGATTCTCGCAAGGAATACAATGAGAATCAACTTTGATTCTTGCAAAAGCTTTGTTTTTAACACAAAAAAATTGAAAAAATAATGAAAATTGAATGGGATTTTTTGTGTATAGTGCTGGCAGGTTTTGACCGTTATGTTGGTAAAGGGTTAAACAGGCCTTGACAAATCCATATTTTGGTAAACCTATAAACAGACTGTCCATTTAGTTGTTCATTAACCTACTCTGAAGGTTAAGTAAATTTGTTTCATTTATCTATTGGTTAACCAAAAATCCAAACCCAAAATCAGGCTTGGGACGATATCCTGGTACTCTGATACGTACCGAAACGGCAACCCACGATACACGTACAGGCACGGATGTTCAAATTTCATTGTATCGTGATACCACTATCTTTTGGATGGTCACCTATCTTAAAAGTCAACTATTTCACTGACAATTTATTCAACACAACACATTTTAGGCTTGGATGATTTGGCCAACTCAAATATCCCAATATCAGAATATAATACCAGGGTACACAGGAATACCAATTATTAAATCAGGGTATTTTTTGTTTGGGTTTGCATCGCTGTTTGTGAAGCAAGATCTCTCAGGTGCGATCTAATCACCGAAATTTTGCTTGCATGGTGTGATTCAATTTTTTATGCGCTCATCCAACATTCCGATTCAAAAATGGTAAAACTACAGATAAACAGTGTAACAGTATACCAATTTATTATGAACGTCCATTAGTTATGCGAAATGTTCAATTTTTAAACACCATTTTAGGGGTGTTTTCAAATCAGTTGACAAAACTCCACTCATGTTTTCTACGATGTCAGTGCCTATTAATTAGCTCCTGTGATACATATCGTATCGTGACTCATGTACCTAGATACGTAACATACTGTGAATTTGGTGTATCGTCCCAACCCTACACAATATGCCACAGGCAAATCCCGAAAGCTGTAGACCTGAGCTGGGGGTGGGTTTGGGAGGGAAATGTAGAGTTATGCCTCTTCTGTTGCCAACATGTGATGACTTCCGATGATAAAAATATCAGCGAAGCAGAAATACCCAATCACTAGAAATATAGAGTTGTGCCTCTTCTATTGCAGCATTGCATATAAGAAAGTGTAGCGATGAATAGGGCCAGAATTGATTTGGCAGAGTCCCCATCATACATCAGGCTACAGTGCTACAGTGCATTTCTGTTGCATAATCTGTGACAACAACTGTTTCTAATAATGTTTTACAACTGAATAATAAGCAGAAATTTAATATTTGTTTGTGTACTACTTTCTCCTCAGGCATCTAATATGACAATCATAAAAATGTTGGTTAACTGATGGATCCTTTTGGTAAACTGAATGTCTGTTCGCCTCAATTTTTGTTTGCATAACCTCCAGGCAAACGGAACAATCGTTCGCCTGAATTGTCAAGGCCTGGTAAAGGCCTTCTACTTATTTTTCGCTCCCTCATAATAAATTAACCCTTTACCCAACGTAACGGCCAAAACCGGCCAGCGCTATTCTCAAAAATCGCCAATTAATTTTCACTATTTTTTTCATTTTTTGTCTCAAAAACATAGGTTATGACCCCTCGTTGGAACGAGCTCGTCAAGCTCGTTCCAACGAGGGGTCATAACCTATGTTTTTGAGACAAAAAATGAAAAAAATTAGTTCTTCAAGAATTTTTTTTGCAAGTGTCGTCTGCTTTTCATGTTAGGTAAAGGGTTAACACTTTGACTTAGCAGTGATGTCTAGTGAAGTCTTGGCTCCCTGTACAGGCAGTCAGGATGTCACTAGAAACATTTGTCAATTCGTCCCCTGAGTTCTAATGTGTTCTATGTGCCTACTGATGAATTGTCAAGGTACTGTAATTTCCATCAGCAAGACCCCCAAAAGCCTGTATGTTGGAACAAGTTTTCTAAATGTAAAACAAGAAAATTCACCAAAACTTGAATCTAGGTCCAGAAGGGTTCAGCGTTAGTATATAAACAGGAAGGGAAGTCCGGTATATGTGATGGGAAATTGTATTGCATTGTATATCAAGGGAGATAATCAAAGCTTGGAAGGAATGTCAGAATCAGAGACTTCCCAGTTGTATAAAAGATAATAGGTTTGTTTTTACTGGGAAATACGTACAGGTTGCACCCACTGAGGTTTAACCCTTTACCTAACGTAACGGCCAAAACCGGCCAGTGCTATTCTCAAAAATCGCCTATTAATTTTCATTATTTTTTAGCTCAACTTTGACAAAGTCAAATTTGAGCTATTGTCATGGCCCGTCGTCCGTCTGTCCGTCCGTCCATCCGTCTGTCTGTCCGTCCGTCTGTCCGTACGTCAACAATTGGCTATGGCTCGGGCTAGAGGTCGTATTTATGAACCGATCTTTACGAAACTTCTTGTGTACCTTTGTTATGACCCTGGGACGGGAACGAGTGTTTTTAGGTGTGGTCCGAAATTCAAGATGGCTGCCAGCGGCCATTTTGTACCGATGATGCAAAAATCAGTTTTTTGTACAGAACTTCTGTATGAAAGTTCTGATTTGAATAAAGTTTTGTATAAATGTTTAGTACCATAGGATACATCACATATAATACAGGTTTTTTTCTCGTGCGTAAATTATGCAAATTGGACTGACTTTGATTTATTTAGTGTTACTTTCAGAGCTGTAAGTGCCAAGCTGCTATGGCTTGGGCTAGAGGCCGTATTTATGAACCAATCTTTACGAAACTTCTTGGGTACCTTTGTTATGACCCTGGGACGGGAACGAGTGTTTTTAGGTGTGGTCCGAAATTCAAGATGGCTGCCAGTGGCCATTTTGTACCGATGATGCAAAAATCAGTTTTTTGTACAGAACTTCTGTATGAAAGTTCTGATTTGAATAAAGTTTTGTATAAATGTATAGTACAATGGGATACATCACATATAATACGGGGTTTTTTCTCGTGCGTAAATTATGCAAATTAGACTAACTTTGATTTATTTAGTGTTACTTTCAGCACTGTGAGTGCAAATCCCAATACGGCTCGTGCTAGAGGCCGTATTTATGAACCGATCTTCACGAAACTTCTTGGGTACCTTTGTTATCACTGTGGAACGAGAAGGAGTGTTTTTGGGTCCAGTCTGAAATTCAAGATGGCCACTAGCAGCCATTTTGTTCAAAATTAAGTGCAATCAGATTTTTGCGCAGAACTTCCAAATGAAAGATCTGATTTGAATAAATTTTTGTATGAATGTTTAGTACCATGGGATACATTACATATAATACAGAGTTTTTCTCGTGAATAAATTATGCAAATTAGGGGGCCGGGTGGGACTTGGAAAATTTTGGACCAAAATCCGGAAA
The DNA here is from genome assembly GCA_031216915.1 of Pictodentalium vernedei. NCBI lineage: Eukaryota > Metazoa > Mollusca > Scaphopoda > Dentaliida > Dentaliidae > Pictodentalium > Pictodentalium vernedei. Next base: position 436,979,837 of record CM062293.1, read on the forward strand.
TTAGTTTTTTGGTTTTTTATGCGTTTTGGTCAATTTTAAGACAAAAAAAAAAAAAATTTTTTTACACTGAAAATTTGGGGTCCGGGTGGGACTTAGAAAATTTTGGACCAAAATCCGGAAATTAGTTTTTTGTGTTTTGATGCATTTTGGTCAATTCTAAGAAGAAAAAATTTTAGTCTGAAAATATTTTGTTTGGGACTGAAAATTTCCACACAAAAATAATAATCTACAATGATTGGTCTTAATCTGTAGTCCATTACAGTCACCTTGTAATTCTTTTATTATTGTTGACTGGGCCAAAACAAATACTAATTCCTGTCATATTCATTATTCAGTTGTCTTGGTCACAGCAAGTACTAATTCCTGTCATATCCAAGTTGAGCTACAGAGTCATTGACTCTTTCATTTCATTTTTTGTCTCAAAAACATAGGTTATGACCCCTCATTGGAACGAGCTCGTCGAGCTCGTTCCAACGAGGGGTCATAACCTATGTTTTTGAGACAAAAAATGAAAAAAATGAGTTATTCAAGAATTATTTTTGCAAGTGTCGTCTGCTTTTCGGGTTAGGTAAAGGGTTAACTGTGCACTCTCAAGTAATAAATTATTTAACCGGTTGAGTGCTAGAAGCCACTATCAGGACTCTACAGAAAAATGCTGAAAGCCACTTTAGTGGCTTTGGACTGTATTCATTACCTCATTTGCTCAGTAGGTGAAACACACAAATGTTTAAAATAATTGTTTTTTTACAATTATTGGAGAGGCAAAGAGGCACTCGCCCTATAAACTGTAATAAAACAATTGTTTACGAACAAATTCTTATGAAACCTGAGCACCGTTTGCTTGCAGCATGGTAACCTTATAAAAAAATATGTTACAAATCGCCTTTAAAAAATAACTTACCACTCTACCAGTTAACCCTTTACCCAACATATTGATCAAAACTGCTCATTGCTGTTCACAAAATTCACCATTCAATTTTCATTACTTTTTCATTTTTGTCTCAAAAATATGGCCATAAGCCCATGTTTTTGATGCAAAAAATGGAAAAAAATATTCATTTGAGAATTTTGTTTGCAAGTGTCGTCTTTTTTTATGTTTGGTAACGGGTTAAGAATTGAAAATTCATTGTCACCGAAGGAGTTTGTGGGAATCCAAAACTAATTCTCGCAGATCAGAACAAAGTTTAAATCCTGTTGATGCCTAATAGATATATTCACACACCCACTTGCACAAGGTTTAAACTGCGAGTTACTTTTTTCAAGAAAATGGTACTTTCCCAAAGCATAATATGCCATGACTTTCGCACCAATCCAGGATTGTCAGGAGATGTGACATCGTATTTCCTGTTGTTGCATCATATTTCCTGCTGTGATTTTTTATTTTACTGAAATGTTCAGTTTTTCCCAGTGGCAGTGCCCCCCCCCCCCCCCCCCCCCCACACACTTTTTCCTCACTCAGGATCTCTCCAAGATCAAACTTTAAATTACTAACTGACTGTGGTTGTCCCACGCAATATTACACCAGCAAATGGCACACAACGATACACATCATGTGAGGTGTTGTAGAAACCCTCAGATATCACTTCTAGGATGTCCAAATATGAACATTTTTCTAATGGGGAGTTTCCCCAGACCCCCCCCCCCCCCCCACACACACACACACACACACACACACAAATGGGAGGGCAACACCCTCCTCCCTAGTTCAGCGAACTGAACATAGTGTGGGGGGGGGGGCTTAGCCACTACGTTCAGATTGCTGAACTACCCCCTCCTTAATCCTTCCCAATCCTCCTCTAGCTCAGGCATTCGAGAGATGCCTTTGGAATCTCGACCTTGAACACACCACCCTCCCCCATTATCTTACTTAGGCCCCCCCCCCCCCCCCCTAAATTGAAATCCTGGTGCCGCCACTGGTTTTCCCATGCGCAATTTAATAAATAAGTGATCCGTATTTTTCTGCATAAGTATATGGTATTTGCCATGTTCATCAGTCATAATTCCAAAAACAAATTCATGTGGCTATAAACTACATTCTTATTGTGATTCCATGTCATAAAGGTAGCATTAAACATTAAAGTCCTATCACTTAACCCTTCACCTAACAAATTGGCTGTATCTGACCACATCATTTACAAACTGAGCAGTTGAAAACATTTTTTTAAAAAGGTTTCAACAAAACCATGTCATGTGATCCCTCTGGAACAAGTTTCTCTAGCTTGGGAGGGGGTTGTGGTTGGGGAGGGGGGTTCACATGAGCTGGCTCTGTTGAAATGTTTTTAATAATTAAAAATAATGTGTATTGAGTAAAGGATTTTTGGTAAGTACTGTTGGAACCTACTGAACAAAAATCGCCACAAAGGTGTTCCATAGCTTTGGAATGAGCTCACATAGCTGATTCCAATATGAGAGTTTGAGTGAAAATCCACTCTCCACATACTGGTTTTGCAGCACACATCAAATGCAGCTTTTTCTGTTGATTACATGGACCCACAAATTTCTTTGTTGCCCTGTGTCACATTTAGGGCTGGCACGATTTTTAAATTTAGGAATCGATTAATTGTCGCAAGTAATCAATGATAATCGATTAATCATACCTAAATGCCCCCCCCCCCCCCCAAATCCCCCCCCCCACTCCCTCTCTTTGAGGTCGATAAAAATGAAGTTCAAGTCAGCTGACTTACCTCAAGGAAACAACGAAGACGATCCTTTGTAGGTACATTCAAAGCTTTGATGTTCTGAACTGTTGAACCGTCAGTGTAGCAATCAAGACCGGTCGGCAGTTGCGAACTTCGCAACTGCCGACCGGTCTTGATTATTACACTGACGGTTCAAAAGTTCAGAACATCAAAGCTTTGATGAATGTACCTGAAAGACAATTGCCTCCAACAGCTTCTTGGGGGTTTAACATCGATGTTCTTAACTCTTTACCTTTAGAAACAATAGTTTTTTCATCAAATTTTCTTTTAATTATTAAACGTCTAAAACAGGATACAATTTACTGATTATACGACAACGAAAAATACTAATCGATTCCGCCGTGACCGATCAATAGTCGATTAATCGAATAATCGTGACAGCCCTAGTCACATTACGCTTGGTTAAAAAAAAAGCTAAGACTAATGTAATCTGTGTATTTGGCATTGTTTTTTTTTTTAGCTCACCCGACTGAAAGTCAATGGGAGGTATTGCCATCACTTCACATCTGTACTCCATTAAGTTTTGGAACTTGTCTTCTTCTTCAAAATCATTGGGCCAAATTCAAACATATATTGCACGTCCATCTTTGAAGTATACCCTCTCTACTTTGTTCAAATGAAGCTGCTGCCATCTTTGGGCTGTGGTTTGCTCAAAAAGCCTAAAAATCTTTTCAAAATCTGCCCATGAACCATCAGAGAGAATGCTATTTGGTATGGAACTTTCTTCGGTGGTGATGATTAAAGTTTATTCAAGGGAAGTAGGTAGGTAGATATTTGGGCTCTCTGTGGGAGCATACCCATTTTGGGCTCCACCTAAAATTTGTATTTGAAGAACTGATGAGCTGATTTGAACCAAATTTGGCATGTAGTATAATTGGGTCATAAATACTTGATTTTTTTCACAGCCTTGTGGGAACCCCAGGAGCTGGGAGCTGGGAAAAAAAAACAACCAAAAAAAAACCAATTCAAACGTCCATATTTCAAAGACTTCATGGACCTGAATATTATTTTTTTGTATGCAGCTTCACAGGCTTGGCAATTTCAGGAGAGCGATTTTTTAGCTCTCCTTACTGCCCACCTGAAAGAATTAAGGAGAGCGAAAAATTGCCCTCCTAAATATTTTGGTCTGGGATGATTGAGATTACATGTATTATGCTCACATTAAATTTTTGTTGTAAAGCAAAAATGTAATTTAACTTCGAAGTCACATAACATCACGTAATTTCATTTTGAAAGTGGTCTAGTGGTAAAAGGTAATGGCTGCAACCATACCCAAACACAGTTGCAATCATTTGAAGCAAAATGGGTCAGCAATATTTTTTTTTTCTGTCAGTTTCAAGTTCAACAACTGACCTCACAGTTTGAGGGGTAATTATCCAAGGAATATTGACACTAAAATATACTACCATTACTACTATCCTGTCACTTGAAGCACTTGCACCAGGATGTGACTGTAGATTCCAGCAGACCTGTTGTCCAAGAAAGTCATAAGCCTACCACTACCACCTTCAACCCCCCTTGGGGGGTTGAAGGTGGTAGTGGTAGGCTTATGACTTTCTTGGACAACAGGTCTGGGTACACACACAGGTCTTGTCAAGTGTGTGTTCGATTGTTGAGTGAGACATCTAGATGTCGAAGAGATTTCGCTTTACCTTAGTAAAGTTAATAAAATCACTGATGTAGTCTGTTGGTTTCAGTTTCAATGAGTTCGTTCAACTGGATACTTAAAATGCTGTGTAAAGCTAATTGCTCTCCTAAGCTGATTGAGGAGAGCGATTTTTGCCCTCCTGCATTTTTCAGAATGCCAGGCCTGGCTTCATTAGGACCAGTGGAAACAGATTGCCCCCCCCAAAATGCTATTGTTTTTGCCATGGGGTGCCTTATAGGGATGGCCATTTTAACACTGTTAGTAATGGGAAAACGTGGAGTTATCATCTTTCTTGTGCTCCATCAGTTAAGTACGTATTCTTCTTCAGAACCTTTGGGTCAAATCTAAACTAATTTGGTACAAAGCATCTTGGTAGAGTGCTTTAAAAATCATCTCATAAATAACTCATAATGATGACTAGATTTCTGGTATGGAACTTCCTTTAGTGATTCATTCAAATTTGTCCGAAGGAAATCAGTAGGTCAATATTCAGACTCCCTGTGGAAGGATGCCCACCTTGGGCTCCACCTCAAATTTTTATTTCCAGAACCAATGGACTGATTTGAACCACGTTCCTCGTGTGGTATATTTTTGGTCATAAGTACTTAATTTATATCCAAATTTTTTCCACCACAGCCTCACGGGTACTGCAGGAGCTAAAAATAGAAAAAAATTCAAATGCCCATATTTAAAAAATTGCACGGACCTGAATATTGTTTTTGGTATGCATCTTCCGAAGGACCAGTGAATGTAAACAGTTGGACCCAAAAAATTGCTGTTAGTTTTGTTTGTCATGATGTGCTGTATGGGGAGGCCCATTTCAGCACTACTGACAATTAGAAAATACTGAGTGGTCATCTCTCTAATGTGCTCCACCAACTAAGTAGTATTCTTCTTAGAACCTTTGGGCCAAATAAATCTAAACTAATTTGGTACAAAGCATTTTGGGGCGTATACTCTTCTGAATTTTTTTCCCCAAAAGTTGCCACTCTCCTTCGGGTTGTGTTTAATGCCCAAAAAGCCTTAAAATCTCTAAAAATCTTCTTTTCATGAATTATATATACCACAGAGAATGCTTTGATATTTGATATGAAACTTCCTTTGGTGGTTGAGATTACAATTTGTTCAAGGCAAGTTGGTGGGTCATTATTTGGGCTCTCTATGGTAGTGTGCCCATTTTGGGCTCGACCTGATTTTCTATTTTATGAACCGATGAGCTGATTTGAACTAAATTTGGCATGTAGTATTATTGGGTCATAACTACATGATTTCTACCCAAAAATATTTTTTTGTTGTCCCATGGGAAATCCAGAAGCTGAAAATAGAAAAAGATTCAAACGCCCATATTTCAAACACTGCTTGGACCAGAATATTGTTTTTTGGTATTAAGCTTGCTTAGGAAAAGGACTAAATTTGTCATGTGATATATTTGGTCATAAGTACTTGATTTATACCCCAAAAATTTTTTCACACAGGCCCCATGGGAACCTCAGGAGTTAAAAATAGAAAAAAATTTGAATGCCCCTATTTCAAAAGCTGCACAGACCTGAATATTGTTATTGTGGAAACAGATGGACCAGAAAATTGCTATCGATTTTGTCATTGGGTGCCATATGGGGATGCCCATTTTAACACTGATGGCAATGGGAAAATGCGGAGTTATCATCTTACTTGTGCTCCATGAGCTAAGTTTTCCTCTTCAGAACCTTTGAGCCAAGTGTAAACTAATTTGTTGTAAAGCATCTTGGTGAAGTTTGCTCTTCAGATTTTTTTCCCCAAAAGTTACTATGCCCCATGGGGTGGGGTTAATGCCCAGTAAGCCCAAAATGTGTTAAAAATCATCTTCTCATAAGCAATTTGCAGTAATGCTTTGATTTCTAATATGGATCTTACTTTAGTGATACAGATTTAGGTTTTTTCAAATGAACACAAATAGGTAAAAATTTGGGTTCCCTGTGGAAGGATGCCCATTTTGGGCTCCATCCCAAAATTTCTATTTCCAGAACCAATGAGCTGACTTGAACCAGATTTGTCATGTAGTATAACTGGGTCATAAGTACTTGATCTATGCCGTAAAAATATTGGTTGGAGGTGGGAGGAGGTTGAGAGAACCACAGAAGTTCAACACAAATTTTTCTTTTGTATGGACACTTTTTAAGACTTCATAGAACAGCTAGACCTTTGTTTTTTGCCTGAGAGGCTTTCCAAAGTCCAGCAGAAACAAATGGCCAAAAATAATTGCTTTTGGTTGTGTCATGGCAAATCAAAAGTTGCTCTTGCTGTCCATCACTTACTGACACACTCATCTCGTCTGACAACTTGAGCCAGGTGAGCATTTTAGGCTCACTTGAGCCTCTAGTTTATTGATTTATTATTATTTAACAACACTTTCGACAGCCATGATCACCTCCATGTCAGACATTTTCATGGGTGAAGGAGCTGGAGTCAAGCTGGAAAATAAGCAATCTGTCATTTGCAAAATGAGGTCCCCAGAGGGTGAATTTGCTGATGCTATCCCATACAGTGTGCTGATTTATCCTCTGGGTACCTCTTGCTGTTTAGGCTTGAGACCTTGATTCAGAATGAGGTTCAGAGGGTAAATTTAGTGATGCAGCAGGGTAGCATCAGCAAATTCACCCTCTGGGGTCCTCATTCTGCAGATGACAGTATGCTTATTTTTAGGCTTGGCTTGAGGTAACTACCTAGAAAGAATAACCAAACAGTGATGAACAATTATCAGACTCTCCAATGCAGTAACTCAGCAACAGCAGGGTTAGTATTGGTTGCACTGCCAATGTGTCGTACATCCTTGTACACAGTGTAACCATACCCCCCACATGGGCAGTTGGGACTAACTGCCTTGCCCAAGGACACAACACAGTTACCTCTGGTGGGGACCGAATGATGGATCTTTCAGTTTAACCCTTTACCCACTGCAGACGATATCAAAATTTATTATTTTAAATATCATTTTTTCAAAAAATTTCAACAAAACCATATCATGTGACCCCTCGTTGGAACGAGCTCAACGAGCTCGTTCCAACGAGGGGTCACATGATATGGTTTTGTTGAAATTTTTTTTAAAAATAATATTTTTTCAACTGCTGAATTTGCATATTATGAGGGGATGCGGCCGATTCGTTGGGTAAAGGGTTAAAGTCCAATGCTGGAACCACTCAGCCACCATGCTCCCAATGTGTTTGACATTACGTCACTGGTGCACGACATTTAGTTTAATCTTATGCATGCACACTGACGTCAAAATTTCAAGACCCTAATTTTTCCCCAAATTCAACTTGGAATTTAGTCAATTAAATCTTGTGTAACAGAGATGATTGAGCTCTGTCAAACAAAATTAAATTGGTTCTTTTCATTAAGAGAAAACTTAACTGCTTGAAATTACAGAATTGTGACACAAGTGTGCAAAGGATAAAGGGTTAAAATGAAGTACTAACAGAAAAGTATGCTGGATCAGTGTAACTGAAAATTAGATCACCAAGCAAAATTTTATAGGGTTTGTTCTTACCATTTCACTCACATTATGCTCAAATACATTTAATTTTATGTTGTTGGAAAATTCACATGTACTTTATTTTGAAACTCCACTGAATGTACAAATGATATTTAGTAGACTTGTTTTTTTTAGAATAAGGGCATCAAGACAGTCAATGCATACATCATTAAAAAGCAACATACACCACATGTGCATTCTTTTCATTGGCATAGTCCTCCCATTATTCAATGAATTGAGCCAATTTGTTAATTCATCTCAAGAGTACTTGTGATAAAAAATGCTATTATTGAACTTAAACCAAGGATACTGTTTTGTTTAATCTTCTTGATTGTTGAACATGATAAATGCCTGGAGAGAAGAGTACAAACTATATTGTGTGTAACAATAGGAGCAAATTATGGCAAAAAAGCAAAATCTATTCATTGGGTGACATTATCACTGCTGAGAACTGCAGGTATTGACTTAAAAATCTGATGATGTCATTTCATCTCAAAAATACCCATAGAGAGGTGACAGGGATTCTTTTGGGTATTTACAGAGGCCATTTACGGGACTCTTTCCCAACGACTTTAAAAATTTCTGGTTTTTATGCCCCTGACTTGAAAAGTCGAAGGGGTATCTAGTGGAGAGACCTCTGTCTGTCCATCCGGTCCATCTATACCAACATTTTTCCTTGTATCTCAGCCACTGCTACTCTGATTTGAATGATATTTGGTGATATGATAGAGCATCAAGGGGAACGATACCTGTGTAGCGTGAGTTTCTTCCACACATTTTTTCCAGAGTTATGGTCCTTTGTGACCATATTCAAAATTCCTTTCATCCAAACATTTTCCTGTGTAGCTCAGCTACAGCTACTCTGTTTTGAATTATATGTGGTACAGTGATAGAGTAACATAGGGATAATGATATTTGCCTAGCATGAGTTTCTTCCATGCATTTTCTCCAGAGTCATGGCCTTTTTCGACGTGGAGATTTCGAAATTCCCTTCTGTACAAACATTTTCCCTTGTATATCAGCCACGGCTACTCTGATTTGAATGATATTTGGTGTGGTGCTAGAGCATCATGTGGTTACCATACCTGCTCTCTTTTCTGCAGAGTTATGGCACTTTTTTGACTTGGAAAATTCAAAATTTTCTTCTGCCTGAACGTTTTCCCTTGTTTAAAACTGTAATCCTGACTGACAAAAATATTTCAACTACATCATCAAGGCATGCCTTTTTTGAAGGCATGCCTTGATGATGTAGTTGGAATATTTTATCTGTTGTTGCTTCAGTCATGACAAACTGTGTCTCCCCTACCCCTCCCCCAATAAGTAATCTATCTTTGCTATGCCCCTGCTTACAGCTCTTACACAGATTTGAGTCTGTTTTCTCTTTGAATCAAATCAAATTAACTATTTTTTTCATTTTGAGTGATGAAGTGAAGTAATTTTCACTTGTATTTAAACATTATTCTCCCCACATGCCAAAGATTAATTACTATTCATATATGGTAATTATTGAAGCTGGATTTGTCAGCTGTCTGATACATTAAGCACATGTAGCTGTTTTACTTCTCACAGACAGAGAGTACATATAACCCTTGCTGCAGGAATTATGTATTGATTATGATAATATTGGGACAGCAAACAGTTTTCACCACTTTTTAACTCTTTCTTTGCCGCAACTATTTTATCGTTTTTGTATTTCAATATTTTTCTCACGGGCTACAACTAATGTTATTCCACTCGGGATTCTTACTAATAAATCTCTTTGTGATAACCTGATTATGTAGTTTTTTTTAACCCTTTACCTAACACAGATGATATGAAAATTTATTATTTTAAAATAATTTTGTTTTTTTATACCCCCTGCAAACAAAGTTTGGGGGGTATATAGGAATCACCCTGTCTGTCCGTCCGTCCATCTGTCCGGGCAGACATATGGGGTTTAGGTGGCTATTTGTTGGTAGAAATGGCGGTTAGGTGTCTACCGCAATTTATGTGAGTAGTCACATAGTTAAATGTCATTATAATAGGGTGGGGTTTAGAGTTGGGGTGGGGTGGGGTTAGGGTCAGTAAAGGGTAGGGTTAGGGTTTGCTACCACCCCAAAACATTTTCACCCCAAAAGTTGTTTTAATACAATGGACATGTATTTTAGTTAAAATAGACTATGAATTGTTGAATTTTCATTAGTCTAAGGTGGGGTTTAGATTGGGGGGGGTGGAGGGTAGGGTTAGGGTCAGTAAAGGGTAGGGTCAGGGTTTGCTACCACCCCAAAAATGTTCCCAAAAATCACTTGTTTTAATATAATGGACATGCATTTTATTGTAGTCCCATAAAAATAGCACATAACTACCAATTGTTAGAATGTCTGTCTGTCCATCTGTCCATCCTTATAAGCACAACTCCTCCTAAACCGTGTGAAGAATTTTGATGAAACTTTACACAATGGAAGAACTCCATATGAAGATGTGCATGAAGCAATATAATTCCGTTCTGACATTTCCAAGGGGAGATAAACTAACTTATACATTTCAGGCACTGTCCATCCTTATAAGCGCAAACTCCTCCTAAACCATTTGAAGAATTTTCATGAAACTTTACGCAATGGAAGAACTCCATATGAAGATGTGCATGAAGCAATATAATTCTGTTCTGACAGCAGTAGCATTTAAAGAGTTCAAGATGAGTAATACAGTATAAGTTGAACTTAAGTGTACAATAACAATAACATGCTTATCATTCTTCTCTTTCATGGACCATGGGAGCACAGTGGCTCTGTGGTAACAGCATTGAACTTGAAACTGAAAGGGCCATGGTTCGATCCCCGTCGGGGTTAACTGCATTGTGTCTTTGGGCAAGACACTTAATTCATCCTGATTGCCTATATTGGGGCATGATGCCACTGTGTACTAAGGTGCATTGCATGTCGATGGTGCACTTGTTTTTAATCAATGCTAACCCTGCTTGTGTGGCGTTAGTATGTTGGGGAGTCCCAACAGTTGCTTGCCATTGCTCAGTGGTTTTCACCAGGTACTCTGGCTTTCTCCACCTGAAAAACTGTCCAACACGAACTGACTCTGGCTGATGAAAGTGTCATTAAACCCCAGTAAGTAAATAATGTCATGGATCATTCCTGGACAGTGTACGTAGTCTCTAATATCTCCATCGGAGAGCTCTCTAAAAATAATGTTATGGTTTATACTATCTGTATAAATGAAGCAACTATAAATAAAATAATGTAAGGCCCCACAAAGTAGATCTTCTGTTTCTCAGGCCAATTTTTGTAAAATTACATGCAGGTGAGCAGTTTTTTATTTTATTTTTGTAATTATTTCTGTGCCATTAAAAGTTCATGTTCTTAGTTTGTTTTATGTTTTTAAGGCCTCATAATCTACAGAATAGCATGGATGGTGGACGTGTATTTTGTCCCTTGAGTACAAGAAGGCTTTGCAATGCAAAAGTGTTGCAAAACGTTGTTGCACTCTAGGAGCAAATTTATCAGTTTTATTAACTTGGGTAAAATAACAGACATAAACCATTTAATTTTTATTTTTTTAAGTTTGCATTGATTATGAAAAGAGAGCATGCGGAAGCCAAAAGGACCATGTGGTAGGACCTGAGAAGCAGATTTTTAACTTTGTCAGGCCTAATCCAAGGTTATACTATTTCAAAGATTATTGTGTAGCTGGAATACAAGGCTTCCTGAAAAAAACTTTTCATTCATCTTCAGTAGCATAAGCTTATGTCACTGAAGAAGGAAAAAGTTCTCAACTAGCTTATGCCACTGAAGAAGAGTGAAGAAGTTCGAAACTAGTCTTGTTGGGGGGTAATTCTTGCATTCTGTCTACATAATAATCTTTTAATTGAGGATAACCTCCTATAAAATTATTTTATTTATAGTTACTTGTTTGTACACTATCTGTAAAAATTATGGCAAACACAACACCATCAACTTTAATTGGTTTGAACAAGCTTGAGTTTTAGTTGTTTTTTTAAGTGTTATTATTATTCTCCCCTCGCAATGGACAGATATAGCAAAGACCTTCCTCCATCTGTCTGTCTGGCCATCCATGCATCCAGACCTTGTTTATGGCATAACTTGAACAATGGTGGATTTCAATTCTTTATGGCATATGTCTCTATAGCAACAAAGTCTACATCAAGTTCGATGACCAGCGATATCCGTTGAAAATTATGGGAGATATTGCCCTTTGTTTAATAAAAAATATTGCATAATGCTTGTTTATGGCATTACTTTGGGAACAATGACTACCTCAAGTTCAATGACCACTGTTAACCCTTTACCCAACGAATCAGCCGCATCCACCTGCGTAATATGCAAATTCAGCAGCTGAAAAAATATTATTTTTCGAAACATTTCAACAAAACCATATCATGTGACCCCTCTTTGGAACGAGCTCGTTCCAAAGAGGGGTGACATGATATGGTTTTGTTGAAATTTGTTGAAAAAATTTAAAAAATGATATTTAAAATAATAAATTTTGAAATCGTCTGCGTTGGGTAAAGGGTTGACCAATGAAAATTGTTAGAGTTACTGCCCATCCTCCCCATGCCAATTAAGCTATTTTTTTTACTCTGCTCCAAAATGCATTTTAGAGTGTGAAAAAAATGTGGTTCATCTGACCCCCTCCCAGGTCAGTTAGGCCTTTTTTTCTTTGCTTCAAAATGCATTTTGAAGGCTCTAGAGTGAATACATGCAGAAAAAAAATTGATGCCTATGGCCCACCCCCACCCCCAGTTGGGGATGTTGGGGATTAGCATCGCTTGGCAATGCAGGCCTCTTGTTATTATCTGAAATAAATAAAGCAACCTGAACAAAATAAGACAGGATATAACCCTTTACCTAATGAATCTGCCACATCCACGTACGTAATGTAAAAAGTGTGCAGTTGAAAAAATTTCTGCATAACCATATCATGTGACCACCTCATTGGAACGAGCTCATTGAGCTGGTTCTGGTGGGGGGGGGGGGGGTGGGGTGGGGGGGTGCACAAAATATTTATTTATTTATTTTGGGGGGTTTTAATTACACTTTTGACAGCCAGGGTCACCTCGTATCGGACAGTTTTATGGATGGAATTCCCACAGAGAACCACCAAACAACAAACAGCAACTGTCAGACTTCCCAATATACTAACTCCGTACAAGCAAGGTTAGCATTTGGCTGAAGTGCACCATGGATGTGTAGTATGTCTTTGTACACAGTGCCACCATGCCCACATGAGCAAGCAGGATTAAGTGGCTTGCTCAAGGACACAATGCAGTTACGGCTGGTGGGGATCAAACTGTGAATCTTTCGGTTTGAAGTCCAATGCCATAACCACTGAGCCACTGCACACCCTGATAAGGTTTTGTGGAAATTTTTTTGAAAAATTTTAAAAAACAATATTTAAAATAATAAATTCTGATATTCTTTGGGTTAACAGTTAACTATAATGGTATTTTAGACAACCAGAAGATCTGTTAAACCTTTACCCAGTGCAGACGATTTCAAAATTTATTGTTTTAAATATCATTTTTAAAAAATTTTCAAACAATTTCAACAAAACCATATCATGTGACCCCTCTTTGGAATGAGCTCAATGAGCTCGTTCCAAAGAGGGGTCACATGATATGGTTTTGTTGAAAATTTTCGAAAAATAATATTTTTTCAGATGCTGAATTTGCATATTACGCAGGCGGATACGGGCGATTCATTGGGTAAAGGGTTAAGGCCATTCCGATGACTTGCCTTCATATATTGTATCAAATAGTGATTGAAATAAAACTTTTGCTCCACATCACATTCAGTATTGACCCACATTCTCACCCTTTGTACCTGACTTTGACAATGTCATGGCCAAGAGCCATGCAAAAAATTATGATTGGAATCATTATGTTCCAAAGTTTTAGTGTGGACACATATGGATGGGTCAAAAATTACATTTTTGCTACCGATGCATTTAACTTCCACCAATTATCAAGACCTTCATAGCATAGCCATAGTTAGAAAGTAGTGAAGTTCCATTTCATTTTCTTCTGAAAAATGTGTTGAATAAAAAAACTGAGTGACTCAATCTCTTCATTGAGATCCTGAAACTGCAAATATCAACCCTTTGAACATGAATGACCACTTTTCCAGTCCATGAATATGACATGTCATAATTTCATTAAGTTGAATGACTGCTATGTGAATATGTGCGGTAGTCCAAGGATGCGCGTTGAAAATATTAATTGGTACATTCCAAAATAATGAATATGGACTCTTTCAATTGCTGCCGTAGAAGTGACATGGATATTTGACACCACCAGGGTTCAAAGGGTTAACCCTTTACCCAATGTAACGGTCAAAACCTGCCAGCGCTATTCTAAAAAATCGCCAATTAATTTTCATTATTTTTTTTCATTTTTGTCTCAAAAACATAGGTTATGACCCCTCGTTGGAACGAGCTCATCGAGCTCGTTCCAACGAGGGGGTCATAAGCTATGTTTTTGAGACAAAAAATGAAAAAAATTAGTTATTCAAGAATTATTTTTGCAAGTGTCATCTGCTTTTCAGGTTAGGTAAAGGGTTAAAAGATGCCAATTTTATTAAGTTTCATCTTTTATTTATTTGTTTTCTTTTGTGATAACTTTTTTTATAGGTTATGAGAATTAACAGAGTGTGTACTGTTAGTGCTTGCATGGGCCTCATTTCAGCAAGAGATTTTGTAGACTTAGTTCTGACAATTAGAGATAATGTCTGTATTGGTATAAATGGTATGGCGACCCTCTGTGACAAACACACAAATCATGTTATTCATTATGCTAGTTCGAGTTTTTTCTTGCATGTTTTTGTGAATTAAATCATATCTGGTAAAGTTGATGAATAGAAGACTCAGAAATTTATTTTCAAAATTCCTGGTCACCTGAACCTTTTTCCTTTTTTCACTACCATACCAGAAAATAAGTGGTCAGACAAGGACAATGTCAGATGCAAAAAGGCCAATGTCAGACTGAGGTTTAAAATCTTCAGTCAAAATGTCTGATGCCAAAATTATCAGGGAAGTTCAGTGATCAGAACATCATGCATGCTGGAAATCATGTAAATAACTAGCAAGCCTAAAATTAATGATTATTGTGATTTCTGGCCCTGGCATGTTGGGAAGTGTGAAGAAAGTGACTGTACAGCTCATCAGTATTTACAGCATGTGAAGGAATATGATTTGATATAGCCATACATGTATCTAAATTATGTCTGAAGGGTAATTCAGTTCCAATTCAGAATGAAACCAATCATACCTTGTTTGGCAGGGCTCAATGAGCCCTGCCAAACAAGGTATGGTTGGATGAATTCTGAGCAGTTTTAAGATGAAGGTACATGTACACCCTGAACACATTATTTTGAATACTATTTATTTGTTATTTATTGGTGCTTAAGGTCACATACTTATGCACAATGGCTAATCGTGACCGATTTCGAATACTCAAACTCCATTTTGCAATATGTCAGATATCATTCTGAAATGACAGACATGATTTATTTGGTGTCTGACATTTTGTCTGGAAGCACAATGAAAATTATTTTCAGGCTTGTTCACTACCCTCCATCATATTTTCAATAAAGCCTAAAAACTGTTTCTCGGGCCCTCCTACATGGTCATTTTGGATATAACCCACATGTGTCATTTTATAAGCCTATTTTGTGGGCTGTATGACAGTGGTACATACTTTCTTCCTGTCTGTGCTCCGCTTATATTATAAAGTGCTACCTGCTGCTAGAAATGAAAATGGGAAACTTGGGATAATTCATTAGGGTCAGTATAGTAAGGGTAAACCCTTACCTATACTGACCCTAAATCATTTTGGATGTCTCCCGGCATTTTAGTCCACTTGAAGATGGGAGTTTTATTTCTCAGCATGTTAAATTTTCAGCACGAAAAGGGTTAAAATAACTAATAAATATGATATTGTTGGACCTTAAATAGTTCTTAATTGTTGAGAACATGATATGGAATGAAAATAAATACACAAAAAATGGAGGAGACCAGGTATTTTTAAAATAAATTGCAGAGTCCCCTATTATTCAGCTTTACCTCTTATCTTCAAGTGACTAAAATTAATCTCTATGGTCAGTAGTCGGAGGTAATTTTGGTCTTCAGTCTCATGGTTGTTACATGCTGGACAGTACGTCAGTGATGCAAATAAAGGAACTCCAAACAGTCCCCAGTTTATCACACACATATTAACGTAAAACACGGGATTTCCATTGTTCTGTCTGTACGATAAAATTAAAGTTGTATTGCACACGTGGTGATACAAAACACGTTCAATTTCATTTCCAATGTAAACAGAGAAGGAACCTGTCTAAATAAATCACGTCACACATTGGTCGACTACACAGAAGTCGATATCACTTGAAAATTCCAATTTCCTCATTTAGATTTGTTTACCCAGGATATTTAAACAATCAGATTCGAGTCAAATATTTACAAATAAAAAATAACATTTTGACCAGTTCTGACTGCTTTTTCAATGACAAATACTTTCATATAATGATGCAGTGTGCTAAACTTATCAGCTATTTAAAAACCTTTTGTTGTGCTATTCCCCGCAGTTTAGTCAATATCTGAAGTTCGATCATCATGACTGTGACAATGATTGGTGTCAATTGGTTTTGACCAGTTGAATGCCATAAAAATTAAAAAGCAAATAATAGTTGGTACTCCGTCAACTAACAGTGATGTCTTCTTGGCAACAAAGGAAACCCGGCAATTATCCAGTTGAAAAGTCCTTTTTGTTCAAGTTTCGTTTAGACTAGTTGTTACATTGGAGGTGTGTGATAAATACAAAACCACACATACATTTGTATGGGTTGAGAATTAGTACACTCGAGTTTGCTTTGGCTAGGCTCGAGTGATTTCCTGGGCCCCAAAGCAATCTTGTGCGATAATTCTTAACTCATTCAAATGTATGTGCGGTTCTGTATATTTACAAAACGAGTTCAGTAAATTTGGTCTGGACTGAGCTGAAGCGAGGTCAGGACCTAATTTATAGGACAAGGGTGTGTTAAATAGGAATGATAAACATTCAGCAGCTTCTTTTAGCTAGGTCTGCAATTACGTTACAGCTTGAGATGCATTGTTTGTCCTCAGTGCCGTCAGGAAATAGTCCCCAATAATGAATAGATTGTGAATTATTTAATGATATAAATTTAGCTCTTTACCTAATGTAAAGGCCAAAACCGGCCAGCACTATTCACACAAAGTAACATTCAATTTTCATTATTTTTTCATTTTTTGTCTCAAAAGCATAGCTTATGGCGCCTCAGTGGAACAAGCTAGGGTTCCTAAAGAGTTGTCCAGGGTGGATTTTGACAGTGCAAAAATATAATTTTATTTTGAGTTGACATTAAACTTTTGGGGTTATGGAAATTTGATGTCAGGGGTATTGAAAACCAAATTGACTAGTTCGTATAAACCCTGATTATATCTCTGTATGGATGTCCTCATTCAAATTTTACAAGTATCATGTCCAATATGTAACATCCATTACTTGCACACTTACTACATGCTTACATCACAGTAGACTCACTTCTCACAAAGAGTCATCACTTTATTATCACCGAAATGCTTGCTATCACAGCTGATTTTCTCTTCACAAATCATTTATGTTTTCTGTATTTCATTTAGAAACATTTAACAAATTCATTAAATAAGTGTCACCAGCAACAAAGTTACAAATTTTGTATTTTCAGTTTATATTTTTTACTTGCAGCTGAAAAGGATTAATATTATGTTTCTGAATTTACTCCCGCTCTGTATATGTACAGAGTACAAACTGCGTGGAAATCTGTGGATATTACTTGCTGTTAGCTATATTGTTACTGAGTTTTATTATGCAGGTGGCAGAAGGGAACAATGCTTCACACCAAACTATAGCAAACGTGTAGTTATTTAACCCTTTACCTGTGGCTCAGTAGTTATAGATGCAGACTGCAAGCCGAGAGGTCCTCGGTTCGAATCCCACCTGTGGCAACCGCATTGTGTCCTTGGGCAAGATACTTCATCTCCATTGCCCACGTGGGGGGCACGATGATGCTGTGTACTAAGGCGTACTGCACGTCGATGGTACGCATGTCTTCAACCAATCTAACCCTGCCTGTGCTGCAGTGCAGAGTTATGATGTTGGGGTGCTGGCAGCTGCTCGTCGTTGCTCGGTGGTTCTCACCAGGTACGCCGGCTTCCTCCACCCGTAAAACTGTCACGGTCATGATTAGCCATTGTGCATAAATATGTGACCTTAAAACATCAATAAATAAATATATAACCCTTTACCTAACATGAAAAGCAGACGACACTTGCAAACAAAATTCTTGAATAACTAATTTTTTTCATTTTTTGTCTCAAAAACATAGGTTATGACCGCTCATTGGAATAAGCTTGATGAGCTTGTTCCAAAGAGGGGTCATAACCTATGTTTTTGAGACAAAAAATGAAAATATAATGAAAATTAATTGGCAATTTTTTAGAATAGTGCTGGCCGGTTTTGGCCATTACGTTTGGTAAAAGGTTAAATGGACACAGATTTGTCAGATTCAAAAGGGAGAGTCCTATGTGATCATCAGTATATATTGAACAGAACTATGAAGTATACCAATCACAAAATTGCACTCTGTTATAGACAAATCATCTGTTATATGCAGACATGTTAACTCTCTCGAAATAATTCTCATAATTCATTGTTCTCCTGTCCTCCTGGAAGGAATCAGTTTGAGCAAAAAAGCATGGAAAAGAGACAAGTTGAATATTTTCCTGTTTTGAGATGTTCTGAGTGCAAAATCAAAATCCCTGAAGCTCTGATTATAATGAATAAAACATATACTATATCTGGAAATCTCGACAAATTTACTTCTGTAATTTTAATACCGTCAAAGTGGTCCAAGCATATATCATCCCTTGAGTGAAAGAACGGGCCATCTGCAATGCGATAGCATTACAGATGGCACCTTTTTCCACTCATGGGATGATATTAGACAAACAGTCAGATTGGAGTTGAGCAGTTTATTTATTATTTATTTATTTATTAGGGTTTAACGACATTTTAACAGTCAGGGTCGTATCATGTCGGTGACAGTTTTATGGGTGGAGGAAGCCGGAGTCGGAGAGAACCACCGAGCAACGGCGAGCAGCTGTCAGCTCTTCAGCATCATAACTCTGAACTCTGCACTGCAGCACAGGCAGGGTTAGATTGGTTGAAGACATGCGCACCATCGACGTGCAGTATGCCTTAGTACACAGCGTCATTGTGCCCCCATGTAGGCAATCAGGGTTAAGTGCCTTGCCCAAGGACACAATGTGGGAGTGCAAATCAGGAGCAGTTTATTAATAGGTGGCATAATAGCCAGTGACAATGATTCCAGCCTATTGGAGGTCCCCCTGGGGCCCCAAAATTGATGCAGCCCAACACATATTGGTGCACGAAATTCAATATCAACAGGCGAAATGGATCTGATTGCATAGTCTGCCGATATACCGAAATGCTCTCTATGGCCACTGGCAGTCTACATAGAGGCATTTCGATATACCAGCAGTCTAGTCTGCATTTGATTGCTCAGATGCAAGGAAACAGTGTTCTGTCAGTTT
This sequence comes from Pictodentalium vernedei, assembly GCA_031216915.1. Classification (NCBI taxonomy): domain Eukaryota; kingdom Metazoa; phylum Mollusca; class Scaphopoda; order Dentaliida; family Dentaliidae; genus Pictodentalium; species Pictodentalium vernedei. Next base: position 436,999,311 of record CM062293.1, read on the forward strand.
GAAAGATCAAAATTTTCTCCCATCGGGTTGAACTTTTGTGACAACCTTGTTTCAGTGAGAAAGCTGTAAATCATGTTTTGGAGGGGGAAAAAAGTGATAAAATTTAAATTTTTGTGTGTGACAGTCATGTAAGTGAAGGGCTGAAATCTTCCTAGAGGCATTGTGAAGTCTCTGGGGCCTTCAAATAGGCCCTAATTTGAGACTGAATATAGTACCTTATACATAATTTATGAGGCAGGCACACAATTATGATCAGAATGCTCTTCCATTTGTTTAACACTGCACACTGAAGTTGAAATATCAAAATTTGAACCTGTAAATTTTTTCCATAATACAGTCAAACATGATGGAATTAGTTAAATTCATTTTTGGTATTATTGGAAAAATTTGCTGCTTGAAATTTCTACATTTTGACAGCAGAGTGCAGAATTGTATTTTTCACAAAGCTAACTATTCCCAATCATCATTTGATTGATGGCATGTGCAGTGTGTGCAAGCCTGAAAATAATTTTCATTGCACTTCCAGACAAAATGTCAGACACCAAATAAATCATGTCTGTCATTTAAGAATGAGATCTGACATATTACAAAATGGAGTTTAAGTATTCGAAATCGGTCATGATTAGCCATTGTGCATAAGTATGTGACCTTAAACACCAATAAATAATAAATAAACAGTATTCAAAATAATGTGTTCTGGGTGTACATGTACCTTCATCTTAAAACTGCTCAGAATTCATCCAACCATACCTTGTTTGGCAGGGCTCAATGAGCCCTGCCAAACAAGGTATGATTGGTTTCATTCTGAATTGGAACTGAATTACCCTTCAGACATAATTTAGATACATGTATGGCTATATCAAATCATATTCCTTCACACGCTGTTAAATACTGATGAGCTGTGCAGTCACTTTCTTCACACTTCCCAACATGCCAGGGCCAGAAATCACAATAATCATTAATTTTAGGCTTGCTAGTTATTTACAGGGTTTCCAGCATGCATGATGTTCTGATCACTGAACTTCCTTGATAATTTTGGCATCAGACATTTTGACTGATGATTTTAAACCTCAGTCTGACATTGGCCTTTTTGCGTCTGACATTGTCCTTGTCTGACCACTTATTTTTTGGTATGAGTGTGTGTTGTTCTATCAGTTTGATATGGTGTCTTTTGTTCGAGCATTTGTGAGTGAACTTCATAAAAATCTGAAGACAGTGTAAAGAAGAATAAATGAAAGGAAAGAATAAAGTATTTTTTAATATATTTCAGGCTTTGAGGATTATAAGAACATATACTGCAAGTGCATGTGTTGGACTTATTGCTCCTCGAGATTTTATAGATGTTGCTGTCAAAATAGAAAATGATAAATTTATTTCCACAAATGGTATGTACATGAAGAGAATGTAGATTTGGTGTTTTGTCAGAATGTCTGCACAAATGTTTTCAGTAGTATTACTTTTACCACAAAATGTTAAGTACCACTTAACCGGTACATTTGATTCCTTGGGTTACTTTGAGAGTGTAGTGCAGTAAGCAAGTTAAATATTTCACTATACCATTCACTGTGAACATCTCTAAATTGTTTCTTAACCCTTTGAACACTGGTGGTATCTTCCATGCTAGTTAAATGGCAGAAATTAGAAGAGTCCATATGCATTATTTGGGGGTTGAGCAATTAATATTTTCAATGTGCAGCCTTCAGGCTGCACATTGAAAATATTAATTGTTTTTCCACACGTGCTCACTTAGTAGCCATCCTACGTAACAAAGTTATGACGTATCGCATTGCTGGACTAGAAAAGCATCCTCTCGTGTTGAAAGAGTTAAAAATAAAGACAGATGTTAATAAAATTGGAAAAAAAAGATATTTATCAATTTTCCAAGAAAATTGCAGTACCAAACATCATACTATACTTACACTACTTTTGTTGATAAAAGATATATGTGCTAATATTTTGCTGGTAGATCTTGGGTAGGGGGTTGTGGAGCCCAACACTGTGAAAGTCTGTTGAGCACATTCTCCAAATTTTGTTTTTGAAAGTTACCCTGGGACTTTTAAAAAAAATCTATATACAACAAGCTATTAACTGCGATAGAATATGTGTTCATTTTTGAATTTCACTTTAAAATAAATTTTCACCACCAGTTTAAGTATTTCCATTAGTTCCTTGAACCCTGCACCCTATGTAACATGTAACAGGGAGCACGGTGGGTCAGTGGTAGACTGTTGGACTTCTATGGTAGAGGTCCAGAGTTCGATCCCTGTCCAGGACAACCCGCTTTGTGTCCTTGGGCAAGGCACTTTATCCCGGTTGCCTACATGGGAACACGATGATGCAGTGTACAAAGGCACGTCGATGGTGCACATGTCTTCAACCACTGTAACCCTGCTTGAGAAGCAGGAGCTTGAACAGAGTTAGAATGTTGAGGAGCTGACAGTTGCTCAGTGGTTCTCTCCAGACACGCCGCATTCCTCCACCCATAAAACTGTCACGGTCACGATTATCCATTGTGCATTATGTGACCTTAAACACCAATAAAAATAATAATAATAATAACATGTAACAAACTAACGCATGTTGCAGTCACGATTAGCTGTGTTGCAGAAATATGTGATCTTAAATAGCAATAAATAAACAAATAATCAACTAACCCAGTGCATTTTTACAGCCTTAGTCTGTGTATATTTTTATGTAGCGTGTGATATGGCAGTTACCAATATTTTTTTAAAACCAGAAGTGTGACTAACCCTGTGCATTGCACAGGGTTAGTGGCACTTTCTGGTCATAAACAAATTTCATTATCAACTGAGTACAGTAGAACCTGTCTTGAGAGACTACCCTTTTTGCCATGGAAAAGTGGTCTCTCAAAACAGGTGATCTCTCATGACAGGTCCATTAGAGAGTAAAACAACCAAATGGTACAAGGTCACAGTGGTCTCTCAAGACAGGTGGTCTCTCATGACAGTGGTCTCTCAAGACAGGTTTTACTGTAAATATAACCCTGGGCACTATACAGCCTTAGAGTAAATCTCATTTATAGCAACATTGTACCCCACGTAATGGCCCAAACCAGCCAGTAATATTCTCAAAAAGTATTTTAACTCCACTTATGACCTCCCATTGGAATGGATTGTGGAAAGGTTTTTTTCACTGAATTCTAAAAATGAAAACATATTCTATTTTCAATTAATAGTTTGTTATGGAATATAACTTACTAACTGGTTGTCGTGTGCTGGAAGACCATATTTGAGCCCCATTCAGAAATGTGTCTTATCTGAATTTATAGGAGAGTGCCTGTATACAGTCAAGACAAAGAGATGTGAACAGATTTTGGCAGCCCCAAATAATTTTGCTCTCTTCCAGTGAAGTGGCAAAATGCAACATTTTTCTTAACCTTAAATTTCTTTTCATCATATATTGCTATGTTACAGTTGATTGAAAAGTGTCACTGCATGATTCAATATGTAACTCAGCAACGTGTCATATACAAAATGTGCTTCTCATCAGGATCACTATGAAACCTCCAACAGAGCATAGATGTTATAATCGTATTCAGTAAATCCCATATATGGCCTTCCAGGACTCTGCCAGTTGAGATATAGTATGCGGAGAGTGGATTATTGCTGAAACACTCATGGGGTGGAGTTTCCAAACAGGCAAAAACTTATTGCCTATGAAAAAGCAGAAGAAAGACAAGCAGAGTTTCAGCCATTGGAAATGCTAAAACTTTGCTTATCCATCATGTGTATTATCAGTGAACTTGGCATTTATTTGGGTGGAAACTACACTCTATGGGTGTTTTAGTGGTAATTTACTCTGCATGTACTGTACACATAAAATTCATTCAAATGGGGTGGGTGGGGGTGGGGGCACTTGTTTTCTCACTGTCAAATCCTCCTTTTTCTTTTACTGTATGTTGTATTCTTCAAAAGTTATAAATTAGGTTTAAATTAGAAACATGCGAGATATAGGCACTGAAAATATTATCAGTGAATAAAATTAGCACGAAGTGCACACCTTTAGTCTTAATTCATCATTGTAATCATGTGTTGTTAAAATTCATAAAGCACTTCAGGAGTCAGGGTAACAGAACATAATAAATCAAATTTTATGGGAAACTGAGGAGTAACATGGGAGAAACTCACCTGGGTGTTATTTTGTGTATTCGCTGATATCCACCAGCATACACATTTAACCCTTTACCCAACGCAGACGATATCAATATTTATCATTTTAAATACCATTTGTTTTAAATTTTCAAAACATTTCAACAAAACCATATCATGTGACCCCTCGTTGGAACGAGCTCAACGAGCTCGTTCCAATGAGGGGTCACATGGTATGGTTTTGTTAAAATGTGTTGCAAAATAATATCTTTTCAACTGCTGAATTTGCATCTTACGTGGACGGGTGGGTTCGATTTGTTGGGTAAAGGGTTAATATACAGAGTATATTTTTTCATCAAAACTTACAAACACAATTTTATCTGATAAATTATGTACAATCTATCCATTGTCATATTCAGTTTCCTTGCAAAAGTCAGCAGGATATTATATTAAACGAGTTATAAAGAAAATGTTTGGGTTTTTTTTTTCAAATTAAACTTTTTCACCTTTCTGGCAGCCATATTGACCATTTTGAAAAGTGTTTCAAGACAAAAATGTCCGAAAGCAATCTCACATAGATCTTGAAATATATGAATGACCGTTTAAATTACATTGATAAAAGCACACAGTCATTAATGTATGACTATTGTGGCAGCCATCTTTTATTTTCATAGACGGCGCGCTATTTTATTCAAAATATCAAAACTATTTTAAAAAACACTATAAGGAAGGTACGTTGGTTTTGTTTATTCCTGGAATGAGGGTGCCATTAGTTCCCCAACCATAAATTGTATATTATTATGATCCCTGATGAGTCTGGAGGTGGGATGGGGAAATCTCACCCTCGGGGCAAGATATTTGAACCAGACCCGTGGCTTGCCGAAGGTCTGGTTTAAATATCTTGCCCCGAGGGTGAGATTTCCCCATTCCCACCTTCAGACTCATCGAGGATGATTTTCTCCCCCACCATGTAGCGATTATGTTAGCTAGAGGTAATCAGGAGTCACATGCTGATTCAGTCAACTCATTTTGTATTCGTTGTTTCGAGAAACTGATGACATCATCGGAAAGAGCATGCACAAGTTATGTATATACCAAAAGTATATACCACAAAATCGATTAGGAACGGTGGCAGCTTGAGAGTTGAAGAGTTTTAGAGCATCAAACTTTGCTCATACTGCATTCTGATGACTTCAATATGAATTAGTTAGTAGCAAGAAACTGATGCGATAGGCATAACATCATAATAACGATATAAATGTATAACGTCATGTGGGTGGGATGGGATACATCTGTCTCTCCCTGCTGTCTCACCCGGGAGACACGTATGTTACACGTGCAGTGGGGGGAGAAAAACTAGATCATCCCATTTGAACAAATTTGTCAAGTTAATATGGCCCATGTTGATGTTTACTCAAACTGCCAGAATGATTTTCCATCATATGCATTGTCAGTGAAATTAACAGTTACAGTACAGTTGCCGTGGATTGTGGATTGGTTAGATTGGTTGTAATCCATGCATTTACCAGTAATAAAAATCATCATCAGCAAAATTTGAATTTATGAAGCACCAGGTTCTACCCGATGCTTCATTAATTAAATGTTTGATAATTATTCCTATAATTAGTGTTTGGAATCTAATATTATTGCATCCGTAGATATATTGTCCACCCGTGGAAAGTGACCAGTCCATGGCAGCTATACTGTATTTGGGTAGATTTATAACTTTGAAGAATGTTCTCCATTTTACACAAAAATGTATTTTGAACTACTGAGGCCCTTGCAGCCTTGGACTCCACAAACCCATTTCTGACCGTTCCTCAGAGTTACCTACACAGTATGAGCGCACATTCTTTCTATTGAAAAAGTTTGAAAATTTACATAAATGACCCCCAGAATGGCCTTTGCTTCTAACTCTTTGCCTGCTGCAGGAAAATTTAGGAGTTCAGTACAAAAAATACTCTGTACAAATGTATCTCTAGAAATAGGATTCATCCTTTTTCAATGATTTCTTGATATTAGACATGATTTATATTTTCATAAAATAGTCATGATTGATTTTCAGCAGCCATGACTTGATTTTATGGAAAATTCAAGAAAATACTCAAAAGTTAAAGCATTATATCTGCCTCAACACAGCTCAAGTAATTTTATCTAACAATATTGGATTGAATATCACCCAAGTACAGGGAGGGACCTGTGTAGATGATTTTTGGTATACACTCACAAGTATATTATATTTAGGCCAAAAAATATTTTTGATTCTTAGGTCATCCCTCTCTGAAATTAACCCGCTCATTGGATGTTTTTATAGCCTCTGCAATGTCTTCCAATATTACTACAGAATCAGGAGATGTTTTCGTTTTTTGATTGATGTATGTAAGTGAAATTGGAAGAGAATACATGTCACTAAAGACAGTCTACATCCTGTGGCTTTGCAGTTGTTTCTAGGCAAGTCTTGGCTGCCTATTTGGCAGCCAAGTCTTGCCTAGAAATGACTGTCAAGACACTTAGAATGTAACATGCAAATTTCCCCAGAGACACCCATACCAGAAAATAAGTGGTCAGACAAAGACAATGTCAGATGCAAAAGGGCCAATGTCAGACTGAGGTTTAAAATCATCAGTCAAAATGTCTGATGCCAAAATTATCAAGGAAGTTCAGTCATCAGAACATCATGCATGCTGGAAATCATGTAAATAACTAATAGCCTAAAATTAATGATTATTGTGATTTCTGGCCCTGGCATGTTGGGAAGTGTGAAGAAAGTGACTGTACAGCTCATCAGAATTAACAGTACATGAAGGAATATGATCTGATATAGCCATACATGTATCTAAATTATGTCTGAAGTGTAATTCAGTTCCAATTCAGAATGAAATCAATCATCCCTTGTTTGGCAGGGCTCATTGAGCCCTGCCAAACAAGGTATGGTTGGATGAATTCTGAGCAGTTTTAAGATGAAGGTACATGTACACCCTGAACACATTATTTCAAATACTATTTATTTATTATTTATTGGTGTTTAAGGTCACATACTTATGCACAATGGCTAATCGTGACCGTTTTCGAATACTCAAACTCCATTTTGTAATATGTCAGATCTCATTCTTAAATGACAGACATGATTTATTTGGTGTCTGACATTTTGTCTGGAAGCGCAATGAAAATCATTTTCAGGCTTAGAGACACCATATTTGGGCACTTGTTCTTTTGAAGTAAAAAGTGATCAAAATCAGAATTAGTCTCTTGAGAGTTAAAATGAAAGGAGTTAATTTGTATAATTATGCTGATTAGCTCCCTTGATGTGTTATTGCAACACATGAAGGGAGCTAATCAACATATGTATTCTGTGTGTGGAAAGACAGGAGAAAGCCACTTAATCCATGCTCATTTTTATATGCAAGAAAAAAATTAAAAAATACCTCCCCCCCCCTTCACTGATTTAAAAAAAAAAATCCTGAGAATCAATTAATTTATTTTGTATGGCCTTAAGTCATGATTGTATTTGTACAGTTTCTAACCATTTTTTCAGATTATTTAGCCTAAACAGTATTTGAAATTTTGGACTTTGTCCAATTACTTTTGAACAACATCTCAGAATAAAATTTGTTTTGGCATCCTTTTGTAACTGCAAAGTATCAAAGTCAAATTCAGTTTTGAATTATTTTCCATTTCTTCACATTTTTTGGCTCTCTTCTAAATCTCAGCTTGGGCATTGGTGGGGGAGGGGGATCCCTTACCATTAAAATAAGTATAGTTTGGGCATTTTAACCAGTTAAAGTTTTCCTCTGTAAATGAATCAATGTTTCCATCCGTCATTTTCTTTAATTGAATGTTTGTATATTTTTTGTTCTAAAAGGAGACATTAGGAAGAAATTATACACATTTATAAAATAAATTTTAGTAGACAGTGGATGTAATGAGTATTATTTTACTGACAGTACTGTTTGTTGCTTTATTCATGGTATTGTATGTAGGAATGATCAACTAAACTGGAAAAATTTGCAAGTCTGAAAGACTGACTTCAGTTATAACACATCAAGGGAGCTAATCAGCTGATTGAAATATCAGTTTCAATTCATTTTTATGATGAGATTAACAAAATGATGTAAATCACAAAGTTGTTGTTTCCCGCAAAAATGTTATCTTGACTAGACCAGGTGAATGATGAGGGAAAGTGACAGAATCAGTTTTGTAAGTGGATGCTGATACCTGGTTCCAGTTGCACAGCATCTCACACTTAAAGGTGTGTTCAATTTTCAGTTGTTTCCCGTGATGTACTAATGACAATTTATTGCAGAAAACTGGTGAGTTTTTCCATTTGGAGATGCATTCCAATCAGCTGCATGAAGGCTGTTGTTGGTGTGACATATATTTAACTCCTTGCCATTTGCAGGTGACTTACTATTCTTGGCAATAGAGCAAAGAGCAAATCTCTTCTCACTAATATAAGAATAATTTTAGGACATGTCAGATGCTATTTTCGTTTGTTTTTCTCGAAACAGTCTTGCTTTTGCAATACAGTAGAACAGGTTTTACAGGGATGCCGGAGTGAATTTCGGATTGGGGGGGCTGGTGGGGGGGGGGGGGAGGTTAAGGGCATGACAGGCCGACCCTAGTTTATTAACACTCAACACTCACTATACAAACCACGAATACTATTCTCCATTGAGTCTCAATCGAGAATATTATTTGTGGTTTGCATACTGAGTGTTAATAAACTCAATTTTTGACATGATGTGAAAAATATATGCAGTTTGCATTTGATAAAGTTATGTTCTTGGTTTGTTTTATGTTTTAGGCTATTGGAATGAGTTGTGATCTGTTGTCCGTCCGTATGTCTCTAAATTGGTACGCCTGTCCGTCCACAATTCCTTTAGCACACTCTACAGGCCTGCTCTCCCTCGATTAGTTCCAAATTTCATATGTGGCTTTTGGGGCAATGTCTAGATGGGAGATCTCTATTTTTTTTATTTCATTGAAAAACATGGCCGTCTGTGGCCATCTTGGATATGGATATAAATTGTCCAACAATTCCTTTAGCACACACTACAGATCGCAGCTCTCACCCGATCTGTCCCAAATTTCATATGTAGTTTTGGGGCAATGTCTAGATGGGAGCTATCAAATTTTTCCGAATTTCATTAAAACACATGTCTGCCAGTGGCCATCTCAGATTTGGCACATAAAGTGTCAACAATTCCATTGGCACACCCTACAGGCCGCATCTCTCACCCAATCTTTTCCAAATTTCATATGTAACTTTGGTATGATGTCCGGATGGGAGTCATCCGTTGAAAAACATAGCCGCCACCGGCTATCTTGGATTTGACATATAAATTGTCAACAATTTCATTAGCACATCCAACAGGCCTCATCCCTCACCTGATTTTTTTCAGATTTCATTTGTAGCTTTGGTTTGATAAAAAAATAATAGGTGTTTAAGTTATATACTCGCATTGAGTGATGTAGTTTCAGTAGACCTGAATATATTAATAGCTTACCTGCAATTTAAATATTACAAGCACAGCAGGTTCATTCCCACTAGACCAATTCCCTGTAGACCAACTCCCATGAGGCCAATTCACAAAAGACCAATTCCCCTTAGACCAACTGGTGTGCTCTACTTTAAAAATAATTCTATATCAATAATTTGATATATTTATAAATGTATTTAATGTTATTGAAATTCAAGCCTGAAAATAAGCAGTCTGTCATTTGCAGAATGGTTCACAGAGGGTAAATTTAGTGATGCTACCCTGCTGTGCAGGGTAGCATCACCAAATTCACCCTCTAGGGACCTCATTTTTCAGATGATAGTCTGCTCATTTTCTGGCTTGTCGATATTTTATAGATGTTGGGCAGATTTTTACAGATAATTGTTTGCCTAATTATTCTTAATCAACCCTTAATCAGAAACACTATGTAGTTGGTCTAAGGGGAATTGGTCTAGTGGGAAGACTCCGCACAGCACTCTAGTTTGTGTAGATGCACTTTGTCTTTTGTCTAGTTAGTGTAGAAGCACTTTGTCTTATGTTTATTGGCTTGAAAAATCAACATGTCATCATTGTTATGTTTTACTTCTATAATGGTACCTAGTAATCAATGCCTGGATTCATGGCCCTCTAAAGTGGGTAATACAGTAGAACCCTGTTAATTGAATAGCCACTTTCCCAATGAAAATTATTCAATTAACAGGAGTATTCAATTAACAGGGATTGTGTCACTCTCCTGCATTCTAGAGATAAATTTAGCATTTATTCTATTATATCTTGTTTGACAGAGTTCTATGAGATATAATGAGATATAATAGATTAAATCCCTGTATGGGATGTACTGAGACCAAATAGGTCTGTAAACAAAAGAAAACTGGGGAGAGTCAGGGTAATTTCTCGACAGGTTACAAGATTTTTTATTCAATTAACAGGAGTTTACTCTATAACCTATATTCAATTAACAGGTCAAATTTGTACTGGAGGTATGGTAAATGGTTTTTTGTGTTGGGAAATTATATTCAGTTAACAGGGATGTACAATTAAGAGATATCCAATTAAGTGGGCTCCACTGTACAGTGAAATCCTGTTAATTGAATACAGTTGAAACCAGAAGTCCTGTCACAATTAGTGCAGACAATGCTTGTTGGTTAATGCGCTCCTTACTGCAGAAGAATGAAGTAGTCGGAAATACACAAGAGTGTTTGCATTGTGCAATGCCAGATATAATGTGCTATTTGTGAGGTCAGCAGTGAAATCACGAACTAAACTGATCAAACAAAGAAAATACTGACACTACAGTACGTGGAGGAAGGATTACCAGTAAATCGCTGTGGGATACATTTTTAGCTCAACTTTGGCGAAGCCAAATTTGAGCTTTTGTCATGGCCTGTCGTCCGTCGTCCGTCTGGCCATCTGTCCGCCTGTCTGTACGTCAACAATTGGATACGGCTCGGGCTAGAGGCCGTATTTATGAACCGATCTTTACGAAACTTCTTGGGTACCTTTGCTATGACCGTGGGACGAGAACGAGTGTTTTTGGGTGCGGTCCGAAATTCAAGATGGCTGCCAGCTGCCATTTTGTACCAACGATGCAGAAATCTGTTTTTTGTACAGAACTTCCATATGAAAGCTCTGATTTGAATAATTTTTTGTATGAGTGTTTAGTACCATGGGATACATCACATATAATACAGGTTTTTTTCTCATGCCTAAATTGTGCAAATTAGACTAATTTTGATGCTTTTTGGTGTTACTTTCAGCACTGTAAGTGCAAATGCCAATACGGCTCGGGCTAGAGGCCTGTATTTATGAACCGATCTTTACGAAACTTCTTGGGTACCTTTGGTATCACCATGGGATGAGAACAAGTGTTTTGGGGTCCAGTCTGAAATTCAAGATGGCTGATGGCAGCCATTTTGTACAAAATTAGGTGCAATCAGATTTTTGCACAGAACTTCCATATGAAAGCGCTGATTTGAATAATTTTTTGTGTGAATGTTTAGTACCATGGGATACATCACATATAATACGGGTTTTTTTCTCGTGCAGAAATTATGCAAATTAGATGAACTTTGATTTTTTCATTGCGACTTACACACAGTAAGTACACATGTCAATACGGCTCGGGCTAGAGTCTGTATTTATGAACTGATCTTCACGAAATGTCTTGGGTACCTTTGTTATCACCTTGGGACGAGAACGAGTGTTTCTGGGTGCGGTCTAAAATTCAAGATGGCTGCCAGTGGCCATTTTGTACCGAAATTAGGTCTAATCAGTTTTTTGTACACAACTTCTATTCAGCTCAGACTAGAGGCCATATTTATGAACCAATCTTTACAAAACTTCTTGGGTACCTTTGTTATCACCGTGGGATGAGAGCGAGTGTTTTTGGGTGTGGTCCAAAATTCAAGATGGCCACCAGCAGCCATTTTGTACCAAAATTAGTGCAATCAGTCTTTTGTACAGAACTTCTGTATGAAAGTTTTGATTTGAATAAATTTTTGTATGAATGTTTAGTAACATGGAATACATCACATATTGTAAGGTTTTTTTTTTTCGTGCAGAAATTATGCAAATTAGATGAACATTGATTTATTCAGTGCTACTTACACAATGTAAGCACACATGTCAATACGGCTCAGGGTAGAGGCTGTATTTATGAACCGATCTTCACAAAACTTCTTGGGTACCTTTGTTATCACCTTGGGACAAGAATGAGTGTTTCTGGGTGCGGTCCAAAATTCAAGATGGCTGCCAGTGGCCATCTTGTACCAAAATTTGGTCCAATCAGTTTTTTGTCACAAGTTCGATACAGCTCGTATTTATGAACTGATCTTCACAAAACTTCTTGGGTACCTTTGTTTTCACCTTGGGACAGGAACGAGTGTGCTTTGGGGTGCCTTTGTTATCACTGTGCTATGAGAACAAATATTTTGGGGTTGAGTCAGACCCACTCTGGGACTCAAAGATTTCTTTTCAGTTTAACATCTGACTGTAGCCCACCTTTACAATACTTCACCTATACATTTGTTACAGGCAACAGTCAGTATTTATGTACAGACCGTTACAATACTTTATATGTACCTTTGTTATCAGGTCATTACCTAGATGTTTGTCATTGCTGTGTCACATACTATACATGTACATGTCTTTGTCTTGACAAGTTGAGCTACAGTGTCATTGACACTTTCATTCACTTAGTAGTTATTTTCAATTTTTGAGGACAAAACACAAGAAGCACTTGCAAACTTTCATCACATGAACGATCAGGTTCCACCTGGTGGTCCATGTGATGAAAGTTTGCAAGTGTCTCTTGTGCTGTTATGAACAATTATAAATACTTTTGGGGTGGAGAATATATAGCGCTGTGATTAAGTAGTAATCCACTCTCTTCATTCTGTATTATGTAGTTGAATTTTAAAATCTATTTACTTCATTACATATACATGCATCCCAGTTGAGGTTAGGAAAGATGTTCATGATCTCTATTTACTAGTTTAGAATTGTTGGGCTCACTGGTTTTCACAGGAATTGAGTTACACTGATGGGGCAGTTTGAGTTAGATTAGGACATAAAGTGCACTTACTCAGTGCTGTATTACAGTAAAACCTGTCTTGAGAGACCACTGTCTTGAGAGAGGTATCCGGACAAAATACCCTCGGACAAAATACCCTTAGGACATAATACCCTAAAAAAAATACCCTTAGGACATAATACCCTCAATGGGTAGGACAAAATGCCCTCGGACAAAATACCCTCAGACCAACAAATGTATATAAAGTTGGATTTTTGGCGTTCGGGGGGGGGGGGGGGGGGGGGGGGGGGGGAGGGGGGGGGGGGGGTATGGCTGGGTAATTGCATCTAAGGCACTAGCCGTGTGTTTTGTTTGAAATAACAAGTACCAATATTTTAAATTTTTTTTTATTAACCCTTTACCTAACTTAACGGCCAAAACCAGCCAGCACTATTCTCAAAAATCGCCAATTAATTTTCACTGCTTTTTCATTTTTTGTCTCAAAAACATAGGTTATGACCCCTCGTTGGAATGAGCTCGACGAGCTCGTTCCAACGAGGGGTCATAACCTATGTTTTTGAGACAAAAAATTAGTTACTCAAGAATTATTTTTGCAAGTGTCGTCTGCTTTTCAGGTTAGGTAAAGGGTTAAACTAAATAGATATGAAGCACAATATAAATGGCAGATAGCACAGAACATGAAACAAATATGAGGGTATTTTGTCTGAGGGTATTTTGTCCTACCCATTGAGGGTATTATGTCCTAAGGGTATTTTTTTTAGGGTATTATGTCCTAAGGGTATTTTGTCCGAGGGTATTTTATCCTACAATCCTTGAGAGACCACCTGTCTTGAGAGACGACATCTGCCAGGCACTGATTGGTTTTACTCCAAAATGGACCTGCTATGGGAGACCACCTGTCTTGAGAGACCACCTGTCTTGAGAGACCACTGTGACCTGGTATCAACTAGTATTTTTATGCCATAATGGACCTGTCTTGAGAGACCGTCCCTTTGAAGACTGAAACCATGACAAAAACTTTTTACCTGTTCTGGAATTGGAAAATCCATTGTGGTTGTACTAACATAATTAAAAGTATTAAAAGCTTTTAATTGGGTTTCAATTGCTATTCAGTTACATAACTCATTAAAGATTGAGATGTTTTTATAAGACCCCTGTGAAAAGATAAGGATTATTGCTGAATAAACAATTTCATACATACCTGAAATGTGACAGATAGGATTATAAAAATAAATTTGTGTTGAAAATCTTCAATGAAGATTTTCAACACTAATTTATTTTTATAATTTTTGTAACAGTCCATTTCAATTTGTTACAAAATCTTCATAAAAAAGAACAACGACAAAGTTCAAAGTAATTACAAAAATTCATTCTTCTCCATTTCTGAATTTTGTGGTTGGTTATTCACTGACTTGAGAAAACCTGAAACCTGTTATGAGAGACCACCTGTCTTGAGAGACCACTTTTGTGTGGCCCAAAGGGTGGTCTCTCAAGACAGGTTCTACTGTGCTTCAAAATGGTGCACAATACAGTGACAGGACTTCTAGTTTCAACCGTAGCCACCATGTGACTGGAAATTATTCGACTAACAGGAGTATTCAATCAACAGGAATATGGTCATTTTCTGTATTCTAGTAATGAATCTACTTTATCTTACAACAAAAAAGTATTTTTCCCAGTACAAGTAAAAATGTTTAACCCTTTACCTAACGAATCACCTGCATCCGCCCGCGTAATATGCAAATTGAGCAGTTGAAAAAATTAAATTTTTCAAAATATTTCAACAAAACCATATCATGTGACCCCCTCATTGGAACGAGCTCATCGAGCTCGTTCCAAAGAGGGGTCACATGATATGGTTTTGTTGACATGTTTTGAAAAAATTTAAAAAATGATATTTAAAATAATAAATTTTGAAATCGTCTGCGTTGGGTAAAGGGTTAAGACAAAATACAAATCTGTATTGAAGGTAGCAACCACATATGTGATAATTCGATTCGGAAAGATAAAGTTTTTTTAATTGCACTCAGTTGGCATCAAATTATTACACATGTCAAGGCCACTGTTTTTGCTAACTATAATTATATAAGAAATATATCACCAGCTCAATGAAATAAATTAGACTGGATCATTTTTTTTGCCCTAATGATATTTTTTTATATAGGTCTACAATGCATTCAACATGAAAATTAAAACAAAGAAAATCACAGCTGAAAGACCACTAAAGGTTATAGTACAAGTAGAACAATGAAGGAGGGGAGGGGGAGGTTAGGTCATGCATAACACAAGAATGCAATACCATGATGTCATGATCTTTCTTCACAAAAAAAAAACAATTCATACATGCTGAATGATCATCAAAACAGATGCTGTTAAAAACTGTACCCAATGCCTTCAATAGGCGAGCAAGTGAACAAGGGGAGGAATATTGTAAGATTACTATGATCCCCGTTGAGTCTGGAGGTGGGATGGAGAAATCTCACCCGAGGGGCAAGATATTTGAACAAGACCGGAGGCTTGCCGAGGGTCTGGTTCAAATATCTTGCCCTGAGGGTGAGATTTCCCCATTAATTTTTGTAATATGTCGAAAACATAACTGTGACACACACCAAATTCCCCTTATTTATCAACCTTTTTGGCCTCACTACATCCAATACAGGCATTTATTCTATTATATCTTGTTTGACAGAGCTCTGTGAGCTCTGTCAAACAAGATATAATAGAATAAATGCTCAGT
Source organism: Pictodentalium vernedei (assembly GCA_031216915.1). Classification (NCBI taxonomy): domain Eukaryota; kingdom Metazoa; phylum Mollusca; class Scaphopoda; order Dentaliida; family Dentaliidae; genus Pictodentalium; species Pictodentalium vernedei. Next base: position 437,015,190 of record CM062293.1, read on the forward strand.
TTACCTCCAGAACACAGGAAACTGACCAAATCCCTGTTAATTGTATACTCCTGTTAATTGAATAATTTTCACTGGCAAAAAGGATATTCAATTAAGAGGATTCTACTGTACTAAAAAATTGATTTGTAACACTGTCCGTTAAGGGGTTAATGAATTTGCACGTATCAAACTCTAATGTAAAGGGCATTGTGAGATAATTGATCGATCGATAAATTCGCGCAGTGATATTATTAAATCTGCAGAGAAACATGGGTTGAAACAAATCAAGTTTAATATTTGAATAATAATTAAATATTGAGTCCATATCAACAAGGAACAGATAAATAGTTAATAAACAAACACAATTTACAGTTTATTTATAATTGTGCAGATGATGATCAAATAGTTCTGGCGACCTAATAAAATATGGAAATGAGTATGTCACGTGGGGTGGGTGGGATAGAAATATCCCACCCTGCTATCTCTCCCGGGACATGTGTATGTTTCACGTATAGTGGGGGGGAGAAAAATTGGTTATTACCACCATGTGGTTTTCCGAGATGAGGTATTGATGTCTCAACCTCGCCTTAGGGTCATATATTGACTCACTCTTCCTACAGATTTGTTGATATATGCTGAGAAGAGGTCTCGACTTTGATCATCACAGAATCCCACATGGTGGTAATAACCTACTTTATCTTGGAACTCTGATTTTTAAACTCAATAACTTTTAAATACTTGGTGGCATGACATCATATTGAGTATGCACAGGTTATCTTATTGATATCTGACCCCATGTCAATACAGGTATTATTCAGAGTTTTTTGTCAGAGTTATTTCCCTTGATGGACTTAGAATTTGTTTCATTTTTATCATCTGTTGCAGCTTTAGTGCGAACACATGATTCATTTGCAGACACAGTTAAATCTTTCATCAACTCAAGTCATGGCTGCTTCAAAGCTGCCATGACTTGATTTTATGAGAAATTCAAGAATACACTCAGCAGATTAAGAGTTAAAGCTTTGAGGGAATTTTATTACCGTTGTATGGAAATAAAGTAAATATTATCTCGTTTTGTCTGCATAGTCATCAGCTATTTATAGGATAAATAAGGGTGTCAAAGGAACAAGCTCCAATAATGCATTCAACTGACATCCATATTTTTTTTATTTTTATCACAATTTATAAATTTGTGATGTTGAAAATTTATACAAATTTAGTTTGAATGGATTTTTTTGGTTGGATATTGAAGGTTCATGCACCATTATCATTTGTAAACATTGCAACTAGCCTTTCTACCGATCGTTTTGAAAACTTGATATTGAGGTAAAATTTACTTTTTTTTATTTTAGACAATTTCTATGTACAAATGGTAAAGGTATGAAGTTATTCCAGATAGTCTGTGTGAAACCCAGACTATTGTTTCTGTATGATTTCTTTTTCCTTTTTTCTGTCATCTCGACTCCTTACATGATAACTCAAATACAAATACCCTTGTTTCGATGCCTTTTGACATACTAATAGGCAGACACTTTGTCTGCATAATGGCTTAAACTGAAATATTCCCTTCTCACTGCATTTCAACGATTGTAGGATAAAATACCCTCGGACAAAATACCCTTAGGACATAATACCCTAAAAAAAAATACCCTTAGGACATAATACCCTCAATGGGTAGGACAAAATACCCTCAGACAAAATACCCTCATATTTGTTTCATGTTCTGTGCTATCTGCCATTTATATTGTGCTTCATATTCAATTGCCATCTGCCATTGGTATTGTGCTTCATATCTATTTAGTTTAACCCTTTACCTAGCCTGAAAAGCAGACGACACTTGCAAAAATAATTCTTGAATAACTAATTTTTTGTCTCAAAAACATAGGTTATGATCCCTCGTTGGAACGAGCTCGACGAGCTCGTTCCAATGAGGGGTCATAACCTATGTTTTTGAGACAAAAAATGAAAAAGCAGTGAAAATTAATTGCCGATTTTTAAATTAATTGGCGATTTTTGAGAATAGAGGTGGCCGGTTTTGGGTGTTACGTTGGGTAAAGGGTTAATAAAAAAAATTAAAAATATTGGTACTTGTTATTTCAAACAAAACACCGGCTAGTGCCTTAGATGCAATTACCCCGCCCCCACCCCCCAACACCAAAAATCCAACTTTATATACATTTGATCTGAGGGTATTTTGTCCGAGGGTATTTTGTCCTACCCATTGAGGGTATTATGTCCTAAGGGTATTTTTTTGAGGGTATTATGTCCTAAGGGTATTTTGTCCGAGGGTATTTTGTCCGGATACCATTTCAACAGTCAGTAGTATTCTTGATCAGCCTTCAGCAGCCATACATGTTTGTCAGGTTTCGAGAGGCCTTGGGTGTAGCCCTATGAGTCAGAATTTTCACATCCTCTAAATTTTCTGGTAACAGTAAATGTGTTTTATATTTAAACAAATTAGAGAATAACAGTAACAATCAAATTACAGAGAACAGGAGACTTGTAAAATTAAATCTTACCTACTGTTTTCATCTGATTTTTCAAATTCACCCTTGAACTCTTTGCTTTCCAAGGCAATTTTATATATTATTCAGTTCCATCTCACAACATATAACTTTAGTTCTAAGGGGGTGGGGGATGGTGAATGGGAAAGGCCTTTTTCAGCTTTCCTTCCACAGTTATGAATTGTTAAAATGGAGATTTTTATTGGATTGTTTTTATTCCTCTCAAGGTTTCAGTAGGGGTCTCTAAAGATTTTATTGAACTGGTTGGGTGCCAGGCCTGAAAATAAGCAGTCTGACATTTGCAGAATGAGGTCCCCAGAGGGTGAATTTGATTATGCTATCCATACAGTGGGCCAATTTATCCTCTGGGTACCTCTTTCTGTTTAGTTTTGAGACCCTGATTCAGATTGAAGTTCACAGAGGGTAAATTTAGCATCACTAAATTCACCCTCTGGGGACCTCATTTTGCAGATGACAGTCTGCTTATTTTCTGGCTTATTGGGTGCTAGAATCCACTATCAGGTCTTTCAGAAAAATGAGGGTACCAGAGCAAAAGCTTATATTTTCCTTATTCTTGATTCATAGTCATTCAAATGCAAATAATATTTTGTTTATATAAATTTGTTCTATTACAAATTATCGGAGAGTGCCTGTGGACACTCCAATAATTTGTAATAAAACAAATTTTGAAAAACAAATTCAGACCACCAAAAATAATATGGCCCTCAATCAGTTAATGCATGGCCAGAATAACTTGAGAACCCTTTCTGCACTCACATTGCCACTCTGAACATAGACAGGTATTGATGAGATTTCCTCATTTTCCAAGTTCCATTAGACCTTCATTATGAAAAAAAGCCCTAAAGGCCTCAAGAGCCTTTATGAATCATACGTCACCATACCCACATTACTGAAAGGAGGATTCAGGGTATCTAGAGAAGACCTCTGTCCATCTATCTGTCCATCTGTCTGTCCATCCATCAATTCATACAATTTATTTATTTATTGGTGTTTAAGGTCACATATTTCTGCACAATGGCTAATCATGACCACGTCAGTTTTATGGGTGGAGGAAGCCAGAGTACCCAGAGAGAACCACCGAGCAACTGTCAGCTCCCCAACATACTAACTCCACACAAGCAGGGTTAGCATTGGTTGAAGACCGGTGCACCATCGACGTGCAGTATGCCTCAGCACACAGCATCACGTGGGCAATAGGGATGTAGTGTCTTGCCCATGGACACAATGCGGTTGCCACCGGTGGGATTCGACAGTTCATGCAAAAGTTTTGGATTGTAATTTCAAAACCATCAGTTGGACTTGGATCTCCCTTGGTATGCTGATAGACCTGCATGGAGGAATGGATATGCAGAAGGAATATACTTTCCATCCAATAATTTTTCCCAGAGTTTTGCCACTTTTTCACTCTTTTGACTCAGAAAATTTTTCTCGACCTCTGTATTGAATTCACTACATGTTGGATTTGAAAACTGCTTATTTGATCAAATCATAATTTTAAGTGTTACATGTGGATGACTAGACAATGCTTCCTTTTGATTTTGGCTCAGCTAGCCAATTCAGTATGGCTGCCATGGCATTATGACACAGTTGAGGGGCATATGCCACGCTTTGCATTGTTCCTTTTATCCCCCCGCCAAAACGAAGTTTGTGAGGGATACAGAAATGGGGTCTGTCCTTCCATCCATCCATCTATTTGTTCGTTCGTTTGTCCATCCATCTTCATCTGTTCATCTGTCCGTCCGTCCATCCATAACAACTTTGGGCCTTCATATGTCAGTCAGTGGATGTTGGTGGATTTAAATGATCTTTGGTATGCTGATAGATCACCGTGGGGGCAAAGGACATTCACAAGTAACATGTTTTGTCCATTTTTAGTCAAGATGTGAGAAAGTCAAACTGGACTTATAGTTTGGTGAATAATGGATGAGTGGGAAGTTGGGTGGGCGGGTGTGTGCATGGACGGATGGATGGGCAGGTGGATGGGCGGGGGTAAACAATTGGTTTCTGGATGATAACTTGATAATGGTTCGCCTCACATTCATGAATCTTCATAGGTAGGTTGGCCTCGGAGAGAGGAAGAACCCTATTTATTTTGTACTCACTACCTGGACTCACTAGGTCAAGGGTCAAGGTCACAGTGGCCCTGAACATAGTAAATCAAAACAATTGGTTTCCGGGTGATAACGTTATAATGGTTTGACCCACTTTCATGAAACTTCATAGGTAGGATGGCATCAATGAGAGGAAGAACCCTATTTATTTGTACTTGCTAGGTGAAAGGTCAAGGTCACATTGACCTTCAGCATAGTAAATTGTAAACAATTGGTTTCCGGATAATAACTTGATAATGGTTTGACCCACTTTCATGAAACTTCATAGGTAGGTTGGCCTAGGTGAGTGGAAGACACCTGTTTATTTTGGACTCGCTAGGTCAAAGGTTAAGGAGGTCACAGTGACCTTGAACATAATAAATCGTAAACAACTGGTTTCCAGATGATAATTTGATAATGGTTCCACCCACATTCTTGAAACTTCATAGGTAGGTTGGCATTGGTGCAAGAAAGAGCTCTATTTATTTGGGAATCACTAGGTCAAAGGTCAAGGTTACAGTGACCCTTCACATAGTAAATTGTAAACAACTGGTTTCCAGACGATAAGTTGATAGTGATTAAACCCACTTTTGTGCTGTCACAACTCGACATTGGATCGGGGATCCATTTTGCATTTTATTTTCTAAAGTTATGGCTCTTTTTCTGCTTTTTTCAACTTAGAAACCCTTCAAATTGGAAACCCTTGGCGGGGGATACCACTTGTGACATTCTGCATGCCACTGGTGCACTTGCCTTCAACTGCTACTAACTCCGCTTGTGCAGGTTGATAAGTTGGAAAGTCTGAAGATTGCTTGCCACTGAATGGTGGTTCTCTCCAAGTACTCTGGCTTTCTTGACCTGTAAAACTCTCTTGACACGATATGACACAATATGATCCTGGGTGTTTACCTCTTAACCCGCTGAGTATTTTCAAGATATTTTTCATCAAATCTAGTCATGGCTGCTGTGAAGCCGTCATGACTAGATTTGAGGAAAAATGCATGAAACTTTAACTCAAGAAATCATTGGTAGAAAAATTCATTCAATTTATAGAGAGAAAATTGTATTAAATGTTCCAGAATTATACTTATGTCAATATCCACCAGCAGCATGCAAGTTAACCCTTACCCCAACGCAGATTATATCAAAATTTATTATTTTAAATATCATTTTTTTAAGATTTTTCAAAAAATTTCAACAAAACCATATCATGTGACCCCTCATTGGAACGTGCTCAGTGTAGTGTCTTGCCCATGGACACAATGCGGTTGCCGCATTGTGTCCATGGGCAAGACACTACACTGAGCACGTTCCAATGAGGACCAGTGCTTGTTTACTGTGGTAAACAACAGTGAGCTCGTTCCAATGAGGGGTCACATGATGTGGTTTTGTTGAAATATTCTGAAAAATTTAATTTTCTCAACTGCGCAATTTGCATATTATGCGGTCGGATGTGGACAATTCGTTAGGTAAAGGGTTAAAGTGTAATTGAGCCCCAGTAAACAAAGAAATAAAAAATATGCCACCAGAGAAATATGTTGGCTGTGCTGTATTTCATCAGGTCTTCTAGCCAATACTAATCAAGATTCAGTTTTCTGATCTGGATGCCATGGTGAATATTTTTTAAGTGCCCTAGCTGTCTTGCACATTTTTCATAAAAAACACTGCTAGTTATGAATGTGCAATGCCATAACATGAATGAGAAACTGGATTTGTTAACTTTCAAAGCACAAAATCGTAGGCAGAACCAAGAATGTTGAAAGTGGGAAACACTCTTAAGCTTGATCTGACATGAGACCAACACCTAATGAATTGATGCATGTTGGAGGTTTCAAGTATGGATCAAGAAGGAAAATGGGGTCCCCCAGCGGAACACATTTTTCAGAAATACTGGGAATCCCATTTTATGATCCCTATTGCAAATTTCATATTTCAACACTCAGAAAAGGAGACAAAGCCAAAAGAATCTGAAAGTGGATCAAGCTTATATTTCATGAATGGATATAACCTATGATTGAGTTTATTCCAGTGAAGGGTCTTAAGCTGGGTTTTTGAGACAAAAAATGAGAATTTTTAATTGCTCAAGAAATTTTTTTGCAAGTACATCTGCTTTTCATGTTGGGTAAAGAATTAAATAAGAAATGTTTGACCCCCATGGGAAGTGAACCAGTGCTTGTTTACTGTGGTAAACAATATCTGTTTTACTGGTAACATAGGACCCAGTCACCAATGCTTGGGATGGAAGACCTCTAAAATGGGCAATATGGATATAAATGATTGACTAAATGTGACTTTATCTCGATGTTGCAGTCACAAATAGCCACTGTGCAGAAGTATGTGACCTTAAACACCAATAAATAAATAAATAAATAAATAAATAAATAAATAAATAAATAAGAGATTTTCGATAAAATGTTTAGTCAGGTGAGCTCCTTGTGGGAATCCTGGTAAGTGGAGAGTGCAAGAAATATTCTTCTGATATAACTCTACTGAATGAGGTGTAGCTAGATTAAGTTTTGCTTCTTAACCGGAAAAGTCACAGAAATTGCCCTGGAAATGTAACACCTGTATCAAATGTGCCAAAAACTCATCCACAAATCATCGTGAAGATAGATTCAAAGTGAAGAATGAGATATACAAAAGTATTAATGATTTATTCATTAAATGCTGATTGTTATCATATTGTTAATTGTTAATTTTTGTGAATAGCACTTGTTGGATATGACCGTTACATCTAGTAAAGGACTAAAAAGGAGTAGCCTCCCTTTGAAAATTGTGGGTACGTACGATAGCAATGTGGTAGTAAAGATGTGACAGGTAATGTGTTGAAGTAGTAAGTTTTATATTTGTTGTGTTTTTTATTTTTCAGCTGTAAGTTTTTCTCATGAGAAATATCCAGTTGATGAAAAGTATGTTCGAGGTTGGAATTATCCCTGTGGATTGTTATGCTGTAAAATACCAGAGTAAGTTTTCCTCTCTTCTTTCTATGCATAAAGTAGCAGGTATTAACCCTTTACCCAACGAATTGGCCATATCTGCGCGCATAATATGCAAATTCAGCAGTTGAAAAAATATTATTTTTCCAAAAATTTCAACAAAACCATATCATATGACCCTTCGTTGGAACGAGCTCATCGAGCTCGTTCCAACGAATGGTCACATGATATGGTTTTGTTGAAATTTTTGGAAAAATTTAAAAAAATGATATTTAAAATAATAAATTTTGATATCGTCTGCTTTGGATGAAGGGTTAATTCTTTGTGGGAGTGCAGTGGCTCAGTGATTACGGCATAGGACTTCAAACCAAGAGGTTTATGCAATTAAGTAAGTAATAACTTTATTTGCAAAAGACATTATAATACATGTCTATAACATAATTGCCCAAAAAACAACAAATAGTATTAATATTATATCACATCTAGGATTTATGAAGCTACATATTTGTCTTCTTCAGGGAGGTGACATAGCCAGCTGGCTGTATTACTGTCACCCACCCCAGGAAAAGGGAAAATGGAGAGTATGAAAAAAAAAGGAAAAAGTGGGAAATAAATTTTCACTGATATATGACACGTGATCGGCGAAATTCTCATTTTTTGAGTCAAATTTATCACACAAAATACCGGGATTTACCGAACCGATTTTCACCTTTAAAGATTTTATTTGATATACAAAATTCCAAACAAAATGTATCAGCTACAAAAAAAGAGATTTAGTGAACAGAAATTAATATGTTAATTGGCAAATCTTTTCCCAATACAGTCCAATCAACACTGATTAGTGAGTGGACGTCTTACATTATATAATTAGACATAACATGCACTCAGTTGATTTTTAGATAATTTTTTCATATGGAGTGTACATGTAATGCCAAGCAATTTGGGAAAGAAAAAATAAGCCAAAACTAGGTCGAGTGCTACCAGCACACCCAGTACAGATCCACGGCTTCCGGTACCAGTAATCACATGTGTAACCAATGACTCATTCTTTTTTCTTCCGCCATCTTGGGAAGATGTGCATTCATTCATGTTAAGAAAAAGTGAAAATTCAACTCGTTCACAATGGTTACCTGTGACTAGAAGTATGGATTTGATGTTCGTATAATAACAGGACTGTGTTTTACATATTCTTGTTATTAAATACAACCACATTCTAATTATATTTTTTATATTCGCCGTGTCCACACGCGACCTTTGCGTACCATGCGGTTCGAACATTATTGTTTGGTTGATAAATTTATGTTATCCTTTTGGATATTATTATTATTGGAGTTAGATGTCAGTGGGGGGCTGTATGGGCAGGATTTCTCCTCTCCGTTGAGGGTAGAATTTCTGTTTTTTGGGTCCCTGTCGGCCGTCTGGGTTCAGTTGTGTTCCCACCGGTCCTTCAGTTTCTGCCACCTTTCTCTCGTAGTTGGGGGGGTGTTCTACTTCTTTCTAGATCTGTTGAGTTCACCCTTTCTTCTGTTACTCTCACCTCTGTTATGCCCTGGACTGTTCCTTGTGGGAAATGCCTTTTGCCCAAGCATGTGGACGATTCTCATGCTTCTTGTTCCACTTGTAATGGGTGTTCTTCAGATCGACCCTGTGGGCTCTGTGGGTCTTGGTCATCCACCTTTTGGGCTTCTGTGAACCCTGTGGTGCATTCTTGTGGCCATTCCTCCCGCACCCACAGGAATGGGGAACGCTTTCGTTAGGGGCCTCCTGACACTACCACGTCTGGTGAGAGTTATACACTCTCCATGGGGGATGTGCAGTCTTTTCCTGTTGTGTATACTCCGAGAGCTGTTGAGTTGTCCGGTGAAGAGATGCCTGGTTCTGGGACTGTGGTCCCTCTCCAGTCGACATATGAGGCTGTCACTAGGGTTGTGACTCCTCCTTTGGAGCTGAGCTCGGTTGCTCTCTCCACCTTTCCACCGGTTTCAACAACTCCTGATGTATCTGTTGTGGTCTCTCAGCCGTCAAGCCCAGCAGCTTTATCATTGGATTCAGATATTCGTGGTGGGGTCACCATGGACTCTGTTGCATTTCCGTCCACGCACTCTGGTCCTATGGCCAGTTTTGCTGGACAGATGCATTTTGTGCAGCCTGGAACTTCAGTCCCTCAGAGGTCTGCGGCGACTCTCCTGAGTTTCCGCACTTCAGATCCTCAGGGTTTTTCATATCCCTATAACCATCTGCATTCAGATGTTTCAGCTGCCACCTGCTGCTCCGCATGTTCTAGAGGATCATGACCTTTCGCTGGTTAAAAGGGTAAGGAGTGAAGCCACTTTGCCAGGTCGTTCCCATGTCGAACCGGCTGACATGGGGCGTGAGCTTAGGGAGGCCCTCTCCTTGCTCACGCAGGTTCTTTCCAAAAGCCTTCCCGTTGCCTCCAGTGAGGCTACTAGTGGTTTCCAGGTTCCCCCTCCCCCCACGGCACCACCTCACAGGATAGGAAGCAGGCCACTTCCTGATCCCCCTGGTGTGCCTACACCATGGGAGGCATCAGCTGGTTTGCCCGTGATGGGCTATATGTCTTCCGACTCAGAGGATGGGTCAGACATACCTGACATTGAGAGCCAACAGTCTTCTGACTTGGGGGCAGCTCTTGACTTTGTGTTTGTGTTCCTTCAGGATCTCAAACCATCAGAACAGCTGACAGTGTCAGCCAGGCCGCGATCATCGGCCGTGCGCCTACAGCCTGTGGAGCAACCCACTTCTGGGCACTTTTGACCATGCCAATTGGTACAGGTGGTTGAAGCATTTGCTGCTTTGGACTCTAAGCTGAGTTCCAAACCTATGAAGACTAGGTAAAGGGTTAAAGTGTAATTGAGCCCCAGTAAACACATCTAGGATTTATGAAGCTACATATTTGTCTTCTTCAGGGAGGTGACATAGCCAGCTGGCTGTATTACTGTCACCCACCCCAGGAAAAGGGAAAATGGAGAGTATGAAAAAAAAAGGAAAAAGTGGGAAATAAATTTTCACTGATATATGACACGTGATCGGCGAAATTCTCATTTTTTGAGTCAAATTTATCACACAAAATACCGGGATTTACCGAACCGATTTTCACCTTTAAAGATTTTATTTGATATACAAAATTCCCAAACAAAATGTATCAGCTACAAAAAAAGAGATTTAGTGAACAGAAATTAATATGTTAATTGGCAAATCTTTTCCCAATACAGTCCAATCAACACTGATTAGTGAGTGGACGTCTTACATTATATAATTAGACATAACATGCACTCAGTTGATTTTTAGATAATTTTTTCATATGGAGTGTACATGTAATGCCAAGCAATTTGGGAAAGAAAAAATAAGCCAAAACTAGGTCGAGTGCTACCAGCACACCCAGTACAGATCCACGGCTTCCGGTACCAGTAATCACATGTGTAACCAATGACTCATTCTTTTTTCTTCCGCCATCTTGGGAAGATGTGCATTCATTCATGTTAAGAAAAAGTGAAAATTCAACTCGTTCACAATGGTTACCTGTGACTAGAAGTATGGATTTGATGTTCGTATAATAACAGGACTGTGTTTTACATATTCTTGTTATTAAATACAACCACATTCTAATTATATTTTTTATATTCGCCGTGTCCACACGCGACCTTTGCGTACCATGCGGTTCGAACATTATTGTTTGATTGATAAATTTATGTTATCCTTTTGGATATTATTATTATTGGAGTTAGATGTCAGTGGGGGGCTGTATGGGCAGGATTTCTCCTCTCCGTTGGGGGTAGAATTTCTGTTTTTTGGGTCCCTGTCGGCTGTCTGGGTTCAGTTGTGTTCCCACCGGTCCTTCAGTTTCTGCCACCTTTCTCTCGTAGTTGGGGGGGGGGGTGTTCTACTTCTTTCTAGATCTGTTGAGTTCATCCTTTCTTCTGTTACTCTCACCTCTGTTATGCCCTGGACTGTTCCTTGTGGGAAATGCCTTTTGCCCAAGCATGTGGACGATTCTCATGCTTCTTGTTCCACTTGTAATGGGTGTTCTTCAGATCGACCCTGTGGGCTCTGTGGGTCTTGGTCATCCACCTTTTGGGCTTCTGTGAACCCTGTGGTGCATTCTTGTGGCCATTCCTCCCGCACCCACAGGAATGGGGAACGCTTTCGTTAGGGGCCTCCTGACACTACCACGTCTGGTGAGAGTTATACACTCTCCATGGGGGATGTGCAGTCTTTTCCTGTTGTGTATACTCCGAGAGCTGTTGAGTTGTCCGGTGAAGAGATGCCTGGTTCTGGGACTGTGGTCCCTCTCCAGTCGACATATGAGGCTGTCACTAGGGTTGTGACTCCTCCTTTGGAGCTGAGCTCGGTTGCTCTCTCCACCTTTCCACCGGTTTCAACAGCTCCTGATGTATCTGTTGTGGTCTCTCAGCCGTCAAGCCCAGCAGCTTTATCATTGGATTCAGATATTCGTGGTGGGGTCACCATGGACTCTGTTGCGTTTCCGTCCACACACTCTGGTCCTATGGCCAGTTTTGCTGGACAGATGCATTTTGTGCAGCCTGGAACTTCAGTCCCTCAGAGGTCTGCGGCGACTCTCCTGAGTTTCCGCACTTCAGATCCTCAGGGTTTTTCATATCCCTATAACCATCTGCATTCAGATGTTTCAGCTGCCACCTGCTGCTCCGCATGTTCTAGAGGATCATGACCTTTCGCTGCTTAAAAGGGTAAGGAGTGAAGCCACTTTGCCAGGTCGTTCCCATGTCGAACCGGCTGACATGGGGCGTGAGCTTAGGGAGGCCCTCTCCTTGCTCACGCAGGTTCTTTCCAAAAGCCTTCCCGTTGCCTCCAGTGAGGCTACTAGTGGTTTCCAGGTTCCCCCTCCCCCCACGGCACCACCTCACAGGATAGGAAGCAGGCCACTTCCTGATCCCCCTGGTGTGCCTACACCATGGGAGGCATCAGCTGGTTTGCCCGTGATGGGCTATATGTCTTCCGACTCAGAGGATGGGTCAGACATACCTGACATTGAGAGCCAACAGTCTTCTGACTTGGGGGCAGCTCTTGACTTTGTGTTTGTGTTCCTTCAGGATCTCAAACCATCAGAACAGCTGACAGTGTCAGCCAGGCCGCGATCATCGGCCGTGCGCCTACAGCCTGTGGAGCAACCCACTTCTGGGCACTTTTGACCATGCCAATTGGTACAGGTGGTTGAAGCATTTGCAGCTTTGGACTCTAAGCTGAGTTCCAAACCTATGAAGACTTCATTCTTCACCAGGGCTGATACCTTTTTGCCTCCAGTGCGTTCCTACGATTCTGCCAATCTGTCAGTTTGCCAGACTTTGACTGTCTTGGATCAAGACTCCTCCTCCCTCGGGCTTTCCAAGCCCAAGTCAGCCATTATTCCTTTGGCGACTTTGGAGTCTCTGTTGGGCTCATCGAGAGAGATGCTGGGCATGCTTTCTCTCTCAGATCACGTCGTCTCAGCTTTGACTGTTTATCTGCCTCCAGATAAGTTTGACGACATACAGGCTCCTTTGCGTGTGATTTCCAAAGTGCTCATGCAGCTTACTCACATGCATGTCTGTAACACGGCAAACTTGGAATTAGTTCGGCTGAACGCTGTGTTGGACACAAGCTATTCCCTTCCTGAGGGGTAGCACACTGCTCTTTGATTCGCTTCTTTGGTGAATCCGCGACTATTCCATGGTTCCATGGCGATGGTCCAGGATGATGGGATGATGTCCTGCATCATTTCAAAGATCAGCTGCTGCTTTGCCAGCTTGAACAGCCTTCTGTTGGAGGCCAGGGCCATTCTAAGCCTAAAATACGCCCTTCTGCTTCCTCTGTGTCCGCTTCTACTTCTTACTCACGTGGTAGTAGGGGTAAGCATCGTCAGACCAGAGGGAGGACTCAGGATCCTTCATCTAGTAGAGGAGGTGGTTTCTTCTCTTATGCACCTCGCCAGGGCTCGAAATGAAGGTCCTCACCACACTTTGTCCCAGGTTGGAGGAAAGATATCAGGGTTCGCAGACCATTGGGCCACAATCACATCAGATTCTTGGGTGTTAGATGTTGTTCGGTCCGGGCTGCGAATATCCTTCTGGAGGCACCCCACTCTGTCGAGAGTGCCTCTTCCAACACAAGTTTCTTCAGACATTTCACATCGGGAACTTTTGATCACAGAGATAGACAATCTCCTGTCAAAGGGGGTGATCGAGGTCATCAAGAACATTCATTCTGTGGGATTTTATTCCCACCTGTTCTTGGTGCCGAAGAAGGACAGCCGACTCCGACCGGTTATCGATCTGATTATCGTGAACCATTCTATCCTTGCTCCCAAGTTCAGCATGGAGACTTTCAGGTCGATTCACTTCTCCATTCACCAGGGAGATTTCACTTCCAGCATCGACCTACAAGACGCTTACTTTCACATTCCGATTCATCGGACATCGCGAAAGTATCTCAGGTTCGCTTTTCTGGGGCGAGTTTACCAGTTCAAGGCCTTGCCTTTCGGCATCAACCTGGCTCCTTGGGCCTTCACCTGACTGATGTCGCATGTGATAGCCTTCCATCGCACACAGTTCAGGGTGACTACTGCGGTGTATCTGGACTATATCCTCCAGAGGCACTCCAATGCTGCTCTTCTGGAGTCAGATGTTGAAACACTGTTGAGCCTGCTCATGTCGCTAGGGTTCAGAGTCAATGAGGAGAGGTCGGACCTGGTCCCTTCTCAGTCGTTTTGGCATCTGGGGATGGACTTCCATACTCAACTGATTACGGTGGCGGTTCCCCGGGCGAGGACTGTGATTCTCTCAGCTTTCCCCCTGACTCTGTCCTAGTCCACGTCTGCGACAGCTCAGAGTATTCTCCGGCTGCTAAGTCTCTGCTGTTCGGTGATGGATCTCATTACTCTAGGTCGGCTGCATGTCAGACCTCTCCAACACTTTCTGCTCAGATGTTGTAGGCCAAATGTTGATCCTATGGATCTGGTGCTTCAGTTACCAGACTCTCTTCATCGTCACCTTCTCTCCTGGATGGATGTTCAGTGGATTATGCAGGGATTTCCTTTGGACTTGCCCACGTCCGATTGTGATCTGACGGTAGACGTCAATGATCTCGGATGGGGTGCGATGTTGGATCCTCTAGGTCTTTCCCTTCACAGGCTATAGGACCAGTATCAAGCAGTTCTTCACATCAACCAGAAGAAGCTTCTTGCTCTTCATCTGAGTTTCCGGCAGTGGATCCCCCACCTTTCGAATCATCAGGTCCTTCTGTTGTCCGACAATTCAACAGTGTTCGCTTACTTTCAGAACCAGGATGGCACACACTCAGTTCCCATGTACGAATCGGCTCGGGATCTTGCTAGCTCAGGATGTCAATGCCGGAGTGGTGGTTCGTCACATTCCCGGTCGTCTGAATGTCCTAGCCGACTCCCTGTCCCGATGGGGCAGGGTCATTTCCACCGAATGGATGCTTCACAGGGCAGTGTTCCTGTCACTTTGCGATCTCTGGGGTCTTCTCCACATTGATCTTTTTGCGACCCATTGGAACCATCAGGTGGACACTTTCGTGTCCCTGTGTCCAGATTCTTTGGCTTTCACCATGGATGCTCTGTCACTTGATTGGAGTGGTCTAATCGGCTACACCTTCCTGCCGGTTCTGATTCTGCCTCAGGTTCTGGCCAAGATACGAACCTGCAGTTGTCAAATCATTCTGATCGCTCCCCTGTCGCCTCAACAGGTGTGGATCAGTCGGCTCCACTCTCTGTTGGCGGCGGTTCTGGCCTGTCTTCCTCTACATTGCATCCTTCCTTGCCAAGGTCACCCGAGGAGGTTTCACGTCGACCCGACTTCATTGCGCCTTCATGCATATCTTTTGTCAGGTCCTGTCTCCTCCATAAAGGTTTCTCGAGATGAGCAGTGAAGTGCATTTCTTCTTTAAGGTGGCACTCCACTGATTTAGCCTATCCGGCTAAGTGGAAGGTCTTCTGTCTATGGTGTGCTGATCACTCTGTTGATTATGCCAATCTTTTGATAACACAGATTGCAGAGTTTCTGGTATATCTGTTTGATTCTCGGGGTCTCCAGCCTGTTACCATCAAAAAGTACAGGTCCATGCTTTCGGAGACCTTTTTGTATGTGGGAAAGCGTCGTATCGGCACTAATTCATACCTCTCCAAGCTTATTCGGCACTTTTCTTTGAAAAGGTCTAGGATTTTGCAGCTTACCCCAAGATGGAATCTTTCTTGGGTGCTGTTTTGCTTTGGGGAGGGGGGGGGGGGGGGGGGGGCATTTGAACCTTTATCCCAGGTGGATATACATTTTGTCACATACAAGATGGCTTTTCTGATGGCTTTTGCCTCAGTCAGATGGGTTAGTGAGCTTCATGCCCTCTCGGTTGATCCAGCCTTTTTCAGGAGCTCTGCCAACAGTGTTACTTTTACCACTGATTGCTCCTTTCTGGCCAAGAATCCGATACCAGAAACAACTCCACCTCCTATCTGCATCAGGGCTCTTCCTTCTGTGGAGGGTACTCACCCTTTGTTCTGTCCGGTTTGTGCACTTCACATTTATCTCAACCAGATGCAGTTCATTAGGAAAAGCAGGAAATGATTCTTTCTGTCTCTTATTCCTGGTTGAGGGAAGATCTCTCCTCAATCCATTTCTCAATGGATTTATCTTGCTATTCGCACGGCCTACGCTTGTCTAGCGACTAACGATTGTATTACCAATCGTATTTCTGCCGACCAGGTGCCTGCCTTGTCTACCTCCTGGGCTTATGCTAACTCCGTCAAGCTGTCAGATGTTATGCAGGCAGCCTACTGGAGAAATGTTCTACTTTCTCCACCTTCTATCCGTGTCAGTTGCAGGAGCAGTCTGAGGACCTTTTTTCTTTGGGCCCTCTTTCTTCTGCTCAGGCTGTTGTCTACCCTACCCATTAGGCTTCCAGCCCTGTGCTATTTTACTGTCCTTTCTGTCTGTGCATCACGCAGAGCCATACACCTCATCTCTCATTGTCATTTACTAATGTTTGTGATGCTATGGTTTGATAGGCCTAGGAAACTCTTCTTCTGTCCATGGTTCCAGTGCAGTCGGGTTATGTAGGGGTTGGTTATGTGATTCCCTCCTCCTATTGTCTGTTCAGCCTGTAGTAAACAATTGTAAGGTAAGTTGATAAGAAATTTAAATTTTATAGTAAATTTGCTTTCTTCTCATACCTCCCACAATTGTTTACATGGAGGCCCTCCCATCTTCTTATTCGGGTAAGAATCCCCCCCCCCCCCCCCCCCCCCCCCCCCATGCTGATCACATAACTCCAATGTTGGCAGATTCAAAAGAATGAGTCATTGGTTACACGTCCGCGCACTGGTACTGGAAGCCATAGATCTGTATTAGGAGAAGAGCATCCCCTACTGGGTGTACGCCGGTAGCACTCGACCCAGTTTTTGCTTATTTTTTCTTGGTGCTTTTGCACCACTTTTCTTTCCCAAATCGCTTGGGGAAGATCAAAATAGAGAGTATATTTTCCGAGTTAGGGACTTCCATTATAGAGCAAGCCTGTAGTAAACAATTGTGGTAGGTATAATAAGAAAGGAAATTTACTATAAAATTCAAATTTCTCGAAGTAAAGGTAAATATAATTTTAAAATATTTAATACAATCATGAAACATTGAGCAGAAAAATTAAAAGTCCATCTAAAATTGTTTTCTCGCAATTTATTGGAGAGTGCCAACAGGCACTTTCCAATAATTGTAACAAAATAATTATTGATGAACAGAATCTTGCAAAACTGAGGCTCCTGTTGCTGGTAGTATGGTATCCTTTAAAAAAATACTCATTGCAAATCACTTTTGAAAATAATTTAGCACTCTTGCAGTTAAAGGCAACTACTGTAAACTTCAAAGTGGAAGAATTTATTGATCTCATGAGTCATGTTCAGGCAAAGATTTTTACTGTATATTTCAAAGCAAACAAGTGTAACCACTCATTTGGATGTTCCTTAAAACCATAAATTCTCTTATAGTTTCTCACGAACAGCCATCTGTGGAATAATCTTTTCAGATGTGTCTGACCACATTGGTGTCTTTATATTGAAACAACACTAAAGTTAAAAGGATACACCAAGTTTTATTTTGAATGGAACTTTAACTGGTTGAGTGCTAGAAGCCACTATCAGGGCTCCACTGAAAAGTATTGAAAGCCAGTATGGTGATTTTACACTGCTTGCATTGATTTGTTGTTAGCTCAGCACTGGAAGAAAAATATTAATACAAAATTGTTTAGTTACAATTTATTGGAAAGTGATAACTGGCACTTACCATTAAATTGCAGCAAAACAATTATTTATTATATTTTTACAGCATTTTACTTTGTAAATAAAAACAATATCCTACTCCCACGACCTCGAAAGTGTTATTCAACTCCCACAGCAATATCCTATCCTTCTCCCAGTCATGACAGACTACTTTTACCATTGCAGTTGTTCCACCTCGAAATCCAGCGATAATACCCAATCCACTTCGACAAGTATTCTTCTTGATTTTCCAACTGACAGCAAGCAATAACTATGTACACATCCACACAAAGTTATAAGAAGTTGAACATGACTACTCATTCATGGTGATTGATTGAGTTATTTCTTTAAAATGTGTTGATTTCCTTCATAAGTTCATATCTCCTGTAACTTGAATTTCCATTTGAAAATGAGCGTCATTGCATTCCTTGCTGATGACGTCATATTATCAGTTCATTCATTCATGTTTTTGTGTTCATGCGCCGATTTTTCTGACCGTCAAAACAAATTGAGTGACCTTGGGAAACTGCTCTTGGATGACGCAAGAGGGGTATTTGTGTTGCAGATATTATCAGGGAAATATAATAAACACAATAGTTCACTGCTTGGAGTAACATACGATGTTTATTCTCTCATGGGATGCGGGAATTATTTTCACTCAGCTAGTGCCTCGTGAAAATAACCTTCCACATCCCACGAGAGAATAAACATTGTACGTTACTCCAAGCGGTGAATTATTGTCTATTTATGAGCAACATCTTGCTAATTTAAGGCTCCTTTTGTAGTACAGTGGAACCCTGTTAATTGAATAGCTACTTTGCCAATGAAAATTATTCAATTAACAGGAGTATTCAATTAACAGGGATTGTGTCACTTTCCTGTATTCTGGAGATAAATTTAGCATATATTCTATTATATCTTGTTTGACAGAGCTCCATGAGCTCTGTCAAACAGGATATAATAGATTAAATGCCTGTATTGGATGTACTGAGGCCAAATAGGTCTATAACCAAAGGAAAACTGTGGAGAGTCCGAGCAACTTCTCAACAGGTTACAAGATTTTTTATTCAATTAACAGGAGTTTACTCTTTAACCTATATTCAATTAACAGGTCAAATTTGTACTGAAGGCATGGTAAATGGTTTTGTGTTGGGAAATTATATTCAATTAACAGGGATATACAATTAAGAGATATCCAATTAAGTGGGATCCACTGTAGTATGATGGAGTGCAGTGGCTTAGTGGTTATGAAATTGAACTACAAACCAAAAGATCCACAGTTCGATCCCCGTCAGGAGTAACTGCATTGTTCCCTGGGCAAGGCACTTAATCCCGATTGCCTATCTGGGGGCACTGTGTACTAAGGCGTACTGCACATCGATGATGCTTTTGTCTTCAACCAATGCCAACCCTGCTTGTGTGGAGTTCCATTGCTCCTCTCCAGGTACTCCAGCTTCCTCCACCCATAAAACCGTCTGACACGAGATGATCCTGGCTGTCGAAAGCGTCGTTAAATCCTAATAAATAATAAATCTTGGGAGTAGTGCGATATCTTTGAAAAAAAATACGCGCATTACAAATGACCATTGAAAAGTAATGCAGACACTAGAGCAGAATTTAAAATACTTCTTTCCTAAAGTGATTTTTCCCCAGAGATGTCCAAATGCCTCATATGAACCTTTTTTAAAATTTAAATGCAAGCCTATGAAAAATGTTCTCCAGAATAAAAAATTCATTAACCCTTTACCCAACGTAATGGCCAAAACCGGCCAGTGCTATTCTCAAAAAATCGCCAATTGATTTTCATTATTTGTTTCATTTTTTGTCTCAAAAACATAGGTGATGAGCTCGTTCCAATGAGGGGTCATAACCTATGTTTTTTAGACAAAAAATGAAAAAAATTAGTTATTCCAGAAATTTTTTTGCAGGTGTCGTCTGCTTTTCATGTTAGGTAAAGGGTTAAAAAATAATCCTCTATGAATGGGGACTGGTCATATCCTCTAACAATATAACAATAAACATAAATTCTGCAATAAAAAAAACTCCAAATGCCTAACAAACAAAATACACAAAACTATAAAAGGCTATTGTAGAATTTTCAACAATTAAAAACCATGCAAAGCAATTTATCATGGAGACTAATTCTAATTGAAAACTAAAACAATATATGAAGAACTGGGCAAATTTTGCACAGAGCAATCAACAAAGAAAAACTGGAAGCAAAATTATGTATATAATTTCCATTGTTTTTTATTCAGGACAACAAAGAAAATAAACTAAGTCTGTGACATAGTAATGGAATTCAACAATTGTTTCATCAACATTGGAAAGACAGTATCCAAAATGGTTAAGAATCCAAACAAGTCATACATACTCAGATTATACATGAACAATACTGTTCCAAATAATTTTTATCTAATACTTGCCAATCCCGAAGAAGTAAGTCTTGTGGTAAACAAAATGAAGCTCAAATTATCAAAAGATTGTGATGATATCTCATTGTGCCTTCTTAAACATATGGAGCACAGATTACTGGATCCCCTTTTGTACATACATTTTACCAATGCATCCAGTACAGTACATTTAACTCCAATGGGGTGTACGAAGTTAAATGGGGTGTATCAGGTGACAGCTAAAGGGGCATACAGACATTCTGTGGCACACCTCAGCGATTTCCCTTTCAGCTATCACCTCAAACATTTTGTCAGTACTAATAAACATTCAGACTCACAAACAAATTGAGAACAATATTGTTTCATGAGAATATTCTGAAAACTTGAAATAAAATATGTGTACATACCCGGTACCCCCAATTCCCAATTTTACTGTCAAGAAGAGGGATTCTGTTGTGGTGTTTCTCCACTACAGCTCCATTATGGTTTCTAGAAACATGCAACTTGTCTCCTTATATGAATTGTCTCTTCAGCAAAACTTAATAAAGCTGCTCTTGTACAAGTATGAATATAGTGTCTCTGATTCTCCAAGACACACAATACACCACTGTATCAAATAAAACACTCATAAACTCAACTTGTGTCCCACAATAATAGCGACGCATCATTTCCCAATGTCCTTGAATTAAAGTCTGCCAAATGTTTGAGTTCATCAAAAGGAAATAACTCTAAATTATTCTTGTTCAATAATAAAGAAAGATATGTTTCTTTCAGTTTCTCTAATTATTACTTTTATCAAGGTTTTTGTCACTGGAATACCAATTGGGGACAATATAATAAAACAAAACTCGACACTCTGAAAGGGCAGAGTAATAAATTTGTTACACGGTGTTTCAGCAGGGTTTATGGGTCTTTAGTATATGCTAGCCTGTGAATTATTGCAAATTATCTAAAGATGTTTTTCGATATCCTTCAACTCTATGGATATCAAGGAACATCCCTCAGTAGCTACCAAATGACGTCACGCTAAGTCACATCACATTGCCTTGAAGGAACGATCAGCTAATCTTTGTTATTGTTTTGAAATGTATGCATTTGGGGTCGAATTGGGCTGAATATTGTGCAATAAAATATCTCGTAGCATAAAATAAAAAAGAAAATCTACTCTATTTTAGTTAGTATCTATTGCTACCAGTAAGGAAAGCCTTAGTTTGGTAAACAAATTTCATAAATAATTGATTTGTTAAAATTTATTGGGTGCCTGTTGTTGCAACAAAACAATTTTATTTATTTTTTGTTCTGCTTTTTTACAAGGGCTATTCCCTTCACTACTCAGTATGCATGTTCACCTCCATGGGAACATGTGCCTGTGGTGCAATTATATTTCTGGTGGGATTATTTTTGACAGAATTATGCCCTGTTTCAACTTAGAATAATTTGCCCAATCGGTCTGAATTTTGTACATAGATTTTCTCAGAGGTTTATGGACCAATTCTTTCAAAACTTGGCATGCATGTTCACCACCATGAGAACCTGTGCATGAACATAGTTCTGGGGAACTATTTTTGCCAGAGTTATGCCCCTTTACGACTTGGATTAATTTGCCTCATCAGTCAGAATTTTGTCCAGAGATTTTCTTGAAGAAATTCTTTCTAAGCTCAGCGTGCTTGGTCATGTGAACCTATGCTTCTGCGATTATAGTTTCGCTTGGACTATTTCTGCCAGTTATGCCACTTTTCGACTTAGAATAATTTACCATATTGGTCGAATTTTCTCCAGATACTTCCTCAGAGGTTTATACACCAATTCTTTCGTAAATGGGTATGCCTGGTCACCATGGAAACCTGTGCACCTGTGATTATAATTTTGGTCAGAGTATTCTTTCCAGATTAATGCCTCTTTTCATCTTTAGAAAATTCACATTTTTGTCAACATTTTGGTTTTTGGATGATATGATAACTTGAGTTTGGATTTGTCGATCAGCTCCAAACTTGGTTTGTGTCTCAGTCATACTAAAATACTATCGACTATTTAAGGGATAGACTGGTTCCAGGCCATAACAGCATCAGATTCATTGAAGAATATGAGAATGGATTGAGAGCTTTATACAAACCCTGTGACAATCCTTTTTGACTTACTTGTATACACTTTTCTGAATTTATATATTGTTGTTTGAAATTTAATTTTTAATCTTTTTAACAGTGATAATACAAAAACAAAAGTGGTGAGTTTAATTCAGCCAGACATAGCAGGAATGGTTCCAAGAAAACTTGTTGAGACTGCATTGCCTTCCTCGATGATAGACTTCTTCACGGGACTGAGACGTCAGCTAAAGGAAGATGGGAAACTAGTCAAGGATCATGAGACTATTCCATATGATGATGATAAAAATGGCGATTAACTGTTTTTATAATAGGTCATTATATTTATTTGTTCAGTTTGAATTCGAATCAACCGTTATCACACTGAAAGTATCCTGCAGGATGTGATATAAAACTGTGTCAAACATTTTTATACATACAGTACAATGATCACGAAAATGACCTTTAGGCCAAATAAAAAAATGAATTGATTCTCAAGCAATTTTTTTTTCAAATCAGTGTGGGAGGGAGGGAGGATTTTATTTTTATTTTTTTTCTTTGTGTAACAGGGTGAGTATACTCAGTAAATCTTTTTGCTGTCTTTCCACTTGAAAAAGAGAAAAGGTTGTATTTTAGTGTAATTATAGTATACCTTTTACAACTAACTGCCGTAACAACAGCTAAAAGGATTTGTATTTTATTGTTCTTTTTAATGGTATAGATCTGTCAAACATGATCCATTAAAATAGGCCCCAGTAACCATTGCTTGGGGGAGGAGTCCTTTAAAATGGGAAACATTGCTCTAAATGATTGGTTAAATTTGAGTGAGTTTATATCTGTGTTGCAGCCATTATTAGCCATTGTGCAGAAATATATTACCCTAAACACCAGCAAATAAATAAATAATTAAATCATGATCCAGTATATCAGAATTTGCCTTGTTACAGTTTATGGGAGAGTGCCTCTGGGCACTCTCCCATAAACTGCAACAAGAAAAACCAATTTACTGCAAACACAGCTAAATAATTATATTTCGAGAAATGTGAAAAAATGACAATTCCAAGTTTTCACAAATTATTAAAAAAACATGACATAATTAAAATGTCTAATGAGGAGGTTCAAACCAACGAGGGAGGACCTGAGAATCAAAACATTATGTTTTTTTAGCCTTATCATGATCAGATAACAACACGAACCTGACACACATGATTGGGTCGTGATTTCATAAATACAATACTGTGAAATTTAGACTACATAAAAATCCAAATGAAAATAGCATCTCTGATCCATTGTTCTCATGTTTCTTTTTCGACAGATGAGATTCTATAGCACTGCAGGGATATAAGCGGACCGATAATTTTGATCAGATCACGACCTACCATATTTACTCTATGTATTGGGACACTCTATGATTTGGGACACACATTTTTTCCAGAAAGCTATATTTTTTTTATGCTCCAAAGTTTGGACATTCAGGAGATTTGTTTCCAGTTGACCTGTCGCTAGTAGCAGACGACACTCATAAAAAAAATTATTGAGTAACTAAAAATTTTCATTTTTTGCTTCCAAGCATAGCTTATGATCCCTCATTGGAACGTGCGCATTGCGCTCGTTCCAATGAGGGATCATAAGCTATGTTTCGGAAGCAAAAAATGAAAATATAAAAAAAAATTGGACGGCGATTTTCGTATATAGTGATGGAAAACAAATCACACACAACTTTATTCAGCATCAAATCAAGACCAGGCTGTGTTCTTTCCCCATTTTCTAAGAATTGGGACACCTGTGAAAATAATTATTTTTAGCTGTCCCAATACATAGAGTAAATACGGTACATAAAAATCCAAATGAAAATAGCATCTCTGATTCAATGTTCTCATATTTCTTTTTCGACAGATGAGATTCTATAGCACTGCAGGGATGTAAGCGGACCGATAATTTTGATCAGATCACGACCTAGTCATGATCCGATCAAAATTTTCTGTCTACTTTTGTGATCACAGTACTGTGCAGTACGAACAACTTTACAGCTAACAGACCATAAGATGAGACTTGGTAGCAGTTAGTTGAAAATTGGGTAGTACCACCTGTATTTATCTTCTGAGATATTGTAAATAATATTTAAGTGAAAATTAACCCTTTACTTACTGTAATGATATATTCGGTCATCACTATTAAAAAAAAAAAACATTCAAATTTTAATATTTTTGCGTTTTTTTCCTCCAGGATTGCTAATATGATCCATTGATGCAAAAATGGAAATATTTCATTTTAACTGGTAAAGTGCTGGAAGTCCATATTTAGGCTTTATTCTGAAGTGCAGGTATATGCTGCAATGTAAAGGTTTCATATTCTGCGAAGCTGCTTCATAACATCTTTGAAGTGAAACTGTTCTGTTAGTAAGGACTTGTGTGGTTAAAATTGATGGGAGAGTGCCTATAGTTACCCTCCCATCAACTGTAACAAAACAAGGCACAAGTATGTGAAAAAGTTTTGACCACCAAAAATAATTTAGCACTCTACCAGTTTAAAAGTGTAATGTATAACTGACTATTATTCAGTTATTGCCCACCATCAGCCAGTTGTGAAAATGGTTGAACCATTTCAAAACTAGGTCCATTTTTAATTTTAAACAAAACCCAGGCAAAGAGTAGCAATACAATCAGAGAAAGGTATTATACATGATAAAACACCCAGAAGAAGTTTTAATGAAATTTCCAAATATGCATGTACAAGGCATAATTTCCATGAATCTGGATTTTGGCATCCATTTATTGGTCTTGTAATAGCTGTAATGAATTAATGTGTGACAAAAACAAATCTGAGAGAGTCTTCAATTTTTCAACTAAGTTTTAATGCAATGTTAACATCTAAAATCCACCGCAGTGCTCTCCCTGACTTACATTATTAACCCGTATCACAGGTGTTCACACCCTTTGTTCATTCTATGACATTCTCAGTTCAACTCAACATAGTATACTGCCGGTACTCCACAGACGGACACACAAGGCAAGCACCTCAATTTACTCCTAGGTATGGTGGGGATTGCATAGTACTGGTAAACATTCCCAATGTTCACAGCTGGCATGTGATGCAGCATCACAGAATCACACATTCAATCTTCGCTGATCGCACACCATCCACTACTATGGGAAGCACTAAATCAATCGCCGAATAGTCGCCCATCCGAGGACTAACCAGGCTTGACATTGCTTAACCTTGGTGATCTAACAAAAATGAGAACCGGTCTCGCTTTGCCAGTGCTCCCATAAGTATTGGTGCTAGAGCCCCCCCCCCCCCCCCCCCCCTCCACTTCCACACCTAATCTGTGCCCCTAATTAAAAGAGTTAATTGGGTAATCAGTGAAGTAAGGGATGAGCTGTGTGCTTTTACGTGGCTGGCCCTCAAAAATAGAATAACGCAAACAGCACCACAAGGAAACAATTGAGCTAAAAAAGTGCTAAAGCAGTTTTACTGTTGCACATCTTTTAGTCTCAAGCTTGGTCAACATCAAATAAAAATGAACAATATACCGAAAATCTGAATCGATACCAATATCATGCCAGATCCAAACTAATCATTGAAACCATCTGTATTTTGAAATTTCACTTTTTATAAGGCATGCACAGAAACTTCTGTGAAGGAAATTTACCTTTTCATTGCCAATTTCTGTTAAGTTTACCTTTTTTGGCTCCAAACAGCTAATGACCCTTCATTCAAATTTTTATCCATTACATTATGAAAAGGGTTAATACAGTTGTAGCATTTGTGAAGTCACTACATACACTACACTACTAGTCAAATAGTTAAGGTTCCACCCCACAGTTTTTCAGGCATTTTCTAAAACGACATGCCATACGCTCTCTTCAAATGCAAATATTCTTTAACTGGTAGAATGCTGGAAGCCCATATTAGGGCTTTTTTCTAATGGGTTGGTACACAACTTAAGTCTTCATATTCTGTGGATGTTGATCATATCACCTTTGAAGTGAAATTATTTAGTCTGTTAGGATTTGCCTTGTTACAATTTATGGCACTCTCCCATAAATTGTAACAAGGCAAAAATATGTGTATAAATTTTGATGACCAACTAAAATTCAGCACTCAACCAGTTAACTGTTATCAAACCCAAAACACATATTACATTTTCGAAAATTCACTGAAAACATAAAACACTACCAGTCTTTTGCAGCCACCCAGCAGCCTCAAAAGCAGAATTTTCCCCCTATCCCCACTTACCTACCCACAGAGCATATCATCTCCTGTTTCTGTACCACAGAGCATATCATCTCCTGTTTCTAGAATGTGAAAAAAAAAAAATGTTTTTGTCCCATTTGTTAGTTACATGCCTGGTAACAACAAATGTCATTTTGAAAACTAAGCAATTTTTAGCTCATCTTGACAAAGTCAAGCTGAGCTAATCTAATCGCTTCCCGTCCGTCGTCCGTCAACACCATGTTTTGGTCTTCTCCTCCAAAGCCACTGGGCCAATTCAAGTGAAAGTTTGTGTGAGTGATGGTCCCAAAGGGGCATTTCATTTTTGTTCAACTCAGTATGCCCGGCCCCATAGGGAGGGAGTGGGTGAAAATGCTCCAAAATATTTTAAAAATCTTCTTCTCAAGAACCAGTGTGTGCAATGACTTGATATTTGCTATGGAGCTTCCATATGAGGTGTAGAATCAAGTTTGTTCAAATGAAGTTCGTAAAGTAATATTTGGCTTTGTAATAGGAGGGGTAAGATTTTTGGCCCCACCCAAAATTTCTATTTTCTGAACCGATCGTCCGGTATGAACCAAATTTGGTTTGTGGTAGTATTGGGTCATAAGAACTTGACCCATGCAAAAAAAAAAATTCCCGCATCCCCATGGGAACCCTGGGAGCTAAAAATAGAAATATTTTCAAACGCCCATATTTCCCAAACCCCACGGAACAGAGAGCTTTTATTTGGTACGAAGTATCCTTATGACCAGTAGAATTGAATGGTAAAAAAAAATTGCCATCGGTTATGTTAGGGTGTTCTGTAATGGGCATCGAAAAAATGCTGAGTCAGCATATTTGCCAAAATTAAAAAAAATCTTTTCT
Source organism: Pictodentalium vernedei (assembly GCA_031216915.1). Taxonomy (NCBI): domain Eukaryota; kingdom Metazoa; phylum Mollusca; class Scaphopoda; order Dentaliida; family Dentaliidae; genus Pictodentalium; species Pictodentalium vernedei. Next base: position 437,042,573 of record CM062293.1, read on the forward strand.
CCAGAACCAATCATCAGAATCTTTTGATATTTGGTATACAGCATTCATAGGGGGGGGGGGGGGGGGGGGGGGGGGTCAGATAAAAGTTTGTTCAAATAAAGCTCATTGGTTCATATTTGGGCTCTCTACAGGAGCCCAAAGTTTTAACATAGGGTAATATGGGGAATATTCTTTAAAAATCTTCTTCTTCAGAACCACCAGTCAGAATCTTTTAATATTTGGTATACATCATTGTTATGAGGGTCAGATTCTAGATTGTTCAAACCAAGTCCCTAGGATAATATTTGGGCTTCCTATGGAAGCCCAAATTTTATCTTTGTTCAATATGGAGGGTAATTTAAAAAAATCTTCTTCTTCAGATCCATCAGTCAGAATGCTTTGATATTTGGTATGCAACATCTCTATGGGGGTCAGATTCAAGTTTGTTCAAATCAAATCCCTAGGTATATATTTGGGCTCACTATGGTAGCCCAAATTTTTACTTAGTGCAATATGAGAAAATTTCTTTAAAAATCTTCTTCTTCAGATCCACCAGTCGGAATGCTTTTATATTTGGTATACAACATCTCTAGGGGGGTCAGATTCCAGGTTGTTCAATTCGAGTGCCTAGGTTAATATTTGGGCTCCATATGGGAACATGAAATTTAACTTAGTACAATATGAGGGAATTTCTTCAAAAATCTTCTTCTTCAGATTCACTTGTCAGAATGCTTTCACATTTGGTATACAACATCTCTAGGGGGGTCAGATTCAAGTTTGTTCAAATCGGATCCATAGGTCAATATTTGGGCTCGCTATGGTAGCCCAAATTTGAACTTAGTGCAATTCGAAGAAATTTCTTTACAATTTCTCTTCTTCAGATCCAATAGTCAGAATGCTTTCATATTCGGTACACAACATCTCTAGGGAAGTCAGATTTAACTGTGTTCAAATCAAGAGCCTGGGTTAATATTTGGGCTCTCTATGGGAGCCGGAATTGGCCATTTTGCTGAAGAATTAAACATTTTGTATTCAGTACCCTCTAGAAGTACTAAGATTAATCCACATAGGTTGTATCAAGGGGCTTCATAGGGGAGCTCTGCATTTTACTTATGATCAACTGAAGAAAAGGCATGATGCCCAGATTATTTTTGTCACTCCTGAGGGACTCAAGGATTGACAGTGTAGCCTATGGAGATGGCTTGCTTAATGTAGACTCATTCTTGGACTCTGTTTAAATTGTGTTCTGTACAAGATGAGCGCTTCAGGCCCCGTGGGGCCTCTTGTTTGAAGCCACTATTTCCCATAATTCTTCTGGTAATTTACCACTATGCATCAGACAAAAACTCAGTGACCAAAACTTCAAATTCTATTGCCCAACAAATAGCCTATATATAAATATAATGATATATCTGATATTAAAAATATATCTCCAATTTACATAGCATTAGACTCAACATATGCCCTTAGTTTAGAATTTTACTCCTCTTCAATAATGCGAAACTGTCGTGCGGAACCTAATTCATAGGTACATGTAACTTTCCGTGATTCTTTGTACACTGCAATTTGTTAAAGGAACAAAAAATAATTTTGAAAATGCTCAAAGATTCAATGTTTAATTTTCTGTCACTCCTTTTTTTTCTCTGAGAATATAGTTTGAAAGTGATGTATATGATTAATGTAAAGAAATGCTTTAGTGTATTGTACATGTATTCATGTTTTCAATCAAACCTGTCAAAACTCTCAAAACAATGTACATTTATTTATCAGTTAAGCAAAGTATAGAATTACTTCAAGTAAATTATTGCATGGAAACTGCTGTTGGAAAGGTGAATCATGAGCAGGAAGTCTCTGTGCCTGTGGCTTGATCTTATAGAAGGCTCTGGTGTACAAAAACAGGGGTGCCCTTAATAGAGTGACTCACATGCCCCCATCTTGGGGAGGAAGGGGAAGTTTTTGCTATAAATAGACTGCTCATCAGAAATATTGTCCTCAGTAGTTGACAATGCTAAAAAAATGATTTCCCTTCACAGCTTTTATTTTACCAACGCCTTGCACTGTGTATATTTCAAGTCATATTTAGTTGTCTTGTCAGGTAAATGGTTTCATGTATATCATTTCATTTTCTGTATTTATAAAATATGTATATTAATCATTGATAAGTTCTTAAGGATTGAAGGCAGTACCTCTAATTCATTTATTTTAACCCTTTACCTAACCTGAAAAACAGACGACACTTGCAAAAATAATTCATGAATAACTAATTTTTTGTCTCAAAAACATAGGTTATGACCCCTCGTTGGAACGAGCTCGACAAGCTTGTTCCAATGAGGGGTCATAACCTATGTTTTTGAGACAAAAAATGAAAAAAATAATGAAAATTAATTGGCGATTTTTTAGAATAGCGCTGGCAGGTTTTGGCCGTTACGTTAGGTAAAGGGTTAAGCTGAGTCATTTGATGAGATATAGAGTACAATGGAACCCTGTTAATTGAATAGCCACTTTGCAAATTAAAATTATTCAGCTAACAGGAGTATTCAATTAACAGGTATTATGTCACTGTCACTTTCCCGTATTGTAGAGATAAACTCCATGAGCTCTGTCAAACAAGTTGTAGTAGATTAAATGCCTGTATTGGATGTACTGAGGCTAAATAGATCTAAAAACAAAGGAAAACTGGGGAGAGTCAGGGTAATTTCTCAACAGGTTACAAGATTTTTTATTCAATTGACAGGCGTTTACTCTATAACTTATCTTCAATTAATAGGTCAAATTTGTACTGGAGGTATGGTAAATGGTTTTATGTTAAGAAATTATATTCAATTAATAGGGTTATTCAGTTAAGAGATATTGAATTAAGTGGGCTCCACTGTATTGTGTGATTGTTAAGACAGATTCTTTATTACATATCCATTAAACTTTAAACCCTTGTATTTAACGGAATCGCCACTATGACATAAATGTTTCTGTATTCAACTGGTGATGTACAAGCCGGAACATTTTTCCCAGCACTGTTTATACTAGTTCCTTTCCTGTCGAGTCATTAGTTACACTTCGAAAAGTTTCCAAATTTTGTTATACAGTTATCGAATGTCTGTCGCATAGTGTGAAAATGAAAACGCCCAAAGCAAAATAAAGTCTGTTCACAAAAAAATTAGTTAATCAAAAATGAGATAATATTAAAAAAACAATCATTTCCAACCACAACATTAACCCAGCTCTGTGGCTGTCTTGTCTGCGGGTCCCGTTATATTTAAATTGGTCAACTTCATTTTGGTAAATCTTCAGACATCCTGACATGCTTCAAACTTCTTTTAAAAAAATTTCTCCCAGCTGTTTTGCAAATCTGCCCAAATTTGTACTTATATTTTTACTAATAGTAATAGCCACCAAATGGTTAGGCATGAATGGACCTTAGCCGAAGAGAAATAGCGATACGAATTTCAACAAACACGCCCAATAGAAAAGATCATGCATGTATTTTAGACTGGTTCCCAAAAGGTTGTTTGATTTTTTATCGATCCATTTGATCAGTACAGCTTCAAACAAAACAAACAGACTCTTCACCTTTGAGTTTAAACATCGGAATTAAAATTTGTTTGTTTAACCCTTTATCCAACACAGACGATATCAAAATTTATTATTTTAAATATCATTTTTTTCAAATTTTTCCAAAAAATTCAACAAAACCATATCATGTGACCTCTCGTTGGAACGAGCTCGATGAGCTCGTTCCATCGAGGGGTCACATGATATGGTTTTGTTGAAATTTTTTGAAAAATAATATTTTTTCAACTGCTGAAGTTGCATAGATCCCGGGCGGATGTGGCCGGATCGTTGGGTAAAGGGTTAAATGAATTTTAATGGATGGGATGTGTTATAAACACAGAACACGATGTGTGTTTGAATTGGTGGGTGTTTTACATAACTTGTTGGAATGGCGTAGTCATATTATGGCTCTCGCGAAATATGACCACACCATTCCAACTTGTGTGACCCTTCATTGGAACGAGCTCATATATATATATATGTATCACAACCCTCACAATTATGTCTCTTTAAAATCTTTATATTTTTGAAATTCTGACACATTGGTTCATGAGATGAAATGTGTCAGGGAATAAACAGTTGGCACTGAATCGTCAGACATTGAGGGTGGCAAAGATCAAGTACTCTGGAATCTCCACACAGGGTAATCTATTAAATCTAAAAGTATTGCATCAAGGTACTCTGGAATTCCAATATCAAAAGTTCATGTTCATGGTTTATGTTTTAGGTCTCAAAATCTATGGAATAGCAAGGTGGTGCAAATCCTTCTTGCACTCATGGGACAAATTTATCATTTTATTTAACTTGGGTAAAATATCTGACATTTTATTTAACTTGGGTAAAATATCAGACATAAACCATTTAATTTTTTTTTTTTTTTAAAGTTTACATTGGTTATAAAAAGAGAACATGTGGCCGCCAAAAGGACCATGCAGAAGGGCCTGAGAAACAGATTTTTAATTTAATTTTTTTTAGGCCTAAGTTACAGAAATAATTAGCTTGAGAAGCTAATTACTGCCTTTAATCCTTGAGTGTTATGATAATTTCTACAGTATAACTGATTTGTTATAATTATCCATTTTGTGTGGACTATATATTAAGTGCCATCCATATGTTTTTATAGTGATTGCTATTTTTAATTTTTATATCTTTTATTTTCAAAATATTGGAATATTTTATAACCAAAAAATAGTTTTCTCTCCATTTTAGCAATAAAATAATTATGATACCAGTTATTCAGTGTGTTTTAGTGGTCATTGTTTTCAAAACAATGGGACAGAGATATACTTATAACCATCAGTTAACATGACAAGGAGATGATACTTGCAATTTTCTTTGAATAACCAATTTTCAGTTTTTGTCTCCAAATCATAGCTTATAATCCCTCATTAGAATGATCCCAGTGGGATCATTCTAATGAGGGGTCATAAGTTATGTTTTGAACAGTGGTGTAATATTGTGGTGGGGGGGGGGGGAGGGCTTGATATTCACTGTCCCTTTCCAAAACATTGGCCCTAATCAACATTCACACAAAAGATAGGAGCTACACACTCTACAAATGCCTCAGACTTGCTCTTAGTGCACTAAATTTTGCAACATTTTGTTGGGGGTGGGGGCTAGTCCTAAGTATGAGGTTCTCATCACCTCCTCCTTCCCATCATGGAAAATGGAAGGAGGGGGGTAACAACCAACAACCAGACAGCACTAGTTAAGAATAGGGAAGGCCTCCAACCCCCCAATGGCCTTCCAAATATCATCCCCCACCCCCACCCCCAAACAAAACAAACTGACTAGGGCACCCTCAATTATACAAACCTGGCTATGCACCTGACACGCAGACCTTCCCCCATCATACTAATTTAACTGGTAGAGTGCTGGAAGCCCATATTTGGGCTTTACTCTGAAGTGTCAGTACCAGCACTTAAAGGCTTCATATTTTGTGGATGTTGTTCATATCACCTTTGAAGTGACATTATTTAGTCTGTTAGGATTTGCCTTGTTACAATTTATGGGAGAGTGCCAATTGGCACTCTCCCATAAATTGTAACAAGGCAAACATATGTGAACAAATTCTGATGACCAAAAATAATTCAGCACTCTACCAGTTAAATATGAACAAATGCTGCTGTTAAAAAGCTTTCTTTATCTCTTTGGATGGAACAAAGCATATCTGTTATATTCAACGTATCTAAAATTAATTACTTGCTGTTGTTGCATTAATATTTGTGTAGATATCAATAATTAGTTAATGAAGATGGAAGTTAGTTGAATGTGAATAATGTAAAAAGATATGTAATTATGTATACATGAATGCTTTTTATAGATTATTTATTTATTTATTGGTGTTTAAAGTCACATACTTATGCACAATGGCTAATCGTAACAGTTTTACAGGTGGAGGAAGTCAGAGTACCCAGAGAGAACCACTGAGCATTGGCAAGCAACTGTCAGCTCCTAAACATTCTAACTCTGTTCAAGCCCTGCTCAAGTTGGGGTACAGCAGTCAAAGACCTGTGCACCATCAACGTGCAGTACGCCTTAGTACACAGTGTCATTGTGCCCCCATTTAGGCAACCGGGATAAAGTGCCATGCCCAAGGACACAGCGGACAGGGTTCAAACTCAGGATCTTTTTATAGATAGAAACCACTTTTTAGATTTCAAAGCATATCCCATGATTCCTCACCTCAGAGAGTTGAATCTTTTCTCCCTTTACCTTATGTAACAGCCATATACAACCATCGTTATTCACAATTATTGCCGTTCAAATTTTCATTTCAATTTTAGCTGCCATAACATAGCTTATGACCTTTTATTGGAATGAGCTTGTTAAGCTCATTCCAATGAGATGGCATAAGCTATGTTTTTGAGGCAAGAAATGAGAATATTTAGTTATTCAAGTGTTGTCTCCTAGAAGCTTAAGGCTCTATTTATTCAGAGATGCCAGTTTACAAGTCTTTTTCCTTATTTAACTGGTAGAGTGCTGAAAACTCATATTTGGGGCTATATTCTAAAGTGCAGGTACCACAATTCAAAGGCTTCATATTCAGTAGATATGCTTCATATTATCTTTGAAGTGAAATTATTGTCCCCTGAAAAAAATTTTTTCCTGGGAACTATTAAAATGGCCAGTGTTCATCTGTCCATCCGTCCATCCCACTTTGGTTTCCCGATGATAACTTTAGTTATAGTTGGCCAAATCAAATGAAATTTGATATGTTGGTGTATCAACTTACAATACAGGTCTAATTCGAATCGGGATGGGGTCCGACAATTTTTCCACAGTTATGCCCCTTTTTCGACTTCAAATAAAATTGGAATGTAGGTGTATCAACATAACATACTGGTCAAGTTCAAATCGGTGTTTGGTCGGCATTTTTTGCCAGCGCTATGTCCCTTCTGCGACTTAAAAAAATTCCATTTTTTCAAATATATTGGCACTCTCCCAGAAATTATAACTAGGTACATGTGAACAAATATTGGTGACCAAATATAATTTAGCACTCTACCAGTTAAGGATTTTAAGTACTACCATGTTTAAATACAAAATTGCATGTTAAGAAGTGTTTTTTAACAAAACAACACTAACTATCCTCCAGAATTTTGTTTATATTCATACTATTTTTAAAGAACATAGCTTCCCTGCAGAAACCCCAGGACGTGAAGCAATGCTTGTCTGCTGTGGAAAACAAACTCTGTTTTACTGGTAAAATAGGACCTGGTAAAACCATTGCCTGGGATGGTAGTCCACTAAAAAGAGCAACATGTGTATAAATAATTGACTGGATTTGACTTTATATCAATGTTGTGGTCCCGATTAGCCATTGTGCAGAAATATGTGACCTTAAACACCAATAAATAAATAAAGAGCTTGTGACATATCATTGGAATTGGCTTAAAATCTGTTTTAGATCAATCAATGAAATTGTTTTTTTGAGGATTTTCAGAATTTTTACCGATACGTCGCTAGCATCTTTGTATATTTCAGCTGCAAGTATTGTAAGAGTCCTATCTTCATGGTGAAACCCCCACTTGGCCTACTCCCTCATTTTGCCCACGATTTTTACATGTGGTCTTCCAGTGTGCAAAATTTCAAAAAGGACTCTAACAGGCTGACCGTTCACGTCTGTTGGAGATGGCTAACCGAGCGCTCAGCTGTGTAAAAATTCTTGGAAAACTTCTTTTTTATCATTAACAAGTATTCATATATTGCATGGAATTGAAATATATATAGCCTCTCAAAAGTCTAAAAATCTATTAAAACACAAGAAAGGCTGCTTAACTGGTAGAGTGCTAGAAGCCCATATTCGGGCTTTATTCAGAACTGCAGGTACCTAAAGTTAAAGGCTTCATACTCTGTGGATGTCCTTCATGTTATCTTGTAAGTAAAATTACTATATGTCCATTGATTGGCATTGTTACAATTTATGGGAGAGTGCCTATAGGCACTCTCCCATGAATTGTAACAAGACAAAAATGTGTGAACAAATCTTGAGGCTGAGAAAAACTTTTAACACTCTACTAGTAAAGTTACTCAGACTTTACCGTTCAAGCTACAACTTTTAGCTAACCGGTCATCTGTTTGCGTAGATTTAAATTTGCATAACCACCACGCCAACGAAACGAGCATTCTCGTCAAATTTTGCACACTGGTCTTCACCAGATTATAGGGTTCACCCTCATTTTTCCTTTTATAGACTTCATATCTTGTCTACTCTTAATCTCAATAATGATGATAAATGTATTATTCTGTATGTTTTTTATTATTGTATTAATTCATGTGAAATCATGTTACACAACTAAAAATAACTATAAAAAATTAAATTGATATTTTCTCATTGTGAACACTATTCTCCAGCATACAGAATGCAGGCCTGGCATTCTTTAGGAGTGCAGGAATGTTCCCTTATAAAAAAGTACCATGGTAAACCATGGTAAATCCCGAAATACCCTGGTAATACCATGGTATTACCAGGTTATTTTGGGATTTACCATGGTTTACCATGGTACTTTTTTATAAGGGTTGTACGCCTACTGCACACCTAGAAAAATTTGAAGAGGGCAATGTTTTGCACCTCTTGATTTTCTGGAATGCCAGACCTGTTTGGGACTGCCTTTAACTGGTTGAGTGCTAGAAGCCACTAATTAAAAAAAATTAGTGTACCAGAGCAAAAGCAAACAGTTTCCTCGCTCACATTTCATATTCTGTCAAATGCAAATATTTGTTTATATTAATTTGTTTTATGACAAATTATTGGAGAGTGCCTGTGAGCACTCTCCAATAATTTGTAATAAACCAAATTCTAAATAAATTGAGATCACAAAAATTAATCTTGCCCTCGACCAGTTAAAATCTATTATCATTTGTCAATGTTGCACCGATTCACAATAATTCATGATCCATTCTGTGTCGCATTTCGATATATTTTGAGTGTAGAAGACAGTCACATAAGAATTGAATGCAACATTGTTAGCTCAACTTGACAAAGTCAAGCTGACCTACTGCCATCACTTCTCGTCCGCCGGCATACGTACGTTAGTACGTACGTCCACAATTTACTTTGGCACACCTCACAGGTCGCATTTATGATCAGCTTGCTTTGAAATTTGGTATGCTTATTTGGGGTGACCTCTAGATGGAAGCTATCGATTTTCTGCAATTTCCGTCAAAAAATGTTGCCGCGGCCAACGTTCTTAGAACTTTGTTTAGTCAAACCTCAATATTTCCCTTTGGCACACCCTACAGGGTACATTTATGAATGGATCACTTTGAAACCTGGTATGCTTGTTTGGGGTGACCTCTAGATGGGAGCTATCGATTTTCTTCAATTTCCGTCCAAAAATGTTGCCGCGGCCAACGTTCTTAGAACTTTGTTTAGTGAAACCTCAATATTTCCCTTTGGCACACCCTACAGGGCACATTTATGATTGGATTGCTTTGAAACCCGGCATGCTTGTTTGGGGTGACCTCTAGATGGGAGCTATCGATTTTCTTCCATTTCCGTCTAAAAATGTTGCCGCGGCCATCGTTCTTAGAACTTAGTTTAGTCAGACCACAATATTTCCCTTTGGCACACCCTACAGGGCACATTTATGATCAGATCGGTTTGAAACTTTGTATGCTTGTTTGGGGTTTCCTCTAGATGGGAGCTATCGATTTTCTTCCATTTCTGTCAAAAAATGTTGCCGCTGACCTTTGAACTTAGTTTCGTCAGGCCTCAATATTTTTCTTCAACACACCCTTCAGGGCACATTTATGATTGGGTCACTTTGAAACTTGGTATGTGTGTTCGGGGTGACCTCTAGATGTGAGCTATTACTTTTTTCATTTCCATAAAAAGTATTGTCATTATCACCAGCCTTTGAACTTACTGCATTTGTGCATCAACTTATCCCCTTTGAACTCTCAGCAGGGTATATTTATGAATTTCCATAAAAAAACCAAAACCATTGCCACAAATCAATGACCTTCTACTTAATGCATTCGTGCATTAACATCTTCCTTTGGCATGCCTCAGAGGGCAAATTCATTATCAGGTTGTTTTGAAACTTTGTATGCTTATGCAGGGTGACAAAGATAGGAGCTATTGATTTTCTTTTCATTTCCATCAAAAACTGTTGCTGTCAGCAACAATCTTTGAATTTATTGCATTTGTGCATCAACATTCTTTGACATGGCCCGAAGACCACATTTATCATAGGAATGTTTTTGAACTCGGTGTGCTCATTAGGCAAGACCTTTAGATAAGAGCTATTGATTAGCATTCATTTCTGTAAAAAAAAGTTGCCATTTACAATAACCTCTGAACATACTGCATTTGTGTATCAACATTCTTCCTTTAGCCAGTCTTACTGTTTACATTTAAAAATTGCATGGATTACTCTGACGTTGTGCACACACAATGCTGTTATGTTGAAATTTCACCAAATAACATTGGTACTAATGATCTACAATTTTGCCGTTTCATTTATGACTTACCAAGTTCAAGTTTGTCAAGTTGAGCTACAGTGTCATTGACACTTTCATTAATAATGAGAAGATGTGTGTGCCAATTTTTCCACTATGTAGCTGAATGTTGTACAATTTTCAGTCACAATAGTAATACCTTGAAGTGAATATAATCAAAATAGCATACAAGTATACGCATTAAAATTTCTAGATGCAATTGCACTCCCAAGCAATCTGAGGAGGGCAGTTGTTTTGCACTCCTTGATTTTCTAGAATGCCAGGCCTGCTTTTTGGCCATATGAAATAATGTCACAAAACTGAAAATTATGTATAAAAATTGAAATTGGGATTTTCTTACTGTAAACACTGTGTTTTCTTACATATAACATATAAATTTTCAGTTTTTGCCCATTCCAAGCATGTGTCCTTTTCCCCGGGGTTGTGAAGCATGTTTAAAAAGACCTTTGCTTTCACTAACATTTAAACTTGGAAGGATATGTTGAAGTCAAGATGGCATGTGCTTTTCAATAGAAAACTAATTTCTGTTATATTCTCTTTTTGTTGTTAACTTCTTTAAAAGAAATGCATTAACATCTACTTTCAGTTAAATAAACCCTGCGACCCCTGATGGTATCTTCCACGATTGTTCAGTGGCATCAATTCAGTGAAATAATCTATCTTCCTTATTTGGGGGTAGAGCAAATAATATGTTCAACATGAAGCCTTTGGACTGCGCGTTGAAAATATTGGTCCGTGATACAAATTCACCAGTTGCGGACCCATGATTTTGGGTTTGAGGGGGCGCCATATTTCAATCGTGAGTCATGATGCGATGCATCACTCGACTATCGTAGCGGCGAGTTCGGAGCGAACATGAGGTGGGATGTCCCACTCTTATCAACGGGGCCCGGGGGAACTCGTGGGAAAATCTTGGAACATGGAAGGTCAGTGTGGCTCCCCATTGGCTTCTTTTCATATGACAACAATGTTTTCCAACCAAAATATTCTCGAATTTTGAAGAAAAGAAGCCGATCTTTATCGCTAGGCCTGTAGCTGCATTCGTGGGGCACGGTATTATCGGCGATAACATATGTACAGTGGATAATATCGTGTCACTTGTATCGGTGCTTGTTAAAAAATGGAATTACCAAAAATAGGAGGGCTGCGCCTCCCTTCAGAATCCGTCCATGTTCATGGAACAACACTCTGCAGTATGAATTCAGGTCGTATCACGATCCTGAATGGAATAAATCGGCCAATGGGCTCAAAGGGGGTAAATTTCTACAATTAGCATGAAAGCCCTTCACTTGTCTCACAGTGATACAGTTCAAAGACATGTAGAACAAATGAGGTAAGTAATGAAATCTAAAAATTCGAATAGGCAAAATGAGACATTGTCATGAAAAAAGGAAAAAAAAACACACTGAAAAATAATAGGCACACTGAGGCTAGTTCAAGTGGGGTTAATGTTTCAGTTTCCACGACTAACATTGTCTTTATCAACTCAGTAGTTTTCTGCCTAAAAACAATAAAAGCAACTTATGACCCCTCATTGGAACGAGCTTGTTCCAGTGTCATAAGCTATGTTTTAAGCTGAAAAAAAATGAGTGACACTTTTTGTCAATAGTATGGTCGTATATTGCCATTATACACTCTAAAAAATCCAGATTTTGCAGAGTACCAAATTTGGTACTAAACTTGTCACGATATGAATACCAAAACAAAGATACTACAGAATACCAAACGACGTTTAGTATTCCAGATCGCCAAATGTATTCGTTCTCCAGAGTACCAAGATTGGTACTGTAAGATACCAAATCATTTTGGGTACTTCAGTATACCCCACCATACTAGTTGCCAGAATACCCAATACACTGATTGGGTTCTTGTGTACTCCAGAGTACCAAATATAAAGGTTTCCTTAAGTAGCAGTGCTAAAACTGAGGAACGCCAGAATATCAGATTTCTTCTCAGCTGAAAACGAAGCTTCTTCAAAGGCAAAGTGATCACCACGGAACTGAATGTAATTGAACTGACCTCTCTCCACGTGATGAGTATAGACGAATGTCACTAGTTAATTATTTATTTATTAAGGTTTAACGACACATTAACAGCCAAGGTCATATCGTGTCGGTGACAGTTTTATGGGTGGAGGAAGCCGGAGTACCCAGACAGAAGCACTGAGCAGCTCCCAGCTCCCCAGCACACGCAGGGTTAGATTGGCTGAAGACATGCGCACCATCGACGTGCAGTACGCCTTAGTACACGGCTTCATCGTGCCCCATGTGGACAATCGGTGTTAAGTGCCTTGCCCAAGGACACAACGCGTGAGTCCGAATCAATCGCTCAGACGGTCACCCATACAAGGACGAACCGGGCTCGACGTTCGAATGCCACTATATATCAATGAATAGATCACTAAGTTTTGTCAGTGTGCCGTTAAATTCGAATGCCACTATACTTCAATGAATAGATCACCAAGTTTTGTCAGTGTGCCGTTAAATATTTTTTCTCGTCTTACAAACACTTCTTACCAACATTTAAAAGCACCTACCAATTCACCCAAACCGATCCTTTAGAGCCAGTTGGTAACCTTACCATTTGACCACGCTTCCGCAGTGGCAGACATTTTCAGATGGCACGCGAATCAGGAAGTGTAATTTCCACACTTAATGATAAACTGTCACTTGGGTGCTCTGAGCGCAAATTAGAAAGGGAGGCTATTAAAAATCAATGTTATAGGTGTTCCAGGAGCCCGTTTTTTCAAGAATACCCACGGAGAATCTGCATTTTTCTGAGTGTAAGTTAGAAAAGGGGCCAGGCCGTTTACTGCCTACAGTACACGATAAGCACTAAGTCTACACCATCTGAACCTGGCTGTCATGTATATGATTATATATTCTCCGCACAGCTTCCCATGCAAACTTTGAAAACTACAGCAGTGAACAAATCATGGCCGCGTAAAACATGTAATGTTTGACTGGTTCCACGGAGTGAGAGAACCAAAGCCTGCGGTTGGAGTCCTCTAGAAGTGACAACACAATAATGATTCACTAGGTTAAATTGGCTTTATACTTGTGATCATAATATAGCCATAGCCGTTGAAAGTTACCTTAAATTCCAATAAACAAAAATATTTTCACGCTGTGTAAATTGTGTGTCGGAAAGACTGTGATATGCTGAAAAATCCCTCCTGTGTTCATCTTCTAGGATAATACCGGTCTTTGATGGTGGTTCTTGGAAAACACTCCAGGAGTGCTTTCCAAGAATACTTTCCATGCCCGGGCTCCATCATAAAGAACAAAACAAGATTTTTTTTTAAAGTAGCCTACTCCTGCATTTCGTTTCTACTGATACTGTATGCGAAGGGTGTCGCACTCAGTCTTTCCCCCCGAGAGTCCCTCCCCAGTGGACATCCACTATCTTCAGATACGATTTGGTGACAGTTGTGGGCACAGGATCCAATCAAACTGCCACCCACTTCTTAAATTTTCCAAGCTCATCAGAACAACGAATAACAACGAAGACGAAACTGTGATTGTTAAATGCGACCACACAAAATAGGGTCCCGATTACATTTCTTCGAGAGTCGCAGTGATCGCATATCAACTCGTAAAGGTTCTCATATATACACAGAATGCGGCCTCGTGTTCTATCCTTCCACGCTGGCACTCGTGCCATATGGATTAACCCATTCACACGCGTGTGTCGTTCTGTGTTTATTACACGCCTTCGCCTCTATAAATAAACAATTATTAGAAGGACACTCAACAATTCATTTGACAACCATCAACAAAAAGAACACATTTTATCGCTTACCACATTTGCGAACGTAAGCCGTGTTACTATTTCGTCCCCTGAGTTCCAATGTGAAATATGTTCCTACTGGGACATAGAACGAATTGGAACTCAGCGGACGATTTTTAGCTATCGCCAGCGATTCAAATTGTAATTGCGGTGCACGATTTGTAGAAAATTTCGCTTCTTCATAAAAAATAGTCTGTCAACGATTTCCGTTTCGCGCATATGTGCGGAACAGATTTTCATTTTCCGCATGATTTAGTGTTGCCGTCTAAGGGGATTCCAAAGAACAGGCGTATAATAAATCGATGGTACTGTTATGTACGTCTTTGTTGAGGAAAATTTGGCAAGAGAAATGAAGGGCCGACTGACTCCCTAGAGGACGCTGTGTTGTACCGCATCTCCAACATAAAGCAAATATGTGTAATCCACTAAATCTGATGTCGAAATATGAAATAATTTTCAACCTGTAATTTTTTACAATTATGCAGCTTGTATTTTAACCATTCCAGTCTTGTTGGACAGAGCTCTTCGAGCGTCGCCAGGCAAGATTGAATTGGTAGAATTCCTGGTCGCACTACGAGGAAATTCGTGGTTCGAAATTTCAGTATTTTAACCATTTATCTAACATGAAAAGCAGACGACACTTGCAAAAAAAAAAAAATTCTTTAATAACTAATTTTTTTCATTTTCTGTCTCAGAAACGTAGGTTATGACCCCTAATTGGAACGAGCTCGTTCCAACGAGGGGTCGTAACCTATGTTTTTGAGACAAAAAATGAAAAAATAATGAAAATTAATTGGCGATTTTTTAGAATAGCGCTGGTCGGTTTTGGCCGTTACACTGGGTAAAGGGTTAACATCCGTTTGCAGAGGATTAAGATCCTTTATACTGGTGAAGATGCTGGTTTGCTAATGTAGCGTAGTCTGACGTGTAAATCGAAACTTTTAAACAGAGCAGTTTTGGTTTCTACGGACTCTCAAACTTCAGCTTCAAACAAAAAATCTCCATTTTTTTCGGGACTAAAACCACCCCCGGAAAATTAACTGGCATTAAATGTCCATTTCGGAAGTGTAATTAATAATATATTTTGGTGACGTTTAAAAGTGTGAATTATTCATTTCACATCTTTTAAAAAGAAAAGTGTTTGCTTTTTTGTGAACTGCTGATGTTTATATTTTAGATGACTTTCTGTGTAGGGTCAGATTTTACAAAGATGTGTCAACCCGACTGAAAAAGGTTCTCAACTGGGAGAGGTATTTGAACAAGCGAATATCCACGATGTTTTTGACGATGCTGGGTATCCCGGCAGCTCGATTTTCCATGTGACTACCTCGAACCTTGTGTTAGAACTTTGGGTCTGTTGATACGGAGTGTAGTGAATGTAACAGAATAGGGAAGGTTGTTCAAATACATAAATACCGACAGCGAGGTTGGTAACCGAGCTTTACAACCTTACTCCTTTGTCTTTGGTAGTTTGCACCGAGCAACGTGAAGCGTTTATGTCCAATAAGACTAAAATCCTCGCCCACTGATTGGACGAGAGCTGGCGTATTTTTTTTCTTCTCTGTTTAGGGCCCCACAGTACCATACGTTACCGTCTGACGTCACCACGCTAGATACTTTAATTGAGGCTTTTATTTCAATAATAGAGTGACTTTCAAACCGCTTCATTT
This sequence comes from Pictodentalium vernedei, assembly GCA_031216915.1. Classification (NCBI taxonomy): domain Eukaryota; kingdom Metazoa; phylum Mollusca; class Scaphopoda; order Dentaliida; family Dentaliidae; genus Pictodentalium; species Pictodentalium vernedei. Next base: position 437,058,526 of record CM062293.1, read on the forward strand.
TTCTAGATTTTTCGCACTCGCCGCAGACTTTGTTCCGAATGAAGTGTTGTTTAAAAATTACAAATCAGGTTACGATTCAAAGAAAGATGGAGTGGCCTCGACCTTGATCTGATTCATTGTTTATTTGTCCAGTGACGTCATGGGGTACCGTGAAGGTTTTTTTTCTAAACCTGTTATCGTTAAAAGTTGCCTTATTCAATTCACGATGTGGTTTTGGGGCTAGGGTGGGGGTCTTATTGGAAGATATGCGTTATTGTGATGAACTGACGGTACCATGATCTGAAGTCTGCGACTCGGCGTATTTTCTACCTCTGCGCTACGTGTCTCGATTGAACACCACAAGCGCCGCCGAGCCGCAAACGTCAGATCATGTTGCCGTCAGTTCATCACAATAACTTATATTGTGTTAAAGTAACGCGACTTGATTACTTCGTCCATTGGTTATATCCGGTGCAAGTCTCTTTTACCAACCTCGATATCGATATTAATGAATTTAAACAAATGAAGTCAATCTTTGTGAAAAATCTACCCCGGCACTGAAACGAAAATAGCTGCATATCATTTGTCGTGTATGAAATACGTAAAAGCTGAACTTTCATCACCTATTTATTCTTGTTTTATCATGTATTGCATTTAGTTGTAATAAATATCACTGGGCATTTGTTAGCCAGAATTCAGCGCCTTGTTTGTTTTACGTCAACATCAACATTTCAAAGGCAGAGTTGGTCTTTCTGTACACTCGACTTTACCGTGAGACCCCTATGTCTACTCTTCACATGGCAGGATATTGTGTACAAAGCAATGTAGGTATTGCAACCTTACAGTCCCCTGATTTATTTATTTATTTATTTATTTATTTATTTATTGGTGTTTAAGGTCACATACTTATGCGCAATGGCTAATCATGACCGTGACAGTTTTACGGGTGGAGGAAGCGGGAGTACCCGGAGAGAACCACCGGGCAACGACAAGCAGCTGCCAGTTCCCTAATATCGTAACTCCGCACTGCAGCACAGACAGGGTTAGATTGGTTGAAGACATGCGCACCATCGACGTGCAGTACGCCTTAGTACACGGCGTCATCGTGCCCCCATGTGGACAATCGGGGTAAAGTGCCTTGTCCAATGACACAACGCGGGAGTCCGAATCGATCGCTCAGACGGCCACCCATCCGAGGACTAACCGGGCTCGACCTTCCTTAACTTCGGTGATCTAACGAGAACCGGTTACTGCAACGCCACCGCGCCCCCAGTCCCCCGATTATAACAATATTGGGCTACACTCATTGAAATCTGTCGATCGAGAAAACATGAAATCCAGGCAAATGCCTTCAAACGGATCTCTTGTAATAATACGAATAGCGTGTATTAACTGGTGGGATCTGTGTTTGACAAAGGAACAAAAGGTGGAAACTGGTTGAACCCATGGGGGGGGGGGGGGGGGGGGGGGGTGAAGGACGATTGGGAGAAGGGGCACTCTCAAATAATGTTTCCAGTTGGGATATTTTCGAATTTGTCGTCTGCATTGGAGTCTTATATGCAGACTCCCTCTAGCTAATAACCCAAGCCTGGAAATAAGCAGAATGTCATCTGCAGAATGAGGCCCCAGAGGGTGAATCTGGTGATGCTACCTCTGTGAACCTCAATCTGGAATCAAGGTCTCAGGCCTGAATAGAAAGAGGTACCCAGGGGATAAATTGGGGCATTTACCCCCCCCCCCCCCCCGCCCCACATGTGATAGCATCAACAAAAGCACCATCTGTGGGCCTCATTCTGTATATGACAGATTGCTTACTTCCAGGCTTATAATAACCATGTACTTTTGTCAAGACTAGACGTGTCACTTGGACCTATTCCGCAGACTCAGACGGCCCATAAATTCATCCGATTTTGACTGTTGGGGGCTCAGTGTGACCAATTTGGAGTACGGTACATGTTAATTAACCCTTTACCTAACAGGAAAAGCAGACGACACTTGCAAACAAAAGTCGTGAATAACTAATTTTTTTCATTTTTGCGTCAAAAACATAGCTTATGACCCCTCATTTGAACAAACTGTTCCAACCAGGAGCCATAAGCTATTTTTTGGGACGAAAATGGAAAATAATGAGAACTGAATGGTGATTATTCATTTTTAGCTTAACTTGACAAAGTCAAGATAAGCTATTGCCATCACTCGTGCGGAAGTCTGTTAGTCTGTTCACATTTTCCTTTAGCACAGGCCACATCCCGTAGTTCATGTCCGATCGTCACGAAATGACATATGCAGGTTTGAGGTCATGTCTGGATGAGAGCGTCCCCTTTCGGTCGCGATCGGTCAACCATTATGGCAGCCCGAGCATAAAACCCGAAAGCATTTAGCACAGTCTACTGGTCGTATTTATAAAGGGATTTCATTGTAACTTGGTTGGATGACTCTGTATAATGTCAAGACGAGAACGTCCCCTTTTGGTCATGATCTGTCAACCGTGAAGGCTGCCCAAGCCTGAAACCCCAAAACATTTAGCACAGACTACAGGTCATATTTAATATGGAGGGATTTCAATGTGACTTGATAGGTTGACTCCGTATGATGTCTAGATGAGAATTTCCCCATTTGGTCACGATCTGTCAACCGGGACGGCTGCCCGAGCACAAAATCCCGAAAACCTGATAGCACAGTCCACGGGTCGTATTTATGGAGTGATTTCAGTGTAACTTGGTACGATGGCCCCATATAATGTCTAGACGAGAACCTCTCCATTTGGTCGGGATTGGTCAACTGTGGCTGCTACAGGGGCCCGAAGCCCGAAATCCTTAGCACAGCCTACAGGTAGGTAGTATTTATGAAGGGATTTCATTGTAATGTGGTAGGATGACTCCAGATAATGTCGAGATGAGAACACCCTTTTTTGGTCGCGATCGTTCAACCGTGACGGCTGCCTAAGGCCCAAACCTGAAAACTTTTAGCACAGACTACGGGTCGTATTTATGATGGGGTTTCTTTGTAACTTGGTAGGATGACTCAGTATAATGTTTAGATGAAGACGTCCCTTTTTGGTTGCGATCGGTCAACCGTGATGGCTACACAGGCCCGAAGCCCGAAAACCATTAGCACAATCTACAGGCCGTATTTATGAAGGGATTTCATTGTAACGTGATAGGGTGACTCGTTTTGAAATAATTTCACTGTAACTTGGTAACTTTGGTTGACATACATTAACTGTGAGGGCCACATTAACCCACCCCTCATTTCTTTAGTACAGTCTACACCTCAAATTATTTTTATTGAAAACATAACACACAGGGAACAGAAATTAACATATTCTCTACTGTCACAATTCTTGTCTTATTTCAAAATCATTTCATAAACATTGAACATTATCCTTTTCACCAAACACAACACACAGTCAAGTTAAGCTACAGTGTCAATGACACTTTCATTTGCTTAATTTGACAAAATCAAGATAAGCTATTACCATCACGCGTGCAGACGTCTGTGAGTGTGTTCACATTTTCTTTAGCACAGGCTAAACCTCGTAGTTCCTGTCCGATCATCAGTAAATTTCATATGAAGGTTTGAGGTCGAGTCTAGATGAGAACGTTCTCTTTTGGTCGCGATCGATCAAACGGGATGGCTGCCCGAGCCCCAAACCCGAAAACGTTTAGTACAGTGTACAGGTCGTATTTATGAAGGGATTTCATTGTGGCTTGGTAGGATGACTCCGTTTCATGTCTAGATGAGAACTTCCTATTTTTGCCAGGTTCAGTCAACCGTGACGGCCGCAGGGGCACGTGACTTAGATGCCTTTCGCACAATGTACAGGTTGCATTTATGAAGGGATTTCATTGTAAATTGGTAGGACGATTCGGCATAATATCTGGATGAGAATGTCATATTTTGGTTGTAATCGGTCAACCTTGATGGCCTCACGGGCATGTGATCTAGATATGTTTAGCACAGTCTACAGTTCATATTTATGACGCGATTTCATTGTAACTTGGTAGGATGACTCAGTGTGATGTCTAGATGAGAATGCCTGTCCTGTTTTGGTCACGGTCGGTCAGGCGTTACCGCTGCTTGGGCACGTGATCTAGATTCCTTTAGCACAGCCTACAGGTCGTATTTATGCAGGGATTTCAATGTAACTAGGTAGGATGACTTGGTATGATATATAGATGAGACTGTCCTATTTTGGTCGTGATCGTCAACCGTGACTGCCGGACGGGCACGTGACCTAGATTTCTTTAGCAAAGTTTTGGCATGATTTCACTGTAATTTGGTAACTTTGGTTGACATACGTTAACTGTGAGGGCCACATCAACCCAGGCCTCAGTTCCCTTTTAGTACAATAACCACCTCAAATTATTCGCGTTGAAAACATAGCATGTAGGGTACAGATCTTAACATATTCTCAATTATCACACTTCTTGTCTTATTTCGTAAACCTTTCATAAGGCCTAAAAAATATGTTTCTCAGTCCCTCCCGCATGGTACGTTGGGCTGCCGCATGAACTCTTTTTATCACCAATGTAAACTTGAAAAATATATAAATTAAATGGTTTATGTCTGATATTTTACCCAAGTTAAAAAACTGATAAAGCATTGCATAGTCTTTTTGGTCTCAAGGGACGAAATACACCACCACCCATGCTATTCCGTACATTATGAGGCTTAAAACATAAACCAAGAACATGAACTTTTGATCGCAAAGAAATAATTACAGAAATAAAAAATAAAACATAAAAAAAACGCATGAAATTTTACAAATAATGGCCTGAGAGACAGAAGATCTACTTCGTGTGGCCTAAACGTTGAACATCATCTTTTTCATAAAGCACTACACAGTCAGGTTAAGCTGTAGTGTCATTTTCTCATTGACACTTTCATTGTGAATAGCGCTGACAGGTTTTGGGCTTGATGTTGGGTAAAGGGTTAATTAAATTTGAATGGTGATTTTTAGCTCAACTTGATAAAGTCAAGCTGAGCTATTGCTATCACTTCTCGTCCGTCGGCGTACGTACGTCCGGGCGTACGGACGTATGTACGTCCACACTTTCCTTTGGCACACCTCACAGGTCGCATTTATGATCAGATCACTTTGAAACCTGGCATGCTTGTTTGGGGAGACCTCTAGATGGGAGCTATCGATTTTCGTCAATTTCCGTCAAAAAATGTTGTCGCTGGCAACGTTCTTGGAACTTAGTTTAGTCAGACCTCAATATTTTCCTTTGGCACACCCTACAGGGCAATTTATGATCGGATTGCTTTGAAGCCTGGCATGCTTGTTTGAGGTGACCTCTAGATGGGAGCTATCGATTTTCTTCCATTTCCGTCAAAAAATGTTGCCTCTGGCAACGTTCTTAGAACTTAGTTTAGTCAGACCTCAATATTTCCCTTTGGCACACCCTACAGGGCACATTTATGATTGAATTGCTTAGAAATCTGGCGTGTTTGTTTGGGGTGACCTCTCGATGGGAGCTATCGATTTATTTTCTTCCATTTCCACAACAAATGTTGCCTCTGGCAACGATCTTTGAACTTAGTTTAGTCAAGCATCAATATATTCCTTTGGCACGCCATACAGGGCACATTTTTGATCAGATCGGTTTGAAACTTTGTATGCTTGTTTGGTGTTACCTCTCGATGGGAGCTATCGATTTTTGTCAATTTCCATCTAAACATGTTGCCGCTGGCATACGACCTTCGATAAACTTAAGTGCAGTTATGCATCAATATTTCCATTTGGCGCTCCCTGCAGTGCACATTTTTGACCGGATCGCTTTGAAACTTAGTGCGCTTGCTCGGAGTAACCTCTAGATCGGAGCTGTCGATTTTCTTCCGTTTCCGTCAAAAATTGTTGCCATTGGCAATGACCTATGATGAACTTACTAATAACTTAGTGCACTTATGCATCAATATCTCCCTTTGACACACCCTGCAGGGCACATTTATGATTGGATCGCTTGGAAACTTGGTGTGCTTGTGTGAGGCATTTGTGCAGCAAATTAACTCTTTTGCACTCTCTGCAGGGTATATTTATGAATTTCCATTAAAAAGATAGAAAAAACATTGCCACAAGCAGTGACCTTCAAACTAACTGCATTTGTGCATTAACATCTTCCTTTGGCATGCCTCAGCGGGAGCATTCTTTATCAGGTTGTCTTGAAACTTTGTATGTTTATGCAGGGTGACAAAGATAGGAGCTATCGATTTTGTTTTCATTTCCATCAAAAACTGTTGCTGTTGAACTAGATGTGCTCATTAGGAGAGACCTTTAGATAAGAGCTATTGATTAGCATTCATTTCTGTGAAAAAAGTTGTCATTTACAATAACCTCTGAACTTACTGCATTTGTGTTTCAACATATTTCCTTTAGCCAGTCTTACAGTTTACATTGAAAAATGCGTGACTTTCTCTGACGTTGTGCACACAAGATGCTGTTATGTTGAAATTTCACCAGATAACAACATTGGTACCAATGATCTTCAGTTTTGCCATTTCACTTGTAACTTACCAAGTTCAAGTGTGTCAAGTTGAGCTACAGTGTCATTGACACTTTCATTGTGATTGGCGTTAGATATGTACGATAAAATAGAATTAATTTTCAGCAATAAAGAATTGGAAATAATATGATGTCATACAAATACACTTTCAAATTGTGACAAAATGTTTTGATAATCTTTTAGATGCATAAAAACGCCACCGTTTCCAAAAAGAGCAAACCTATTTCTGTATGTACACTGTGCATTCTGACTCTATTGGAACAAGCTCTGTGAGCTCGTTCCAATGAGCGGTCATAAGCTATGTTTTTGAGACAAAAATAATGAAAATTGAATGGTGAATTTTGTGAATAGCGCTGGACGGCTTTGTCCGTTACGTTCGGTACTGGGTTAAATAAGAATTTGCGTCACGACTACTACATAGAGAGTTTCTGTCTGCAAATAAATCCCCAACTCGTCTGGAGTGGTGTTACAGTCCGGACTTACTAATATTCCAACAACGTTATCAAGGTATGCATCCATCACTCATGTCGTCATGAAAACCGACTTTCGATAAAGTGATCTCCCTTGTAATTATCTGACGACCGAGGGAGGCTGGGACGTGGCGACAGGGTGGGCAGTGGGGTATGTCACACCCCCCCCCCCCCGGCCAAAATTCCCTATAGTTGGAAATTCGGAGGGCAAGTCACGAGTAGTTGGAAATTCCATCTATCTGGATTTTAGAGCTTCTTTTGTGATGTTGATGTCTCCTTTACTTACCAAAATCCCAACTCAGTTTCAAATCGGCAAAAACTGCAACTGTTACTGTTTACAACTACAGTGTACGCAATATCGAGCTTCAAAAAGTATGCATGATGTCAATCAGTACGAGATTTCTATAGTACGTTTACTTATCGTAATAAAAAAATCTTCGAAATGCACTTCAAGAAAATCGCATCATGTAAAATCGTTATCCTGAATTAATTCCATCATTCACAGTTACAAAATGATGAAACCTCGAAAACTGATCATTCTGCATAAGATCTGATTTAATGTTAGGAGAGCGTGAATTGCTCGAAGTTTTCAGCTTGACCATTTGTTTAGCACATATTCAGTTCCCAAAATAATACCAAATAATAATAACCTGATAATTCTATCATACATGTGTTGGCATTTCAGTTACTAGAATCACTTTTATGCTTTTCATGGCATCATTTTCAAAATTTTTCTCAGTTTCCCCCCTCCCGGTCCCTCCCACTACTTGGAAATTCACTAACCTACACCCCCTCCCCCAATCGGAAACCTCTAGCCACGTCCCTGGAGGGAGGTCCAATTAAGAAGCAAGTAGTTGTTGGGAAAACATCAAAGACATCAGTAGAAAATAAAGCCAAGTTTCCTTTCGTACTTTTAATAAACGAAAATAACAGACAGCTCTCAGAGCTTTCGGTTGTTTTCCTTTATTAACCCTTTACCTAACCTGAAAAGCAGACGACACTTGCAAAAATAATTCTTGAATAACTAATTTTTTTAATTTTTTGTCTCAAAAACATAGGTTATGACCCCTCGTTGGAACGAGCTCGACGAGCTCGTTCCAACGAGGGGTCATAACCTATGTTTTTGAGACCAAAAATGAAAAAAATAATGAAAATTAATTGGCGATTTTTGAGAATAGCGCTGGCCGGTTTTGGCCGTTACGTTAGGTAAAGGGTTAAAGGTTACAAAAGGAATTTTGGATTTCTGGCTAGCTAATTAGAAGCGACCACTTCACGGTTAATCTGTCATGCTGACTATCAGTACCACACCTACCAACACAAAATGTTCATTATTGGTTTTTGTTTAGCGAATGTGTTCTTTCAGTAATTTGCAAGTTTCTCCTCCCCCCGCCCCCTAAAAAATGTAGCAAATATCACCTCCTGGTCTTATGTTAATGGAAAGGACAATATCTGCATTATATGTCACGCTTCGCACCCTGTTGATATAATGAACAGAAAAACGTTACAGCGTGGGGGCACGGTGGCGCTGTGTACTAAGGCGTACGTCGATGGTGTACCTGCCTTCAAACAATGCTAACCCTGCTTCTGTAGAGTTAGTACGTTGTGGAGTCTGAAAGTTACTCGCCGTTACTCGGTGGTTCTCTCCAGGTACTCCAGCTTCCTTCCTCATAAACGTTATTTAGAGATATAAAAGTGAATATTGGTTGGAAATTGAAATCATGTGTTCGATACTGGAAAAAACCCTGTAAAATTCGCTTACATCTCGAAATTTCGATTTTTATATGAAATTCCCATACCCTTAGTACTGAATTTACTGACAGCTTTAGGAAACTAAAGGGAACTAACATTTCTGTAAATCTCTTCCAATGGCGAAATGATAAGCCATGGGCGTCGACGAACAATCCCCCCCCCCCCACACACACACGCAATGGTCGTCGAAGGGATAGATGTGCGATGGAAGGACGGTAGAGGGGTACTTTAGCGGCAAATATTCGGACACACATTTGCTATATTTTCCAGGGACGATTTCATTGATTAACTTTTCCGGCGCCGTTGTCTCACAGGCGACCCTCCTCCGAAAGCACATATTGCCATAGGAAATGCGATCGGACTCGTTTGCAGCTAAATGTCAACGTCTTTTCGGTTTTTCTTACTCGATTGTATCGCCACGACATTCGGTCAGAAACCGTGGTAATAGCTGGTAAATATTACACCAAGCGACACCACAGATTGTGAATGTTGACGATATTGTTGATAATCGCCCATGTGGACGATTGTCGCTAACCCTCGCCATTTACTTTGGCGTTACATGATTGTTCTATAATTTTAGAAAATAAAATGTAGCAGAAAAAGTCAATCTTCGAGAATCGAAATAAAATCTTTTGTTTTCAGTCTAAGCATCTTTAGCAACACGTCCGATACATTTATTTAGTAAAACCAATTAATAAGCAGAGCGAAAAAATTTCTTCTCGGCCATTGTTTCTGATAATACGAAGAGACTGAATGCGTTCATAAAATATATCGTTAAACTGTTACATCGCAAGATAAAACCTTCCTGTTCCCACACCCCCAAAGAAGAACTTGCAAATGCATTTTCAACTTCTTTCACAGGCAAAATGGATAACATCAAATCTACGCTGATGGTGAAAGATTAACTGAGTCTCAAAAGGAGTCAGGGCACTCAAGAGACTCTGTCAGCTGTAACCCATCTTTGACACTTAACCCTTCACCCAACGTAATGGCCAAAACCGGCCAGCGCTATTCTCAAAAATCGCCAATAAATTTTCATTACTTTTTCATTTTTTGTCTCAAAAACATAGGTTATGACCAGTCGTTGGAACTCGTTCCAACGAGGGGTCATAACCTATGTTTTTGAGACAAAAAATGAAAAAAATTAGTTATTCTAGAATTTTTTTGGCAAGTGTCGTCTGCTTTTCATGTTAGGTAAAGGGTTAAGACTTCTCTCGTACGATGATTTGCACGTCTTCTTCTGACATCTCCATCGAAACAATGTCGTGTGGACGTTAATCCAACAAAAGTGCTTTTATCTTGTTTGCCAGAACTGAGGCCTGCTGCTATTAGAAGGGCGGAAACTTGACTCCGTTGGTATCTGATGTCAATCCACTATAGTCCATGTTACACATATATATGCATTATATGCGGTGCGCCAGTTTATTTATTTATTGGGTTTAACGACACTTTCGACAGTCAGGGTGTGTCTGACAGTTTTACGGGTCGAGGAAGCCGGAGCTCAAGGAGAGAACCAACGAGCAAAGGCGAGCAACTGTCAGACTCCACAACGTACAAGTAAGGTTTAGCATTAGTTGAAAACAAGTGTACCATCGACGTGCAATACGCCTTAGTAAACCGCACCACCGTGCCCACAAGTAGGAAATCGGGATTGAGTGCCTTGTCCAAGGACACTGCGCAGTCACTCCAGGCGGGGATCGAACGCTGGGCCTTTCGGTTTGAACTCCAATGCCGTAACCACTGAGCCACCGAGCTCCGATGCGTAAATTAAGATCGATGAAGTTAACCCCTTATCCCAACACACGCAGTTTCATAATTTGTTATTTTAATTATATATATTTTAATTATATATTTTTTTTAATTTTCCAAAATCTTAAACAACACCATATCATGTGACCACTTCTCGTTCCAATAAGGAGTCACATGATATGGTTTTGTTAAATTTTTGGAAATTTTTGTTCAACTGCTCAGTTCGTAAAGTAAGCGGGTGGGTGCGTTCGATTCGTTAGGTGAAGAGTTAAGCACTTGCCAAATGTATAACCCTCATAACCGAGCTGCGCTTTTCACAAAAACTCTCCTTTCAAATCCGATTTTATATTCGATTTTTGCTTTTAAAACATGGCTTCTCTTTGGAATAAATGGCTATAAAGAAACTGTCGTCTCCAAATCATGTTGGGTCAAGTTTTTCAAGCTGTTTCTGTACTAATTTCAATTTGGGCTTTGTGTGATGTCTGCTGTCAATTTGATCATTCAGGGGTGGATTCGGAGGAGGGGGGGGGGGCGGGGTGGAGGGTGCACCTGACGCGCCCCTTCCATTTTTTTTTATAATTCAGTTCTGCATGGGACACGATATTACCGGCGATAACACATGGACATCCACTACCTTTGGTATGGTGTGTTATCGCCGATAGTACCGTTCCCATGGATAAGCTATTGGCCTAGCTTCCCCGAGGGGCTCACGTTAGACGATATAAATTGGCTTCTTTTCTTCAAAATTTCAGTGCTAGAATATTTTCATGACATTGCGATCATGTGCAAAGGAGCCAGCGGAGAGTCACACTGGTATGTTCCAACATTTTTCTACCCACGAGACCTTCCGGGACCGGTTGACAAGAGTGAGATACTCACTCTCGTATTCGTCCCAAACTCTCCGCTACAATCATCGAGTGATGCTTTGCAGCATGACCCCTGCCCGATTTAAATGTGACGCCCCCTCAACTCGGAACTCCAGATCCTCCTCTGGACCATTGTCGTTGAACAGAGACAACCATTGATAACCCGTTACCTAACATGAAAAGCAGACGACACTTGCAAAAAAAGAGGTCGTTCCAATGAGGGTCATAACCTGTGTTTTTGAGACAAAAAATAATGAAAATGAAATGGCGATTTCTGAGTATAGCGCTGGCCGGTTTTGGCCGTAACGTTGGGTAAAGGCAAAGAGTCCAATAGGCATAATGGACCAAACAATCATAAATTTTAATTTTTGTCTCAACGAATTGATGACTCAAAATTATAATAGGCCTGCATTTGTTTTGGCATATTGTTTTTAATGTAATCAACCTTTGGGACTTATTGTACATCAAGGTTCGGAATAGGGACATTATCGCACGCACACCGAAGAAAAATACTGTTAATTATAACATTATCACATCGCTCGTAACGCCCAGAAGGCATTTAGCGGATGTGAAGGGTTGTGCCGCTGGCATTTGACGTCGTGGGCTTCTTACGTCAACCGCATTTCCTCAGATTATATTGTGACGTCGTCTTCAGCTTATACATTATTCTAACAACACGGTGAACAGACGAAGCGGCATTTCTTCTAAGTTTTCAAGAAAATAAAGGTGTCAGGACTTTGTGAGGTAAGTTTATAACAGGTAAGTAAATTCACAACCTGCTATATTGCCTCTTATTTGTTATATTTATTTATTTGAGTTTCTCGGCCGGGGGAATTGTTTTTAATTCCAACTAGACTGCAACCTGTACATGCCCAGTTGCTCAGCAGTGATTTCTAGCCGAGTCTTGGCTGCTTTATTTGGCAGCCAAGACATGACTAGAAATCACTGCCCATGTAACTTGTCTGTTGTCTGCAGGTCCTCTAAATGATGGTATGGTAAGGGCAGAGGCTCTGAGGTTGCAAAAAACCAGAAACAGGCCTTTAAAGGTTAAGGTATGTTTGGAACAAGTTACATAATTACTGCATGATATGATTTGTGTTGGCAAAAGAGTGCCATTGTTGAGCTCTTTGGCAGTGGCATTAGTGTTGCCGTAGTGGAATGATACACGAATAATTTATTCTGTATTTTCCTTCTGTAAATTCCTCGTTGGTACTATCAGCAAACCTCAGTCAAGTTAGATGCCGAATACCGAACCGATGACGTGCTATTCTTCTCTAAAAATACCAAAACCGGTATCGAACTCAAAATTCCAATCCACAAATTGTTATAATAATATATAATAAAATTATATGTGACTAGTGAAGATTATGATGTGACTAGTGGGTGACTCAAACAGAGTCACCCACTAGTCACATCATAATCTTCTAAATATTATAATAATATATATAATATTTAGAATTCAAACATATGGACAGGATGGTTAGACCAAGTGACTAGTGAGGGAGTTAACAGAGAACTAGTCAATGGGGATCTTGGACTTAGACATGGGCACTTACCAGGGTAAAAAAATCGCAGACAAAGAGTCACAGTAGATTGTAACCCGAATTGGCGAGAGGGGGTCAAAGTAAAGAGGAATTTGGCTGGCCTGTGTGATAAAGAGAATCCAGGTTTTGAAGAGTACTTTGGAGGGGGCACTGTTGTTCAAGCCGCGGTCGCGGTCCCCGGTGCTAAGGGGAAAATTAGGAAGGACAGTGAAAAGGAGTGTCAATTGTGTAATCTAGGTGTGGAGGAGACCTGGAATACTTTCTATTAGAATGCCCAAAATACCAGTCTAACAGAATAAGATTCACCGGGATTATGATGGGGATGTGGGATGGGAGAATAAAAGCCATGTGACTTGTGGCTGACACAAAGGAGAGGGTTAGTGTGCTCACCGGAGAGAATGGGAAGAACGGGGCTCATGGTGTCATCAAGCAGTTCGCCCCCTAGTGTTGGGGGAGGGGGAGAAGAGGCGTGGGGATGAGGGATTTGGGAGAACAGAGCTAATCAAGGCCTTCCCACCTGAGAACCGCGACAAATCAGAGGCTGACCAAAGTGTTATTAATGTAAAAAGCTACCGCAAACCTGTAACTTGCCGTTGTTCGATGCGGTACTCATTAAAAACTACACTGCTTTCCCCTGAACGACCTTTTCTCCATATTTTTATTTTTTACACATGCTTTATAGGCTATCAAGATTACTATTAGCTTGGGTGGGTGTAGTAGTAAAACATTATTTATAAACGTCCACTGATATCTTAAATTAGGACATTAATGTTTCTTTATAAATAATTGAACGCCACATCCACACAAACATTAAACAACACGATCAGATCCTCCATTTACACGTGGTCTCGATGTTAGCCAACACGCTACTGGTTCTACAGCGGCGCGTAGATGCGACGGGTGGGCGACGCCCCTACAAAAAGTCTAGTTTGAAAATTTACCGGGTTGTTAGAAAACGCGTAGGCCTGTTTTATTATATATGTTAAATTTAAATGAACTATCATGTTGCCATGCAGTTGGCAACAAGAATCAAGGAGACTGCTAGTTTTTGTCTTCTATTTTTCGAACATTTTGCATGTTAGGTAAGTGTAAACTCTCGAGGGTCAGGGCCATGGAATGTTTCTACAGAGCGTGGCGCTATATTGGGTCGACGTGTGCCATTTCTATCGACATATAATGGCCTCACCTCATCATCGACAAAAACCTTTCTACGCCACTGTTACCTAATAGCACCGGAAGCATCCGAGAGCAAGGGGAACAGGGGAATCGAAAAGGGCACTTGATTCTGAGTATGCGAAAGACCGAGTGTGTATAACGCACCATAGCTGTAATTTGATACTCAATAGTATTGGCATTATATAGGTTAACCATTTACCTAACATGAAAAGCAGACGACACTTGCAAAAAAAATTCTTGAACAACTAATTTTGTTCATTTTTTGTCTCAAAAACATAGCCTAGGTTACATTGGAACGAGCTCGACGATTTTCAAAGTGTGGGGGTGGGGCTGGATCGGGCGATGGATGGTCGTCGGTATGAAAAGTTTAAATTCCAGGGTCCCAAAAAACCCCATTTCCATGCATCTGAGTGGATATTTTGAGATTTTTCAGATGTATTTGAAAGATTTCACACTTTGAGAGCCGTTGAAAAACGTCGGTAATGCATACAGGTGAGGTCTATTTATCAGCCTTGGTCGTTACGACAAATAGACCTCACCTGTATGCTTTACCAAAGGGTTACAGCAATTATATTCTCTGTGGATTATCTTGTCTGGGGGTGGATTTGGTACTTGTATGTCTGTTAGATTACGATCTACTTCAGTTAACAGATTTTTTAACAGACTGTATACATTTTAGCGTTTGCTGCCACTTACTGGAAAAAATGATCCGAAATCCATCGAAACTGAACCAGTACGAGAAAAACATAGCTGGCGAAAATGTGGGGGAGGCTCTGGATCCGCCCCTTGTTTCACCAGTCATTTGTTGTGTTAAAATATATGCATACAAAAAAACATGGCTCGGCAAATAAAAATGGAGGGGCTGAAGCCCCCACGCACCCCTTCCCGGTTCCGCCGCCCCTGCTTACACACCAGCTAAAAGGAGGTACCAGACCCCCCGGGTTCTTTCAACAGGTCATGATCATTAAAAATCGTTTGTTATTAGTTACTCTCTCCCTAGATGTGGAATTCTCCCGATCTGCTGAGTCTAACATTTTTTGTACTTTCTAATCTGTGTATATTTTTGTCGGGCAAGCAAGAGATTTTGCCCAGCTGAGTACTCAAAGCGTGTGTATATTTTCGCCGGGTAAGCAAGGACGTCTGCCTAACCTGGTATTTCATAATTTCTTGTCCAACCTCTGCTCGACAAAATTCATCGTGGGGGGGGGGGGGGGGGTTGTCACCCCCAGAAGTTATGCCCATGGAAATAAATACTGGAGAGTTTCTCAGTTACAGTTTTGGTGAAGTAAAGTCTTTACCAGAAGTGCAATTCTGACGCAAAAGATCACGCGCCGCCTCTTGTCCACCTAGCTTCAGGTTAAGGGGCGTTGCTGTCCTTGCCCCGACCCCGCTTCCGCCGCCGGTGCTGTCGCCGCATGCAACTAGCATAATGTAAACATTTATTTTTATTGTCAACAGTAACGATCTCCGACTGCGTGTATTTATTTATTTATTTATTTAATTTATTTATTTATTTATTTATTTATTTATTTTATTGGGGTTTAACGACACTTTCGACAGCCAGGGACACGTCGTGTCGGACAGTTTTACGGGTGGAAGAAGCCGGAGAGATCTCCGACTGCGTGTATTTGCGCTGTATTTATTTATTTTATTGGGGTTTAACGACACTTTCGGACAGTTTTACGGGTGGAAGAAGCCGGAGTACCTGGGGAGACCCATCGAGCAATGTCAGGCAACCGCCAGACTCATGCCTGGATACTTTGGTCAATGATGTTATTAACCATTTACCCAACCCGATCAGTAGACAATGCTTGCAAAAACATTTCTTGAATAAAAAAAAAATCCATTCTTTTGCCTCAAACACATAGTTAATGATCCCTCACTGGAACGAACTGAACGAGGAATATCCCACTTAACCCTTTACCTGACACGGAAGGCAGAGGACACTTGCAAACAAAATTCTTGAATAACTATTTTTTTCATTTTTGCGTCAAAAGCAAAGCTTATGACCCCTCATTGGAACGAGCTCAACGAGCTCGTTCCATTGAGTATCATAAGCTATATTTCTGAGACAAAAAATGAAAAAAATATTGAAAATTGAATAATAATTTGCAAATAGCGCGGCCGGTTTAGGCCATGACGTGGAGCAAGTGATTAACTGCTCACTCATTTCCATACTGTGAGAACTGCAGTTTGAAGTTGAAACAGTCGATGAAATTTAGCAGTGGATTCGAGGGTGTTGAATATTTATATTTTATTTACTTATTTATTTATTGGCCTCTCATCAACCAGGGAGATATCATGTCGGGCAGTTTTCTGGGCGGTGTAAGCCGGTGTGCGTAGAGGGAACCACAAAGGAGCGGCGAGTAAATGATGGACCCTCCAACATCGTTTGAAAGCACATGTTCGATGATGTTCCCTCGACATGCAGTACGCCTTAGCACACTGCTCCCACGTAGGAGACTGGGATTAAGTGCCAAGGACACAACGCAGACGGTACGGGTCAGGACCGAGCTTGCGTCCTCTCCATTTGAAGTCCAATGCCCTATCCAATGGACCGTCGTGCTTCTCCGGGGAAGTCGAAATAAAACACCAAATTAGAGTTGCGGCTCGGTGGTACACAAGGATGTGGATGGAGAGTCTTGGGTCGGGGTGTGCTCCCTCCAAACTATACACTCTCGCCCTTGCTGCCTAACATCTAATCTTTGAGAATACCTGTTGCACACCAACCCCTTGAGCAGGCCCGCAACTATCGAAAAATATTGGGGGCTGGGGGGGGGGGGGGTGTATCACCCTACCGTCAGCGCATATTGTCCTGCATATATATCACCTTTTCAAGTGCTTTCACCAGAACATACCATAGGATAGCTGGTGCCCTGTAGGTCAGGGCACTCCACACAGGAAGATAAATGAATATATTCTAAATAGAATTGTTGAATTTACAATGACACCCTGGCCTCCTTTTGCATGGACAGCAGGGCATATGAACTGGGATGGAAGTTGTACAAGGCCATTATATATCAGGTGCCCAGCGTGCCTTAGCTGTTCAGCTCTATTCTGTTAGGCAGGGCAACATTCCAGCAGATAATTTCTTGGCAGGGCAGTAGTTGCGTGGGCGGCGGATCGTGGTAACCGGGTAACCTACCTTACTCGTTGCCCTGCGAACAGAAGATCAGAATATTTTGGGGGGTTATACCCCCCCCCCCCCCCACCCACCACCACCACGCCACCAGAATTTACACCCCTGCCCTTGAGTAATAATTTTCGGGACCTCAGTCATGACGGTTGGGACAAATTGGGTTTACACTAAAAACATAGGCCAAACTCGTGACGTCCTATCAATGTTTTTATATCATTGTGGGTGCACATGCAGACAGCCAACAATTATGTAGAAACACTGTTAAGTTATAGGAAGCTACGTACATTTATATAAATAGTCATAATCGTAAAAATTCCAATGAGGCTTTAAGCGTTACCTTAGGGACAAACCAAACTAGGGAATATTCAGTCACATTAGTCACATAACATAATTAAGAGCAAAGCGTATGTGCACCCCTTCCTGCCAATTTCCAGTAAGATTACAATGATGGGTTGAGAAGGATAATGTGGTCTCACCCCCACCCCCACCCCTCTTCTCTCAACCAATTCTAGAAAAAAGGGTTGGAAATGGTATGTGCCCCCTGTGCCACCAGAATCCTCATCCCGGCACTCTAAAATCGGTTGGGTTAAAATCAACCCAAATCAATTGGGTTGAGTGAAAGTGAACCCAATTGGGTTCATATTTATCCAACCCAGCTGATTTGGATTAATTTTTAACCCAACTGATTTTAAAGTGTCAAAGTAACATACAAACAGTCAGAAAAGCGTGCCGCACAAGAAATCATTTCAGTAACATACTTTTCCAAAGTTGACCATTCGTGATGTCCTTTTTTGTTCGGGTTGTTTTTTTGGAATATCAATACACGTGAAATCCCTGCACGCTAAAAATGATTGCGTTAAAAATCAACCCAAATTAACTATTGTTTTATTTATTTATTGGAGTTTAACGACACTTTCAACAACCAGAGTCACCTCGTGTCGGACAGTTTTATGGGTAAAGGAAGCCGGAGTACCCGGAGAGAACCACCGAGCAACGGCGAGCAACTGTCAGACTCTCCAACGTACTAACTCCACATAAGCTTGTAGGGTTTGCATTGGTTGATAGCAGGTGCACCATCGACGTGCAGTATGCTTTAGTACAAGGCACCACCGAGCACCCAGGTGGGCAATAGGGATTAAGTAGGGATTAAGTGCCATGCTCAAGGACACTATTAGCTTGTCATGTACCCGGACACCCCCATTGGCAGGACCTCGGTGCAGGACCTCGGAAGTGACGTCATGTCACGTGACGTAGTGGCGCCATGTTGTGTTGTCATGGTAACCCGCGTGAGCGGCCATGTTGTGACGTCATCTCCATAGTGATACGTGGTGTTAATGCGCAGCGCGTGTTGTTAGGGTGATACGTGTTTCCGTCGTCCATTTTGTATACTGGAGGTTGCCATCTTGGTTTCTATGGTAGCACGTGATTGCTATGTTACCCAATTTTTCTGCAATAAGACGGGGTATGTTCGGAGGGTGTGTTCGATTGTAGAAGAGTAAATCTAATTACCACAAACAACCCGACAATCCCTCCAAATCACCAAAATCCACCCCAACTTTTACTATTTCGAATTCTTCCAGAATTCTCTGCTTTTATCTATATATGAAATAGTTTTCCTCTATCTGGCCCTGTTCCTTTGTTCTAGAGTATACTCCAGTAGCGTAGAAGAGCCTATTAGTTGGAACAGTTTTGCTTATTATTACTATATTTAGCTTTTCTGGTCTATTCTTGTTAGTTCTAACCCTATTCCAAGTACTCTTGTTGTTTCATTTATCTAGATAATTTATAACCAATCAGATTGCTTGCTTTCCCATAATCTGTATACAGAGTTATCTCCCCTGTGTATAATAAAAGCCTATATCCAATGGCCACATCCCATGGAATCCCATTTTTGGGAAACACCCGTGGCTATGGAATCCCTTTTTTGTCGTATGAGGCCATGAGGGCTATGTAAAAGCCCTTAATGAGTCCTCATTTATTATCCCTCATAGCCTCATTGAATTTTGAGGTTATGAGGACCATTAACAATCCCTCAATGAGGCATAATTTACTACGACTCTTAGCCTCATCTCGGTATTTAACAGCCATATCCCCAGGCACCCCAATTTCGGCACCCCTTTTTGGAAAACATATGGCCTTCGGCACCCCTTTTTTGTCGTATGAGGCCATGAGGGCTATGTAAAAGCCCTCAATGAGTCCTCATTTATTATCCCTCATAGCCTCATTGAATTTTGAGGTTATGAGGACCATGAAAAATCCCTCAATGAGGTATAATTTACTACGACTCTTAGCCTCATTTCAGTATTTAACAGCCATATCCCAGGCACCCCAATTTCGGCACCCTTTTTTGGAAAACATGGCCTTCGGCACCCCTTTTTTGTCGTATGAGGCCATGAGGACCATGAGTAATCCTTCAATGAGGTCTAATGCAGTCTTACCAACCGCTTCCATCTTGTCGCCAAAGCTCCAGGGCCACTACTCGTCTATGGTCTATCTGTCCTATCATTAGCTTCTACAGCAGTCTTATTCCATTGCGGCCTTGTACCAGTACTATTGACTAAACTACCATCCATTAATATTGACTTGTATCACTACTTCCTAGCTATACGTTCGCCCAAGCCTTCAAAATGTTCAATCAGATTTTCCCTGTATACATATAAGAGATTCCTTAATTGAGATTCCTAGCCGATTCCGTAAAGTTGGATTCCGTGTTTTTATATAAACACCCGATGGTATAAATAGGGGTGAAACATTCGAATTACATTAATTCTCTTTTGTCCAGAAATGGGTGAACTCCATAATTGCGACAAATGTCAGATATCCTTCATTCAGCAGAAAAGTCTGTTGCGTCATAAATTATCCATCCACGGACCTAAACGCTTCCAATGCTTCAGGTGTGCAAAGATGTTCAAAAGAAGAGACCATCTGAGAAGACATGAGATGATCCATACAAAAAGTAGACCAAATGATCATCAGAGAGAATATGCTGAACAAGTCGGAAACCATTGGACACAAATTGGTCAAAGAGAAGAATGCAAACGAATAAACCAATTGGAACCACTGGAACTCTCAAAACCGTATCAGGTGAATAACAATAATCCAACCAGAAAGCCGTGGATACCAATACCTCCAATAGAAATGCCTCGTGCAGTAATGACAGGAACAGGGAAGAAACCAGAACCAGAGCATAATCCAACAAGTGAAGAAAAAGAATACGTTTTGGTCGAACCCAGTTTATTGGAAAGCTTACAAGATCGACAGCGTTTGGTGCGCAGAGAACCAAACGAGCTTGGTGCGATGAACGTGGACAGAGGAATGAGAAAGATCATAGAATCCCAAACCATGAACGAGAATGAGAAGATTCGTCACTACAACCAGATCTTACAGCGCTACAGAGAATTCTACAATAATGCTTCACAGCCGATAACAATCAACATACAGAACCAGTGATGACAACGGAGAGAACAAAGTGAACGAAGATGAACTGTTGAGTAGAACAGACATCGAAGAAGAGAACTGAACAGACTAAAAAGAATGAAGAGAAGATCGAACTGAAGTGATCGAAGATCGAACACAATGAAGATAACAGAATTAACAGAACAAATATTGAACTATATAACAGACAGTGTACAGAAAAGGCAATAAAGTTTTAAAATATAACAAAAGTTCTTGTTTTTTTTTTTTTTACTAGGAGGGAAGGGGAATACCATCGGGTGTTTATGTAAAAACACGGAATCCAACTTTACGGAATCGGCTAGGAATCTCAATTAAGGAATCTCTTATATGTATACAGGGAAAATCTGATTGAACATTTTGAAGGCTTGGGCGAAGGTATAGCTAGGAAGTAGTGATACAAGTCAATATTAATGGATGGTAGTTTAGTCAATAGTACTGGTACAAGGCCGCAATGGAATAAGACTGCTGTAGAAGTTAATGATAGGACAGATAGACCATAGACCAGTAGTGGCCCTGGAGCTTTGGCGACAAGATGGAAGCGGTTGGTAAGACTGCATTAGACCTCATTGAGGGATTACTCATGGTCCTCATGGCCTCATACGACAAAAAGGGGTGCCGAAGGCCATGTTTTCCAAAAAGGGGTGCCGAAATTGGGGTGCCTGGGATATGGCTGTTAAATACTGAAATGAGGCTAAGAGTCGTAGTAAATTATACCTCATTGAGGGATTTTTCATGGTTCTCATAACCTCAAAATTCAATGAGGCTATGAGGGATAATAAATGAGGACTCATTGAGGGCTTTTACATAGCCCTCATGGCCTCATACGACAAAAAGGGGTGCCGAAGGCCATATGTTTTCCAAAAAGGGGTGCCGAAATTGGGGTGCCTGGGGATATGGCTGTTAAATACCGAGATGAGGCTAAGAGTCGTAGTAAATTATGCCTCATTGAGGGATTTTTAATGGTCCTCATAACCTCAAAATTCAATGAGGCTATGAGGGATAATAAATGAGGACTCAATGAGGGCTTTTACATAGCCCTCATGGCCTCATACGACAAAAAAGGGATACCATAGCCACGGGTGTTTCCCAAAAATGGGATTCCATGGGATGTGGCCATTGGATATATAGGCTTTTATTATACACAGGGGAGATAACTCTGTATACAGATTATGGGAAAGCAAGCAATCTGATTGGTTATAAATTATCTAGATAAATGAAACAACAAGAGTACTTGGAATAGGGTTAGAACTAACAAGAATAGACCAGAAAAGCTAAATATAGTAATAATAAGCAAAACTGTTCCAACTAATAGGCTCTTCTACGCTACTGGAGTATACTCTAGAACAAAGGAACAGGGCCAGATAGAGGAAAACTATTGCATATATAGATAAAAGCAGAGAATTCTGGAAGAATTCGAAATAGTAAAAGTTGGGGTGGATTTTGGTGATTTGGAGGGATTGTCTGGTTGTTTGTGGTAATTAGATTTACTCTTCTACAATCGAACACACCCTCCGAACATACCCCGTCTTATTGCAGAAAAATTGGGTAACATAGCAATCACGTGCTACCATAGAAACCAAGATGGCAACCTCCAGTATACAAAATGGACGACGGAAACACGTATCACCCTAACAACACGCGCTGCGCATGCGCACTAACACCACGTATCACTATGGAGATGACGTCACAACATGGCCTCTCACGCGGGTTACCATGACAACACAACATGGCGCCACTACGTCACGTGACATGACGTCACTTCCGAGGTCCTGCACCGGAGTCCTGGCAATGGGGGGGGGGGGGGGGTGTCCGGGTACATGACATACTACTGACACACCAAAAAGAACTGGGTTGAGTGAATATGAATTGGGTTCATATTCATTCAACCCAGTTGATTTGGGTTGATTTTAACCCAACCAACTGATTTAGAGTGTAATTTATGCACAGATGTTTCCGTGCAGATCATTTCCACAAGAGCATTGAAAAAAACACTTCCCCCCATCCCTTCCCCAATACCTCTAGTCGGTACTTGACGGTTCAGCGCTCACTCAGCTGATATTTGAGGCTGAGGTCCCTATTGTTCACCTTCATTATGAAATAATTTCTTAAGAGAAAATCTGCTTATGAGGAACAGTGTTGAGAAGCTCTTTGTCACTGCGTGTCAGATAATGAAATAGATTTTCTACTGGACGAAAAACATCGAGGAATAAATATATTCTAGTCCGATCAGATTGACATTTGCACAAAAATAGTCGACAACACTATAACGTGATTCTATTCTGTTTTTGCAGTTGCAGTTTATAAAGATGGCAAAAGGAAAAAAATGGAAGAGATTTTTTTCAACAGCGTTCAGATTCGTTGTAAGTTTTTTTTATTAACCTACCAGACCCTAAAATGCGTTGGTTGATGCTATTCGACCGACGTGACTGTACTGCGCTGCAATCTTTTTTAGTCTTTACCTAACACGACTACACTTACAAAACTAAAACAGCGCCCCATACATAAATCAAAAGAGACCTCCAATTAGACCCCCCACCCCCCCCCCCCCCCCCCAAAACAAAAATAAAACAAACCATAGCGTATGGTTCCAGAAATGGAACGAGCTAAACGCACCCGCTTTGAAGAGGTACCACAAGCTGTTTGTGAACGATGTCAGATGACGTGGATAATTTAATGCGATGGGGTTGTCTATCACAAATGTATTGTGTGTATTATGTACGCCTCCCCCACCCCACCCATGTGCATATTTGGTGTGACATTAAGCGTCTTCTTTTGGTAAAATTAGGAACAAAAGTTTCATCTCCAGTTGGTACATTAGGCATGATATCTAATCTGACACAAGGTCTATATGCTATGCCTACCTAAGTCTTCTGTGACTTTAACTGGTAGAGTGCTGGAAGCCCATATTTGGGCTTTATTCTGAAGTGTAGGTACCATAACATAAAGGCTACATATTTAGTGAATGTGCTTCATGTTTTCTTTTAAGTGAAATTATTTTATCTGTTTGGATTTTCCTTGTTACAATTGATGGGAGAGTGCCTCTAGGCACTCTCCCATAAATTGTAACAATGCAAAGACACGTGAACAAATTTAGCACTCTACCAGTTAATGACTGATGAAGGAAACTTTCTTTGAACTTTGAATGACGCAAAGCTATTATTTCCAAGATTTAATTTTTCTATCTATTCAAAATACTCAGAGAAACAACCGCTAGAATTACATGCAGTATGTTACTGAGGTTCCATGTTGTTCAGATGACCCAAATCCCCAAATATATCTATAAAATGATGATAAATGGACTATAAACGATCTTTTTGAGCATAGAAGGGAGTATGTAAGGTTAATGGAGAACAGAAGTAAGAAGAATTGAGTGAAAGAAAAAATTTGCTAAACTCATTTTTCTTATCCTTGAATCACCCACCTGCCCCCTCCCAGTGCTAGGAAAGATGCCCGATCAAAGCCAAGTAGCCGAATGTCTCCGCAAAACGACCAACTTCTCCAAACTGGAGTCTTTGTAATATGTATTTGTGATATGCCTATCGGTATCATTCCGCTTTTCGTAAAGAGTAAAGAGTCAGGTTCAGAGGAGCTAATCAGAAGGGCATGGGTGTGGGAGTTGAGAGTGTCCCCCCCCCCACCCCCCCCCCCCCTAAAAAATAAAATAAAAAACTCTGTGTCGTCGAACAGCAGTTGGGCAGAGTTATCTTCCTTGTAGGGCAGAAGGTGAGACTCAAATCCAAAGCTGATTGGATAGCCTAGCTTTGACTTGCGTCGATAGTGTATTTAACCAGCGCAATTTCTTGTAACTTGGTTGGTGAATTGGTTGATGCCCTGGCAGGTGACCTGGCGGTGGAACAAGAAATACAGCTCCCAGATATTCAAGAGAGGATCGCCTAGTGTGGGGCGGAGCGGGGCGTTGGGACTGGAACTGAGTAAGCATAGAGGAGGCCATCTGAAAGCCCACGTCTCAGCTTTGGGGAAGTGCGCAAAGTTCCGTAAATAGCGTAATAAATCATTGGACCTTACTTCTGATCTTGTCTTTACTGGCGGAGAGATAACGGAGAACAGCGTTTAGCACACATCTTGAGATAAATATATACAGGAGAGAAGAGGATTCCAGGGATATGCTCGTCCCCCTCGGCGCAACATGCTACACGGACGAGCAGAAGATTTGGTGGCATCATTGGATGAAAGAAAATAGAAGAAAGAAGAAAGTCAAGAAAGAACAGAAGAAGAGTGGAACGTTGTTTAGAAGAAATCCAACAGGTAACAGCACTCCAGCCAAGCCTGCGGAGAAACTAGCATAACGGCTGCACCACTGACGCCGCCACTGACGGCGATTGAAGAAAACAGATTGACAGTACATTATTGTTAGCGCCGCCACCCTCCAGAGAAGGTGAGTCATCTTGCGGCGACGAGACGACACCTCTTGTCTCCAGTTTTGGTTGTGGAAGAGGAGGAAGAAGGCCGATCCAAAATAGCGTTTGAGACGCGATCAGGCCTGTACCAGTTGAAGGTCAATATCTTCGGGTTATGTTGGGGGTTAGCGATCTTCCACCGGCTGATTGAGACGCGTTTTGCCGGCATACAATATGAGACATGCCTCATTTAATAAGATGACCTAATCATTTTCAGAAAGACGTTCGAGGAACTGCTGTCCCGCCAGCGCCAGGTATTTCAACAGGTGCAGAATGCAGGGTTAAAGCTGAAGCCTCCCAAGTGTACGCTGTTTGCCAGAGAGGTTACCTATCTTGGGCTCGTGATTTCCAGTGAGTGGATATCTACAGAAAAAGATAAGGTGAAGTCAGTGAAAGATTGGCAAGTACCAATCTCACAAACAGATCTGCGGGCTTTCCTGGAATTGGGCAGCTACTATAGGCGTTTTTTGGCCGAGTTTGCGCATATAGTGGCGCCCCAACACCGTCTTACAGAGAAGGACAGTGTTTGTGGACTGAAGAGTGTCAAACAGCGTTTGAGCATTTAAAACAGAAAGTGATAGCGGCGCCAGTACTGATGTTGCCCGACCCAAACTGAAAATTTATCTTGGATACAGACGTCAGTGCAAATGGAATTGGAACAGTCCTTTCACAGAAAATTGATGGACAGGAGAGAGTGGTAGCCTGTCCTAGCCGATGTTTTCAAAAGCTGAGCGGCGGTATTGCGTCACACGCAGAGAATTATTGGCCGTGGTATATTTTGTGAGACATTTTAAGCCTTACCTGTATGGCCGAAAATTCACAGGGAGAACAGACCACGGCTCACTACGATGGCTGTAAAACTTTAAAGAACCAGGACAGCTGGACCGCTGACTGAAAATTTTTCAGAATATGATTTTACTATAAAGTTTAGACCACGCAAAAGACACCGAAAAATACAGATGCAACGTCCAGGATTCCATTCAAACAGTGCAGCTGAAGTAGCCTAGATGTAAATCCAGAGGAGAACCATTGAGAGATGCCTGAAAATGTTAGTGCCAGAGTTTATTAGGCCTGTAGATGAAATGAAAGTGCACCAGAAAGAAGATCCAGAACTGAATATATAGGTGGCTGAAGCGAAAGAGAAGTACTGGATGGGGATAAGATAATCTCCCGTAGCCCAGAGGAGAAGACTCTCTGGGGCCAATTTGATGCCTTGGTAATAAGGGAGGGCGTTATTTCCAGAAAATGGGTTGATACCAGGGGTCGTCTAACTCGTCACCTCATTGTGGTTCCGAAGGCACGACGACAGGCAGTAATGAATGAATGCCATTGTGGAAGGACGGGAGAGCATCTGGGAGTGCGGAAGGCGTTGGGAAAGGCAAGGCGTTTGTAATATTGGCCTGAGTTGTAGCGCGACATCCGCCAATGGTGCAGATAATGCGAGGATGCACCGGAGGGAGGCTCCTGGAAGGAAACCAAGAGTGCGGGTAAAGAAGGCACACAGTCACTGAGGAGCGGGCGAGCGTGTAACCATAGATTTGATTGGGCCGTTGAAGACAACCGCATGAGGAAATCGTTATGTGCTAGTCAAGGGCGACCATTTCCCATTTTACGAAGTGAGTGGAAACGACGCCATTACAGATATGGAAGCTAGTCCAGTGGCCTGGGCGTTGATTGATTTCTATGTGTCCCGCTTCGGGATCTCACAAGTACTGCACTCGGATAAGGGCAGCCAGTTCGAAAGTGAGGTGTTCCAGGGATTGTGACTTACTGGGAATAAAGAAGACCAGGACCACAGCCTATCACCCCCAGTCGAATAGGATGATCGAGCGGTTTAACGGGGCGTTGTCGGCAATGCTCAGCACCTATGTGAATGAAGACCAAGAAGATTGGGACCACCACATTCCACTGTTGATGATGAAGTATAGGGCGGTGGAACATGGCGTAACAGGATATAGTACCAACGCTATGATGCTAAGGAGAGAAGTCACTCTACCGGTGGAGTTTGTAGTGGGGGCTCATAAAGTGAACTACGCCAGAATGAACAACCAGTGGGCGGAAGAATTAAGGCAGCGGCTTCAACGAAACCATGAAATTGCAAGAGAATATCTGCACGGTAGCATAAAAGACAAAAAAAGACTTATGACTGAAGAAGACAAGAACAAGAAAGTCTGGATATACACCCCTGCTAAAAAGAAAGGAAGATCGCCTAAACTACAGTCTTATTGGGGTGGTCTCCATACCGTTATAAAGGTACAGAGCGACGTGACATTTAGGATCCATCCAGTCTGGCTCCCAGAAACCCAAAATTGTACACCACGACCGTCTGAAACCGTGTGTGCTAGCAGGAAAAGAAGTCGGCGGCTGTTCTACCACAGCGAATGATGCTATTCATGGTAGAGAAGACGGGATCCAAGAGGAAACGTTTCCCTATGTGGTTGTGTGCCCTACTGATACTAACAGCGAACTGAACACTAATCACAGTTTCGAGCAAGTAGCGAGCGAAGAATCCAGTGAAGTCGAAGGCGAATACACGACGAGAAGAGCGTTGAAACAACCGCGAAAGTTGAGATTATTTTGTATAAAGTTTGACATCTAGAGTAACGTCCCCTGTTGATGGCGGAAAAACGGCACCAGGAACGGCAAGTTCGGGGACTGGGTTGGTGACGTGGTTGATGTCCTGGCAGGTGACCTGGCGGTGAACAAGAAATACAGCTCAGATATCCAAGAGAGACTTGGAGAATCGTTCAGTGTGTGGCTGAGCGCTGACCACAGGACATACCCAACGGCTCAAGTTTAACCAAGGCTATAGAAGTGGCGGATCCTTATCCCAGCTATAAGAGCGGCTCAACTACTTGCGATTGGAATTGAGGAAGCGCAGAGGAGATGACCCACGTCTCAGCCTCGGAAAAGGTCTGTACTTAGCGCAATAAATCATTGAACCTAACTTCTGATCTTGTCTTTATTGGCGGGGAGATAACAGAGAGCAACTCTCAGCACACTTCATGAGATACAGGAGAGAAGAGGATTCCACGGATAGGCTCATCATCGCGTCGCTCGACGTAACACGCTACAATATGTGGGTCAGACCCAAGTTCTCAAACCACCAGTCTAATTCTATAAAATATTCGTCGCTGTTATGGCCCGAAACCAGTCTAGTTCTTAAGTATTTTTTAGATTTTCACGTCTGAAATATTTCAGTTGGTTGGGAAAGCGAACCTACTGTTCGCTTTTCCAACCAACTGGTATATTCCGGATGATTGAATCTTAACCCTTTACCCAACGTAACGACAAAAACCTGCCAGCGCTATTCTCAAAAATCGCCAATTAATTTTCATTATTTTTTTCATTTTTTGTCTCAAAAACATAGGTTATGACCCCTCGTTGGAACGAGCTCGTCGAGCTCGTTCCAACGAGGGGTCATAACCTATGTTTTTGAGACAAAAAATGAAAAACATTAGTTATTCAAGAATTATTTTTGCAAGTGTCGTCTGCTTTTCAGGTTAGGTAAAGGGTTAAAAGTTCAATAAAAATTTATTTTCTGTGAATCAAAGCTGGAAACGTTGCTCAGCCGAGAAGAGATTTGATCGACATTTTGATGACAATACAATCAGAAATGAAGACTCACCATAGCCGTATTTTTATAATTACGCCGTAAAAAGTTGTACAAATTATGTTAATATCTTGTAAATACTTATTGATTAGAATATGTATAATTGGGGTAGGACAGAATGAATACTTATATAGCTTTGTGAGTCAGTGCATACCATATTACACCAACGGGCGTCTGCGGGCACAACTGGGTAAACAAACAGCCAATTACAGCGTCTAATTCCAGATAGAATCATGCTGGTGGCCGAAGAGACATTTACCTACAGCAATCGACTATGCTACGACTTTTATGAAAGACATTGCCGTTTGTTGTGGCTAGTGGAAGTAACTGTTTACAACTTAGCTGAATATCTGTCTGATGACGAGTCGGAAGGGTAAGATTACATAAAAATCGTTGGGGGATATTCATGTCTTGGATGGGCAGACATGGGTCAAACCCTCCAGGTCATAAAATTTATCGCGATTCGTGAGAATCGGTTTTTGATTCCTGGGAACTCCTACTTCGAGAATCGAATTTAATTTCTTAAATAATTTAGACATTGAGAGTACTAAATATAATAATCTCGCGAGTGTAAACAATGCATATTCCACAGTGTAGAATCTCTCATATATATACTAGAATTTAACACTTATGGGTCTAGATCCAGGTTTGGTGAGTTACTTGTCTACACGTACTTGTAAAACACATGTTCAACATATAGAAGTTTGGTGGTCTTCCTGGTGGAAATTTCTGTACCTTGGCAGTGGTTTCTGGTGCCGTCTTGGCTACAGGTATTGGCATTACGATTTCAGCTTCTGAGACATAGAGGATATCTGATGTTTTCTTATGAATCCCGGTATTCACAAGAAAACATTAGATTTTCTTTTTATTATACACTTTTCATTTGAAGCTTCAATTGAAACGATCCAAACTGACGCCCATACCACGCAAGAAGTCTGCTTATTCAATCAGCTGATTATTCCAGGAATAATTCAACACGTATTCACTTTGAATTCATGCATGAAACCCGTCAGCTGAATAAGATCGCAAGACGCTACCTGTTCCTAGTATCGATCAGAAATCGCTGTTTCCGCTGACACAGATCACGTCTTGTTATACTCACAAGTGGAGCGAGAACAACTTCTGTTTTGCGCTTGTAAAAATTCATTTGTAAATTTCAAGTTCACACGAAATGTTAATCACCGAGGTGTTTGATCTCACAAGTGAGGGGGAGAACGCATTTTATTTTTTACCCATTCCTATTATAATTAGACGTTCGGGGTGTAATAAAAAGTGTTACCTTATTACGAAAGAGCAGAACATGAATAGAATTCCCAAGGCCTTTGGGAACACCCTTTACCCAACGCAGACGATATCAAAGTTTATTATTTTAAATATCATTTTTTAAACTTTTTCAAAAAATGTCAACAAAACCATATCATGTGAGCCCTCTTTGGTACGAGCTCGACGAGCTCGTTCCAAAGAGGGGTCACATAATATGGTTTTGTTGAAATTTTGCGATTTTTTTTTTCAGCTGCTGAATTTGTATATTACGCGGGCGGATGCGTACTATTCGTTGGGTAAAGGGTTAAAAATATCTGATGAGCAAATGAATATTTGACACGTCGAGCCCGGTTAGTCCTCGGATGGGTGACCATCTGAGCGATCGTTTCGGACTCCCGCGTTGTGTCCTTGGGCAAGCCACTTAATCCCAATTGTCCACATGGGGGCACGATGACGCCGTGTACTATGGCGTACAGCACGTCGACGTTGCGCATGTCTTCAACCAGTCTAACCCTGCCTGTGCTGCAGTGCGGGGTTACGATGTTGGGGAGCTGGCAGCTGCTCGTCGTTGCTCGGTGGTTCTCTCCGGCTTCCTCCACCCGTAAAACTGTCACGGTCATGATTAGCCATTGTGCATAAGTATGTGACCTTAACCACCAATAAATAAATAAATAAATGAATATTTGGTGAAAATCAAAATTGCTCCTTTTTGTTTCCCAATTCAATTCTGATTCTTGCATGAATTCTTACCCAGATAGTTATGTGCTTGGTAGATCGTTAAAGTGCTGCTACGGAAACCAATCCACAGAATGTACACGAATTAATGGAAATGCCTCAATATAAGCAGAACGCGTTCGTCAAAATAATGTAAGTTGAAAATCAAATTCGTCCGATGAAGGAGTGATACTTTTATCTTCTGGCCCTGAAACCTCATGGGTGTATCACTCATTCATTCTACATTTTGTCGTAGATATGGCAGTTTGTATGGCCTTTATACGATTGTAATGAGACATTTTAGGAAAGCAGGGCTCGAACAGTTGAGGTCCTGATATATGTTATGTGAGGGACGTATAGTGATGTGATTACAATCTACTTGTAGAGTTGCTGTATTGGGAGAAGGAACAACTCGGTTGCTCCAGACTACCCGACCCCATCAAGTGGTTCAACATCTAACGGTAAGTATTATTCGACTTAGTCCTCTATTAACCCTTTACCCAGTGTAACGGCAAAAACAGGCCAGCGCTATTCTCAAAAATCGCCAATTAATTTTCAAAATATTTTCATTCTTTGTCTCAAAAACATAGGTTATGACCCCTCGTTGGAACGAGCTCGTCGAGCTCGTTCCAACGAGGGGTCATAACCTATGTTTTTGAGACAAAAAATGGAAAAATTTAGTTATTCAAGAATTTTTTTTGCAAGTGTCGTCTGCTTTTCATGTTAGGTAAACGGTTAATTGATACATTACTTGTCTTACGCCAGTCATGTGCATTTATTGAAGGCATCAAACAATTACCCCTTTTAGTTGACATTTACCTAACACGAAAGACAGGGGGGCGCGGTGGCGTCGCGGTAACCGGTTCTCGTCAGATCACCGAAGTTAAGCAACGTCGAGCGCGGTTAGTAGTTGGATGGCTGACCATTTCAGCGACTGATTCCCGCTCCCGCGTTATGTCCTTGGGCAAGGCACTTAACCCCGATTGCCCACATGGGGGCACGGTGACGCTGTGTACTAAGGCGTACTGCACGTCGACGGTGCGCATGTCTTCAACCAATCTAACCCCGCTTGTGCCGCGGTGCAGTGTTCAGAGTTACGATGTTGGAGAGCTGACAGCTGCTCGTCGTTGCTCGGTTGTTCTCTGCGCGGTTACCCCGGCTTCCTCCACCCGTAATACTGTCACCGACACGATATGACCCTGGCTGTTAATGTGTCGTTAAACCCTTAAAAAAAAAAAAAAAACAAAAAAAAACGACACTTGCAAACACAATTCTTGAATAACTATTTTTTTCATTTTTTGCGTCAAAAACATAGCTTTTGGACCCTCATTGGAACGAGCTCAAACACCTCGTTCCAATAAGGGATCAGAAGTGATGTCTTGGAGATAAAAAAAGGAAAAATAATGAAAATTGAATGGTGATTTCTGTGAATAGTGCTGGCCGGTTTTTGTCGTTACTTTGGGTAAAGGGTTAATTATGGGCCATCAGGCCCATCACACACTTTTGTTCATAACAGTATTCACCAAACATATATAAACAATTATTAGGGGATTATATTTATTTTAATTTCAAGTAATGAGTCAGACGAAAGCTATAAAGGAAACAGGAAAGCTTAATTTTTTTGAAAACTTCCATCGAGAAACCCCTCTCACGCACATTAACCCGTTACCCAAGTATCCTCCAAAACCAAACAACACTATTCACAAAAATCACTATTTAATTTTAATATTTTTTTATTTTTGTTGTCTCAAAAACATAGCTTTTAATCCTTCTTCGGAACGAGCTCGTTGAGTTTGTTTCAATTAGGGGTCATAACCTATATTTTTGGCGCAAAAATGAAAACAAATTAGATATTCAAGAATTTTGTTTGCAAGTGTCATCTACCTTTCGTGTTAGGTAAAGGGTTAACGAAAGAGGACTCCGTAATTGAAGATCCTGGTGTAACACTGCAGACTTTGCCTAATGTATTACACAACCAAAATAAGCCCTATCTACAGGCCCCGAGAATGTTTGTACACGCCTGTAATTTGTATGTAGACATTATTAGTTACGAAGTTCATTAAAGACCAAATCTAGTATATTCGTTGTTAGTGAACTCCATGTTTGGCTGGTTCCAATCGGGGGTCATAAGCTATGTTTTGGAGACAAGAAACGAAAATGTTTAGTCATTCAAGAATTTGCTTGCGAGTGTTGTCTGCTGTTCAGGTTGGGGAAAGGCTTAACCAGCAAATTAATTACCCCCTTTCTATATATATATATATTTTATTTGAATTGTGATACTACACTTTCAGACATACTTGGTCTCCGCGAATGTAGACCTGCAAAAAAGTATTGAGTTTTACATCATATACTTTCCTAAAATCCAAAGATGCATCCGAGCGTCTACGTGAAATGTTCAGCGATCGATCTCTGATGGGACATCACGAGACGTGCATT
Source organism: Pictodentalium vernedei (assembly GCA_031216915.1). NCBI lineage: Eukaryota > Metazoa > Mollusca > Scaphopoda > Dentaliida > Dentaliidae > Pictodentalium > Pictodentalium vernedei. The sequence goes on from CM062293.1 coordinate 437,091,604, forward strand.
AAAATTCATGCATTCACCGCCTAGGATTTTGTTCATGTCTTACGTAATAAGGAGATTTATTATACGCTAAACGATAGATTATCGAAAAAAATTCAGAAAGATAGAAATCGGTTCCCCAAATGTGAAGTTACATAAGTTTTCACTTTCGCCTTAAAAGCATCACCTCAAGGTGAATACGAGTCAAATTGACACTGGAAATGATAAATTTGTTCTTAAAACGTATAATGAAAAGAAAACCTAGTGTTTTTGAGTGGATACCGATCATTTCCAGTAAAAATTCAAAACGTATTCACCTTGAATTGATGCATGAAACCTGCCAGCTGAATCAGATCACAAGACGCTACCTGTTCCTGGTATAGATCAAATCACTTCCGCGTGTCGATGCGCTGTTTACGAGTGGAATTATCGACAGGAAGGATCAGATTCTTATAAAAAGCGTATAATAAAAAAAAAGTGAAAAGTGCTCGCGAAAAATAAAAATTTGTCTCAGTCACTCATGAGATAATTTTCGATATTCACTCAAAAACACTGGATATCCTCCATGTATTCCGGTTTGCGTGGGCTCCAATAGGGGAATGTTTATAGCTTTGGAATATATTAGCTGATAACCTCCGAAATATAAAAAAAAAACAAAAACAACGGGCATGGTTTTATGTTGAATCTGCTACATGAACATGCTAAAATAATTATATTCTGAATATATGAGTCTACCAACCCATAACTCTTCGCACGTAACGGATAAATTAATTTACTAGTAGGGGATGGGCGAGGATCAACTTGTGCATGATCATCCTCCTCCCCGGGTTAGCTCTCAGCGGACATGGTTCTTACGGATGTCGTAGTCCAGTCTTAAAAAGGGGTGTGGAATCTGGAAGGTGTGGGGATGGTTCCATTGGCGGTGATGTTTGAAAACCACATCATTGGCGGTGATGTGAGAGTTGTGTTGTGATCGGGATATGAAGCCTTCTCCCAACTGACCTGGTGGTCCGTATCTCGTTGCCTCGTAAAACCCGGCTGGTTTGAATGTTAAAAATAACGAATGGGAAGCTCGGTTGCCAGTTTCGCATTAACCCTTTTCACGGTTCGACTGTGTGATAACAATGGCCAAACACTTCTTGAATAGGGAACAAGGTGCCTCACTGGTTAGAGCATTGGACTTAAAATTGAATGGTGGACGGTTCGATACTCACGCGAGCTATTTTTTTCTCGAAAACATAGCTTATGATTCCTCATTGGAACGAGCTTGACGAGCTCGTTCCAATGAGGAATCATAAGTAGTGTTTTCAAGGCAACAATTGGAAAATTATTACATCCAAAAGGCGATTTTTTGAGATATGGTATTAAGGGGACGTCCAACTAACTTTGGTCAAATTTCATGTAATTTTCTTTCAAGTCTAAAAAAGGCCCAAAATGAATAACCCCAATAAATTATATACCAAAATGCTTGGAATGAAACATAGAACATGTGGAAACTGAAATTTGCCTTGGAACTGCTGCCATGTGTAAATAGCACCACCTGAAAGTCTGCTATGGCATAAGTAAGAGAACAAAATTTTTACAATAAAATACCTCAAAATAAAATAACAGCTGTATTCTATAAACATTTAAGTACATACTCGAAGAAATCTTTTCCTAATTCATGAAAGTAATGAAGATTGACACCAAATGTTATAAGTGGAGTGCTCATTGATTGAAGGCAGACATTTCCTTTTGTTTATGTTTTGATTTGGGGAGTTCAACAAAGGTCAACTTGAAGGAGTCCAGCAGAAGATGTATGGAAGGACAAAAGAGTGTCTCCCAATATCAAGATGTATGTGTTACTGTAATGGTTTGGAAAGAAAATATGATATTCTCCTATGTAGAATGCACTGCAAAGTCATTCATTGTAGTTGAATAAATATATTTACAAACCCCTTGCACTGTAACCCCTTTTATCCCATGCATCAATTTGATAGTGATTAAATTGTTAAATTTGTCTGGTTTATCAATAAGTATATTAGCTTTGTTTAACTCTTGGACACCAATACACTCATATCTGTTGGAGAAGAAATAAGGGTAACTCTAACCTGTCACTGCAATAAACCATCTAAAGTACTTAAAAGTACATTGTTATTCAAAACACATCAAATCAACCTTACATAACCATTATTGCATGTACTTTCCCCAAGGAGGCTTATTGACATATTGAGATCAGAAGGGCACATCCAGAGGGTCTCACATATTTTTTTCAAGAACGCAGTACACAAAGCAATCCCCAAAAGATGACAAGTGAGCTCCATTTGACACAAAAAAATTCGGTGGGGGGGGGGGGGGGGGGGGGGGGGGCTCTTCCTTGTATGACTCTACCTCCGGCACTCAAGGCATATGCCTTTTTTTTTTATCAAAGTTTAACTTTTTTTTTCTTTTTGAAGATCCTGGCCACACATGTTCCAAACACTATCAGACAGGTAAACCTCCAAATAAGTGTATCTGCAAAAATCATGTTACATTGCAAAACATTCTTTTTAGAGTTTTAGTTCTGGACCTTTCATGCTTCTTACTTCCACCTATAACAATTAATTTATCGATTAATGGGTGAATAGAAAAGTCCTGCCATAATCAACATTTTGAGTTCCATAAGCCTTCAAACAGCTCCGATAAAAGTGTCAAACATCAGATTGGTGGCTTTATACAGAATATTCATTAGGTTGTTGCTTGATAAGTAATAGGAACAAAATCTTCACAAGAAAATTCTGTAGCAATACAATTGAGGGTATTAGCAGGCACTTTGCAACAAATTGTAACAAATCAACTAGTTATAAACAAAATTTTCTAACTCAAAAGAGTGAAAAAGTACCACAACTCTGAAAAAATGTGGGAAGAAACACATGCTACAGCAGCTACACAGGCATTGTTTCCCCATGATGCTCGATCACAAAACCAAATATCCTTCAAATTGGAGTAGCAATGGTTGAGATACAAGGGGGAATGTTGGTACATGTAATGATGAATGGGTAAGACTAAGATTAAGAGGACAGGGGTCACCACTGCACGGCCCTAGATGCACCTTTGATTTTCCAACTTTCAGGTCTGGGGCATAATAATCGCAACACACCCCCCTTATCAGTTCATAATTTCAGTAAAATAAAAGAAATTATCAATTTGAATTAAATAATAGATGATGGAAAATATTTGGCTTCCTTCGCCTTCTCGTACTATTTAATTACCACAAACAATATCAGTTTGATGCCGACAAACAGAAACTGAACGCATGTGGTTCGGTTAAAAAGTAACTCGGCATGAATAATGAAGAAATTGCGAATATTTCATTTATATAAAAGCCAATTGCAGCTAATATTGACCGTGCATTCGATAATTCGTTTCGGTTTTGACCACACGGCCACGCTGACACTCCGTGACAGCGGTTATGTTTATTGTGATATGCAAATTGGGGGATGGTTTCCGGTGAAGGAGATTTGTCACATTTGTAAGTGTAAAACGATCATAAAAAGACACTGATCGGCGCTTGTATTACTATGGTTGGTTGCAAGAAAAAACTAAATTCTCAGCATCGTCCAAGCGCACCTTATTTAAAAGCACGAATGCATTATTTTCAACCCATCTTCAATCGGTCCTTTGCAGACATCAAACATACCCGCCTTCAAATTCCATGGTTACTAGGAAGTAAATAACTTCGCAGCGACAGGGGGAAATTAACACGCTCAATATAGTTCCAGGTCACTTGGAATATACTTCGTGAAAAAGTGATTTCTGAAGCATTCTGCTTACTCTGTTATGAATATTGCCTTATTTTATGTGTATCGTCCCGATATTATACACTCGGTTATTTTTTTTACAAGTGGTTCATGTTGTCTTTCTAGTGCGCAATAATTCAGATTTTTTGTCAACAAAAAAGTTCAGACGGCCTGTAAACACGAGAGGGAATTTCGAACCATATTTTGCAGTTATGACATTAACAGCTCAAGTACTTGCTGTCACCTGTTTGCAAATCCGCACATACCTTGTCTCGAACAAATAAAGGGCGTGATCACGTCCTTGCATTCTTACGATTGCCCAAATTGAGTATTTCTGCAAGAACCACCTCGTAATCACATGACCGGAAAAACATCGTTGAAACATGGCCACATCCGGAACATCAAAAATTTGTGTTGATGTTATTACATTCAAACGTCAAAACCCACCAGAGTGTGTGTCGAAAAATGCTTTCTCCGAGTCTGTAGTATGTTATCATTATATTGAGGACAAGGCTTTCGAATTACCGATTATTTTGTGGTTTTACCGGTTCGTTACTTATGCCATTTGCAAATTAATCTTCTTCAAAATCATAAAATTCACTTTTTTTCCTGAAAAAAATTATATGTACCTTTTCTATGCACTTTACTCATTATTTTGATATATAATTTGCCTTTCCTTACTTCTCTTATCTGTTTCTGAGGCATTGGGAAAAATGTCAAAAAATTGACCAAAGTTAGGTTGGACGACCCGACCCCTTAACGCATCACATAAAATAAGATGGATGAAAGGTTTTAATCTTCATCAGTGGTAATTTTTACCTGTTGTTTTGTATTTTAAAACTGAATAATTAACTATTCAAGACTTCATGCGTCAGTCAGTACTCGCCCCCTCAACCTTGATCCTCGGCCACTAAAGTTCATTTTTGGTCGACAAAATGAGCTGCGCAACTGACTATAACTTTTGGTAAATAATTCAGAATCCTGTTCAATCATATTTCATCATATGATGATAAATATTTTAGGCTCTTCTGCTTATTTAATTTCAGGTATGGAGATTTTTTTAGTTGAGAGTGAGCGGCAAAAGCTTAAAGACAGTGAGTATAAGTTTCCGACCAGTTTTATTAACTCGACTCACTTTTCTAGATCAGAATAAATACGTGTTCTGCCTGGTTCTGCAAACATTTTGCTTTGTACGGAATCGATTATCGCCACAAGACTCAATTTTGGGGGACGTATACAGGGACGTGGCGACAGGGGGGGGGGGGAGGGGGGGTCATTCCCTCCCCAATCCTGGTCACAATTTCCTGTAGTTGGAAATTCGGAGGGCAAGTCATGGGTAGTTGGAAATCCCATCTATCTGGATTTGAGAGCTTCTTTGGTGATGCTGATGTCGCCCTTTCTTCGCAAAATTCCAACTCGGTTTCAAATCGGCAAAAATTCTTTTACTATTTACAACTACAGTGTACGCAATGTCGAGCTTCATATGTATGCATGATGTCAATCGGTACGAGATTTCTATAGTACTTCATTTTCAAAATCTTTCTCGGTAGTGAATTTCGGTACGAGATTTCTATAGTACTTCATTTTCAAAATCTTTCTCGATAGTGAATTTCCAACTAGGGAGGAAATTCACTACCCTACCCCCCCCCCCTCCCCCTCCCACCAATCGGAAGCCTCTAGCCACGTCCCTGGACGTATACGCTTGCGCGACCACTTATGAGTAGCTGTTCCTCGTCAAAAAGAGTCGAGATAAAGATTGTGTTTCCGTTCACAATAAGCACAAAACACGTTTATCTGCCAGTCAATCAACAGAACCCATAATCATGACTTCTCGAAAATGCACGTTGACCAACCAAAAAAACATACTCAACTGATTAACCCTTTACCCAACGTAACGGCAAAAACCGGCCAGCGCTATTCTCAAAAATCGTCAATTAATTTTCAAAATATTTTCATTTTTCGTCTCAAAAACATAGGTTATGACCCCTCGTTGGAACGAGCTCGTCGAGCTCGTTCCAACGAGGGGTCATAACCTATGTTTTTGAGACAAAAAATGAAAAAAATTAGTTATTCAAGAATTTTTTTGCAAGTGTCGTCTGCTTTTCATGTTAGGTAAAGGGTTAAAACAATAGGACCTGTTTTCAGTACTCCCATCCTTACGGTACGTGACGGAATTCTTTCAACAAGCATGATGATGTACAAGGTTGTAAAAAAATAACCAAACTCAAGCCTATGTATGTTCTTTCCGTCAGACAATAATATTTCGAACTGATTTGAATTCAGTTCATTAGGTTACCCGGTGATATAATTTTGTTTGCTTCAGTGTTTTGCACTGTGGGCTGTTTATGAACTGGGCCGTGCAATTCCCCGCAACATGGAATGTATGTTGAGGGAAATTTTTCGCATCGTCCGTTGCCGAATTATCATGTTTTTTTAAGGGAACGACTTGTAATTGCAACCAGGAGCCAATACTATAAAACTTTTACAATTGTATTTTCTAGAATTGTATTTCCTACCTGTAATATAACTGACTAAAATAAGTCATTAGCATTTTAAAAGATATGGCAATTTGCCAACTGGCAAATTGCCACATCTTTGAAAATGCTAATTGTTAATTTCAACCCAGTTAAAGTCATAACTAGAAAATAAAATTCTAGAAAATATAATTGTAAAAGTTTTATAGTATTGCTCCTCCCCCCACCCCCAGGCGAGCGTTTTCTTTCGTTTCCATTGCAACGGTATAGCGACATGAGATCGTTTATCACTGAATTTGTATCGCCACAGATATGTACGGAAGCCCTGGGGGGACATTTTTTGTTACTAGTTATTACTTACTTGTTATTACAAATAACAAATAAGTAATAACAAATAAGTAATAAAAATAACAAGTAAGTAATAACAAATAAGTAATAAAAATTGCAGCCAGCCCATAGTAGGGAGGGTGATCAGGCACTTATTCTTTATTTGTTATTACAAATAAAAAATAACAAATAAGTAATAACAAATAAGTATTAACAAGTAAGTAATAACAAGTAAGTAATAACAAATAAGTAATAACAAATAACAATTAAGTAATAACAATTAAGTAATAACAAATAAGTAATAACAAATAAGTAATAACAAGTAAGTAATAACAAATAAGTAATAAAAATTGCAGCCTGCCCATAGTAGGGAGGGTGATCAGGCACTTATTCCTTATTTGTTATTACAAATAACAAATAACAAATAAGTAATAACAAATAAATATTAACAACTAAGTAATAACAAAAAAATAATAACAAGTAAGTAATAACAAATAAGTAATATCAAATAAGAAATAACAAAAACAACTTGTTATTTGTTATTACTTATTTGTTATTACTTATTTGTTATTATTTATTTGTTATTACTTATTTGTTATTTGTTATTACTTACTTGTTATTTGTTATTACTTATATGTTATTACTTACTTGTTATTACTTACTTGTTATTACTTACTTGTTATTTGTTATTACTTACTTGTTATTTGTTATTACTTACTTGTTATTTGTTATTACTTACTTGTTATTTGTTATTACTTATATGTTATTACTTACTTGTTATTACTTACTTCTTATTACTTACTTGTTATTACTTACTTGTTATTTGTTATTACTTACTTGTTATTTGTTATTACTTACTTGTTATTTGTTATTACTTACTTGTTATTTGTTATTACTTATATGTTATTACTTACTTGTTATTACTTACTTGTTATTACTTATCTGTTATTTGTTATTACTTACTTGTTATTTGTTATTTGTTATTACTTACTTGTTATTTGTTATTACTTACTTGTTATTTGTTATTACTTATATGTTATTACTTACTTGTTATTACTTACTTGTTATTACTTAATTGTTATTTGTTATTACTTACTTGTTATATGTTATTTGTTATTACTTACTTGTTAGTTGTTATTTGTAATAACAAGTCAGTAATAACTAGTAACAAAAATGTCCCTCCAGGGCTTCGGTAGATATGAGCGTTTGCAATTGCTTTTTGACGTAATAGTCCCCGCAGGTATTAACGTCATATCTCAATTGTTTGAAGTCGGATTAATTTTTTTTTCAACTGTGTAATGCTTACTGAATTATGACTGGAACTGAAATGAACAAAAACGTCAGTTTTAATATCTGACCTTCATCCAGTGAAATATAATTGTTGATGTTTTGAAATCCCGTGGTTTGTAACTTCGTAGTGTTAAAAATGTTAGGTCAATTGAAGTAAACTTTGGCAGTATACCATTTCAAGTATCAGTTGGCCAGTCTGTGGAATATATCAGCGGAATCTTTTTATTTCATGACTTATGTGAATCACCAGAAGGGGTACTTTTCCAGAAATCAAAATCTGAAATGATTCCAAAAGCGTCATAAATAGCGTTAAATTAAAATACCCTCTGACAGCTATCTTTTATTTTTTTGAGCTCTACAACATACTAAAATTTCATTTAAATCGGACAAACTTTAATTTTTCCGACGTTGACGTCCAATCGCCATCCGAACGGAGACAGTAGGCTATATCCAAAATTTCGAGAGTGAGCATTCGACAAACGGGCAGTTATTAAAGGGTCGTGAAAAAATGTCAAACGGACGTCATCTTGGACAAAGGTTTAAATTTAGAATTCTAACAAACGCATTTAATCGAGGCACCATCAAAGTAAACAACTTTGAAATTTCACTGCTGCATTTATTATTTATACGAAACTGTGCGTTACTGGAAATACGCATTTTCAGCATTTTTATTGAGAAGAGTGTCTCCCAAAACCCCTAAATTTGAAATGACTTAAAAAGCTCAAAAATGGAAATAATCAGAAAATAATTTAAAAAAAAAACACATATATTTTTACTTTTGAGCTTCAAAATACTAAAAAATCATGAAAATCGGTGAACGTTCAATTCAATTTGTTTTGTGACGTTGTCGTGAATTACGTCACCCAAACAATTCGTTCTCACCGTTGATAAATTGCCAAGTCGGTACCACATTTTATATATGGTTTTTGCTGGGGGTGATATATGCAAAATGTGAATGAGGATGGGTTGATACAGGAGCTGAAATTAAAGGACAGAGAAAAAAAAACGTTAAGAGTGACGTTATTTTGGATGAAGGTAGGATTTCAGAAAAGGAATGCCTAATTGTATAACTAGAAGTCACCATTAACACGTGTCCCAAATTTGGTAACTCTAGCTGTAAAATGTGGCTGTAGTGTGGCGAGCGAGAAAGAAAAAGACTAACGATCGCAGTAGGTCATTCCAACTTCGTTGGATGACTTATTTTTAATGGACAGATTCACTCGCTGCACGTCAGTAGAATAACGATCGTAACAAACATAGAGTCAAAGTGACCCCTATTCCCAATAAAGACGTGGGCTCCTAGCTTTCGGCCACCCTGGCCCATGGGACGAGCCGCCACAGGTTTAATATGGTCACTAAAAGTCTCTCCCGACAGCGCCATATATGTAGGGACTACGCCGTCGGGTACCAACGATTCAGTCAAAGTCTGAGGTTGTCAGAAAGAAAGAAACAAACAAAAACAGTAAATTTTCTTTGTCAGCAACCGTGCCTTGTCACCAGACAACATAGTTAAAAAAATATAAAAGTGGTATTGTTAATCGTTGGAGGGAAATTTTAACTCGAACCATGACGATGTGCTCTTAGTGATTCAAAAGTTTGATTTTGAAATACAGTTCTACTGAATGAATCAACTCACGCCTGCGATTGTGAAGATGAGGAAAATGGAGACCAAATTAAACAGCAATGCAGTAAAGAGAACGTGGAAGAGGCCCAGGAAGAAACTTTAGGTAGGTAAATAAATACTTGAGTCACGACATGGTAAGGGACATTTTCGAACGCTGACCTCACCTCTGCCCCCCCCCCCCCCCCCCCCCCTCTAAAAAAGAAACCCGCCAAACTGTGCGTAAACTTGGAAAATGCTATATCAAGTACTTGTGAAATATGTGACCATTCTACGCCCAAAGTTTCGTGTGTTATATGCATACTTTTAATTGATCGCTGTGAAACTACAAGTCGTCCCCTGAGTTCCAATGTGTTCTATGTGCCAGTAGGCACAAAGAACACATTGGAACTCAAGAGACGAAGTGTCAATCGATAAAACGCAGCGACAATTGATCACCGACCGTATTCAATTACAAATTAAAACGAACTGAAAAGCATGCAGACTGTTAAAGGGCTTCGTTTTTATTTTAAATAGAGTAACCCCCAACCCACCACAGGAAGTAATGACAGTATATATATCTTCCTGTCTGTCGAGCGCATACTGTTTCCGAGAAAAAATTGCGATGCGTAGTATTGCCTTACCAATTTTGTCGGAAATTTCATGGCCGGGACCACCGTATTAAACGAGGTGTATGGTAGTGTAATGGGGATATGTTTGTGAGACCTTTGTGGCTTGTGACCGATAAGTAAGTTAGTACGGAAGCCCATTAGTGCCACGGGAAAAAAATATCTTTCCGAATTTTCGCAAACCTTTGAGAATATTCGCAAACCTTTGCAAGCATCTTTGCGAATATTCGCAACCATCATTGCGAATATTTGCAAAGATATTCTTTTTCCCCGTGGCACTAATGGTTTTCCGTAAGTTAGACAAGTGGTGTTGACGATAAGAAGAAACATTTTGAACTGAATTCTCTGAACCCTTTACCCAACGTAACGGCCAAAACCGGCCAGCGCTATTCTCAAAAATCGCCAATTAATTTTCAAAATATTTTCATTTTTTGTCTCAAAAACATAGGTCGAGCTCGTTCCAATTAGGGGTCATAACCTATGTTTTTGAGACAAAAAATGAAAAAATTTAGTTATTCAAGAATTTTTTTTGCAAGTGTCGTCTGCTTTTCATGTTAGGTAAAGGGTTAAATCGGAAGCCAGTCGGGATCGAAAGGGACCGGTGTAATGTGGCAGTACTTTTTAGACCGGCTGATGACACGGGCGCACAATTTGGGATGTGCTGTATCTTTTCGGAGTGGATTTTTTTGAACCTATCAAAAAATGGTTACAAAAGTCAAGACGACCAGTCGCAAAGGATTGAAGAATCTGCACTGATGTTTTTGTGTCAGTGAAAGGTCGAGCTTTACTAATATTCGTGAATGAAAACATGAACTCTGACAAACGTGCTTAACTTGTAATTAGAATATGCAGACGCCTGAAGAATATTCAGGAAATATGCCTTGTCTGGTGTTTGCATATTCTAATTATAATTTGTTCTATTGATTCGTACCCTCCATGCATTTCAAAAATGACAGTTGCTTTCTATGGCACGAAACAATGTATTTTCGTTGCGTTTCCACCTTGCTTCCGTAACAACGGAACAAGCCAGAATAATGTGAGTCAAATTTGAATGCCAGCTTCTATATAAGTGGCATTTTCAGAGAGGTATTTAGTAGAATGCCTTTTGAATAGATCGCTATAAAATATTTAACCCTTTACCTAACATGAAAAGCAGACGACACTTGCAAACAAAATTCTTGAATAACTAATTTTTTTCAAAAACGTAGGTTATGACCCCTCGTTGGAACAAGCTCGGCAGACTAGTTCCAAAGAGGGGTCATAACCTATGTTTTGGAGACAAAAAATGAAAAAATAATGAAAAATAATTGGCGATTTTTGAGAATAACGCTGGCCGGTTTTTGGCCGTTAAGTTTGGTAAAGGGTTAACTCGGCTCTTTTTCTGTTTCTGTTTATTGTGAGCACAACAAAGAAATACGTACGAGCATCTTTTGTTGTACAATAGGTCCACAAAATGTCATCCATATAGGCATTTGTTTTTAAGTTTTAAAATAAATTTCTTTATAAATGAGATTTTCGAAACAGGTATTCTTGATACCCATTTTCATCTCGATGAGGCCAGGGGTGAACTATTGCTTCCACGATCCAGCGTGTGCAAGCAGCTATCCATCCGCAAGGACGCCATACTGGCTATTGAGGAATCATCAAGAGAACAACCAGAGTGAAGACTCTCTCCCCCCCCCACCTCCCGTTGAGTTTCTTTACATATTTTATGGGCATGTACTGACATTGTGAAATGGAACGTTCCCACTTAATTCCTCAATAAATTAACTTTTCTGCAATGATCAGATTATTGCATCATATTGACCAGAAATTTGTTAATGAGATTATGAGACACCTTTCTTGAAATCCGAACTAACTGTTCTGAAGGAGCTTTCGTTATCGACACAGGTATCTAGTTAGACACGAAGCTGATAGTGGTGAGGGGAAAAGATAAACCGCTGCCCAGGAACATATTTGCGGGAATTTTTCCAGTCCGTTTGTGTCCGTCGATCACTCGAACACCAATATTTTCTCTCTCGCCGCTAATTTGGTAAAAAAATATTATTTAGCAAAAACACAGTTTTCATTATGCAAAAATACCCTTTCATTTCAAATGTCCTTTGTATGGACGCGATTCTGTTTTCAATTCTCCCATCTTTACGGTACGTGAGGGAATTCTTACAACAAGAATGATGCAAACACTAGTAAAAAAATAATCAAACTCAAGCCTCTGTATGTTCTTTTCGTCAGACAATAATATTTCGAACTGATTTGAATTCAGCTCATAAGGTTACCCAGGGGTTATAATTGCGATTCGTCTCCAGTTTGTGTTTGCTTTGATGTTCTGGTGGGTTGTTTGTGAACTGGGCTGTGCAATACCCCGCAACATGGAATGTATGTTGAGGTCAATGTTTCGCAACGTCCGTTGCCGAATTATCAGTTTTTTAAGGGAACGACTTGTAATTGCACCTACCATTGAAGTCGGCTACCAGGAGCCAATACTATAAAACTTTTCAATTGTATTTTCTAAAATTGTATTTCCTACCTATTAATATAACTGACTAAAATGTACCATTAACATTTTAAAAGATATGACAATTTGCCATCTGGCAAATTGCCATATCTTTGAAAATGATAATGGTTCATTCCAGCCCATTTAAAGTCAAAAATACAAAACAAAATTCTAGAAAATATAATTGCACTTTCGTTGCCATTGCAACGGCATAGCGGCACAAGATCGTTTATCACTGAATTTGTATCGCTACTGATATTAGCGTTTGGAAGTGCTTTTTGACGTAATAGTCACGAATGCTAGTAACGTCATATCTAAGGTGTTTGAAGTCGGATTGAATTTTTTCAACTGTGTAATTGAAGTAATGCTTACTGAATTATGCCTGGGACTGAAATGAATAAACGTGTCAGTTTTAATCTCTAACCTTTATCCAGTGAAATATAATTGTTGATATTTTGAAATCCCGTCGTCTGTAACGTTGCAGCGTTAAAGCTTTTAGGTCAATGGAAGTTAAAATTGGCTGTGTACCATTTCAAGCATCAATTGGCCAGGCTGTGGAATATAACAGTGGTATCTTTTTTATTTCATGACTTATGTGAATCACAAGGAGGGGTACTTTTCCAGAAATCAAATTTTGAAATGACGCAAAAGAGCCATGAATGGCGTAAAATCAAAATACCCAAAGACAGCCATCTTTTACTTTTTGAGCTCTACAACATACTAAAATTTCATGTAAATCAGACAAACTTTAATTTGTCCTACCGCCACCCGAACGGCAACCCAGACAAATTGTTCGTCAACCGAAAACTAACTGCATTTTCAGATATGGTTTTTATTAGCGACAGTGTTTCCAAAATTTTGAGAGTGAGCATTCAACAAGCGGACAGATATAAAAGGTTAACCCTTTACCTAACGTAACGGCCAAAACCGGCCAGCGCTATTCTCAAAAATCGCCAATTAATTCTCATTATTTTTTCAATTTTTTGTCTCAAAAACATAGGTTATGACCCCTCGTTGGAACGAGCTCGTCGAGCTCGTTCCAACGAGGGGTCATAACCTATGTTTTTGAGACAAAAAATGAAAAAAATTAGTTATTCAAGAATCCTTTTTGCAAGTGTCGTCTGCTTTTCAGGTTAGGTAAAGGGTTAATGAAAAAATGTCAAACAGGCGTTAGTTTGGAGAAAGGTTTAAATTTGGAATCCTAACAAACCCGTTTGATAGAGGCGCCATCAAAGTAAACGTATGTGAAATTTCAGTGATGCATGTATTATTTATACGGATCTGTGCGTTATTGAAAATTCGTAAATTTTCAGCATTTTCAGTCACAGTCTGAGTTTATCAGAAAAAAAGGGGGGGGGGGGGGGGGAGGGGGAGTGAGAAAAAAAAAACAGAAAATTTTCTTTGTGAGCAACATTGTCTTGCCACAAGACAACATAGTTAAAAATATAAAAATGGTATTGTTAATGGTTGGAGGGAAATTATAACTAGAACCATGACGAAGTGTGGTGTGTCAAGTGATTCAAAAGTTTGTTTTTGTAATACAGTTCTACTGAATGAATCAACTCAAGCCTGCGACTGTGAAGATGAGGAAAATGGAGTTCAAATTGAACAACAGTGTGGTAAAGAGACCGTGGAAGAGGCCCAGGAAGAAACTTTAGGTAGGTAACTAAATACTTGTGTGATGCCATGGTAAGGGGACATTTTCGAACGCGGACCTCACCCCTACCCCCCTCCAAAAAAGAAACCCGCCAACCTATCCCCCCGCCCTCCAAAAAGGAAACCCGCCAAACTGTGTGTAAACTTAGAAAATGCTACATTAAGTACTTAGGAAACATGTGACCATTCTTCTTCGCCCAAGGTGTGTTGTATGCATTCTTTTATCTGATTGCTCCGAAACTTCAAGTGGCAATCGATAAAACGCAGCGACAATTGATCACCGACCGTATTCCATTACAAAGCACAAAGAACTGAAAAGTATGCAGACTATTAAAGTGCTTCATTTTTTATTTTAAATAGAGTAACCCCCTAACCGCCATAGGAAGCAATGATAGTAGATATATCCTCCTGTCTGGCGAGAGCATAATGCTTCCGAGAACAAATTGCGATGCGCAGTATTGCCTTACTAATTTTGTCGGAAATTCCATGGCCGGAGCCACCGTATTAAACAAGGTGTATGGTAGTCTAATAGGGGTATTTTTTGTGAGACCTTTGAGGCTTGTGACTGATAAGAAAGTTAGTACGGAAGCCCATTTGTGTTTCGGAAAAGAAATATATTTGCGAATATTCGCAAACCTTCGAGAATATTCGCAAACCTTTGCAAACATCTTTGCGAATATTCGCAAACATCTTTGCGAATATTCGCATATCGTTGCGAATATTCGCATATCGTTGCGAATATTCGCAAACCTTTGAGAATTGCGAATATTCGCACATCTTTGCGAATATTCGCAAACATCTTTGCGAATTTTCACAAAGGTTTGCGAATATTTGCAAAGATATTCTTTTTCCTCGTGGCACTAATGGGCTTACGTAAGTTAGACAAGTAGGATGGTGCAGATCGTTTGACGCTGTTAACGATAAGAAGACATATTTTGAACTGAATTCTCTGCAAAATCGGGAAGCCAGTGGAGATCTGAGGGACCGGTTTAATGTGGCAGTACTTTTCAGACCGGATGATGACACGCGCCGTACAATTTTGGATGTGCTGTAACTTTTCAAAACTGGAATTTTTGTAACATATCAAAAGATGGTTACAATAATCAAGTCGCAAAGGTATGAAGAAGCTGCACTGGTGTTTTATGTCAGTGAAAGATCGTAGTTTTACTAATATTACAGTTAAAACTAGAAGTCCTGTCACGAACTGTGCGCTTAACTAGGCTTAATTGCGCGTATGAATTGCGCGCAATTGCCATATCGAATGGCATCCAAAGCACGGAAGGTTCTCCTGTTTACTCATAGCAAACACAGGCAATGTTTCTGCCAATGGACCTCCGGGTTACCCGGAGGTCCATTGGCTGAAACATTGCTTGTGCACAGGCCGTATGTACAGAATTTGATAGTCTTACTATGGCCATAACGCACAGATTAACGCGCAGATCGACGTGCTATTGGTGCGCATTTCACGACAGGACTTCTAGTTTTAACTGTACGTAAATGAAAAAAATGAACTCCGACAAACGTGCTTAACTCTTGACCCAACGCAGACGATATCCAAATTTATTATTTTAAATATAATTTTTTGAAAAATATTTTTTCAACTGCTGAATTTGCAAATTACGCGGGCGGATGCGGCCGATTCGTTGGGTAAAGGGTTAACTTATAATTAGAATGTGCAAACGCCCTTAGCATATTCAGGAAATATGCTTTATCTGGTGTTTGCATATTCTAATTTAAAATTGTTCTATCAATTGGTGTCTTCCATGTATTTTAAAAATAGGCCGATTAAATCGTAAGATGTGTACCCATACGCGCAACTAGTAGAAAGTTGTTATTATCTCAGGACCAATTTTGTGGACAGGTAAAATCCATGTGAGGGCATTTTGTCAGCACACCCTCTTTGTTATCTGAAAGTATTTATGAAAATATTATAACCAAAAAGACATTTTTTTTAATTAACATTTACTAAAAATGGGCCGATGAAATCGTCAGATGTGTACCCATACGCGCAACTAGTAGAAAGCTGTATGACGGAGGGCCACATCGGATGCCGACATTATGTACACCATACATGGTATGGGTACATATAGAAATGGATTGGAGGAGTGCCTAATTTGATGGATAAAGGGTTAATATCTTCGGATCTAATTTTTTGATTTACATAATAAACTATACAGCACAGCACATCAGTAACCTGAATACATATATAAAGTAACCTGATAATCGGATTAATATTTATTGAGTTATCACATGCCGAAGAAATGGATTGGAGGACTTCTCAATTTGAAGGATAAAGGGTTAATATCACAGGATCAAATTATCAGATTTACACCAAAAAACTATACAGCTCAGCACATCGGTAATCTGAACACGTATATAAAGTAACATGACAATCGGATTGATATTTTTTGAGTTATCTCATGCCAAAGGGATTGGAGGAATTCTCAATTTGAAGGATAAAGGGTTAATATCTCAGGATCAAATTATCAGATTTACACCAAAAACTATACAGCTCGGAACATCAGTAACCTGAAGATATATATAAAGTAACATGACAATCCAAGCAATATTTTTCAAAAAGTGATTGAAGGAATTTTCAATTTGAAGGATGACGGGTCAATAACTCAGGATCAAATTATCAATTTACACCAAAAACTATACTGCGCGGCACATCAGTAACCTGAAGATATATATAAAGTAACATGGCAATTGGATTGATATTTTTTGAGTTATCTCATGCCAAAGGGATTGGAAGAATTCTCAATTTGAATGAAAGATAAAGGGTTAATATCTCAGGATCAAACTATCAGATTTACACTAAAAACTATACAGGTCGGCACATCAGTAACCTGAACACAAATATAAAGTAACTTGACAATCCAAGCAATATTTTTCAAGTTATCGAATGCCAAAGAAATGGATACGGACGCCGGCCGGCAGGCCGGACGGACGGACGGACGGACAGACAGACATATGAATGACGGAGGGCCACCCCGGATGCCGACATTATGTGTACCATACATGGTACTGGTACACATAAAAATGACAATTTCAAGCTTTATATTGATTGATGCGTTTCCATCTTGCTTTGGCAGCGGAACAAGCCAGAATGATGTGAGACAAATTTGAATGCCAGCGTCTAAAAAAATGGCAATTTCAGAGAGGTCTTTAGTAGCATGACTTTTGTACAGAACGTTCTAAAACCTTTAACTCTGGTCCTTTTCTAAAATTTGACCTCGTTCTGAAGTTTGTTGTGAGCACAACAGAGAAATACGTACATATGGGCATCTCTTGCTGTACAATTGTTCCACAGGATGCCAACCCATATAGGCATTTGTTTTAAAGTTTTTAAAAAATAAAATAAATTTGCTTATAAATGGGTTTTTCGAAACAGGCTTTTCTGATACCTCATCTCGATGGGGCCTGGTGCGAGATAGGCTGTCATCTGTTGAGATTAGAATAGAAACAAAATTTCTACTGACCACTTTTCTAAGTTTAGACATCTGTTTAGATAAATTAAAATGGTGTAATGGGATCACAGAACCAGATCTGTATTGAACAATAGAGCTCAGAGTTATCAAATTGTGCCTTGATGTTGATGTTGTTGGAGTTTGTGTAAGTGTAGCCATTCAACAGAGTTATGCTCAGTTCTGTTTCTGGGATCATTCCAGCATAACCATGGCTGATATTTTTCGTCACTGGGAAAGATTTATGGGTAAGTCAGTTCTCTTAATTTCGGAAAGCTGTCAGCAAATGTGACATTAAGGGTATGGGAGTTTCATTTAAAAGTTGAAATTTTTTCACAAACTTAACGCATTTTCCTGAAGAGTAGTATAAAAATACAGAAGCGGGCTGTTTACAATTTTTCCCCAAACAGTTTAACCCTTTCCCCAACATAAAAAGCAGACGACACTTGCAAACAAAATTCTTGACTATTTTTCTTTCTCCATTTTCTGTCTCAAAAACATAGGTTATGACCACTCATTGGAACGAGCTCGTTCCAAAGAGAGGTCATAACCTATGTTTCTGAGACAAATGAAAGTGTCAATGACACTGTAGCTCAACTTGTCAAGACAAAGACATGTACATGTATAGTATGTGACACAGCAATGACAAACATCTAGGTAATGACCTGATAACAAAGGTACATATAAAGTATTGTAACAGTCTGTACATAAATACTGACCGTTGCCTGTAACAAATGTATAGGTAAAGTATTGTAAAGGTGGGTCAGATGCTAAACTAGAAAAGAAAACTTTGAGTCCCAGAGTGGGTCTGACTGAACCCCAAAATATTTGTTCTCATAGCACAGTGATAACAAAGGCACCCCAAAACACACCCATTCCTGTCCCAAGGTGAAAACAAAGGTACCCAAGAAGTTTCGTGAAGATCAGTTCACAAATATGAGCTGTGTAGAAGTTGTGACAAAAAACTGATTGGACCTAATTTCGGTACAAAATGGCCACTGGCAGCCATCTTGAATTTTGGACCGCACCCAGAAACACTCCTTCTCGTCCCAAGGTGATAACAAAGGTACCCAAGAAGTTTTGTGAAGATCGGTTCATAAATACAGCCTCTAGCCGAGCCGTATTGACATGTGCACTTACAGTGTATAAGTAGCACTGAATAAATCAAAGTTCATCTAATTTGCATAATTTCTGCACGAGAAAAAAACCCGTACTATATGTGATGTATTCCATGTTACTAAACATTCATACAAAAATTTATTCAAATCAGAACTTTCATACAGAAGTTCTGTACAAAAAACTGATTGCACTAATTTTGGTACAAAATAGCTGCTGGTGGCCATCTTGAATTTCAGACCACACCCAAAAACACTCGTTCTCATCCCACGGTGATAACAAAGGTACCGGTACCCAAGAAGTTTCGTAAAGATCGGTTCATAAATACGGCCTCTAGCCTGAGCCGTATAGAAGTTGTGTACAAAAAACTGATAAGACCTAATTTCGGTACAAAATGGCCACTGGCAGCCATCTTGAATTTTGGACCGCATCCAGAAACACTCGTTCTCGTCCCAAGGTGATAACAAAGGTACCCAAGACGTTTCGTGAAGATCGGTTCATAAATACAGTCTCTAGCCCGAGTCGTATTGACATGCGTACTTACTGTGTGTAAGTAGCACTGAAAAAATCAAAGTTCATCTAATTTGCATAATTTTTGCACGAGAAAAAACCCCGTATTATATGTGATGTATCCCATGGTACTAAACACTCACACAAAAAATTATTCAAATCAGCGCTTTCATATGGAAGTTCTGTGCAAAAATCTGATTGCACCAAATTTTGTACAAAATGGCTGCCATCGGCCATCTTGAATTTCAGACCGGACCCAAAAACACTTGTTCTCGTCCCACGGTGATAACAAAGGTACCCAAGGAGTTTCGTGAAGATCGGTTCATAAATACGGCCTCTAGCCCGAGCCGTATTGGCATTTGCACTTACAGTGCTGAAAGTAACACCAAAAAACATCAAAGTTAGTCTAATTTGAATAATTTACGCACGAGAAAAAAAACCCGTATTGTATGTGATGTATCCAATGGTACTAAACATTCATACAAAAAATTATTCAAATCAGAGCTTTCATATGGAAGTTCTGTACAAAAAACAGATTTCTGCATCGTCGGTACAAAATAGTGGCTGGCAGCCATCTTGAATTTCAGACCGCTCCCAAAAACACTCGTTCTCGTCCCACGGTCATAACAAAGGTACCCAAGAAGTTTCGTAAAGATCGGTTCATAAATACGGCCTCTAGCCCGAGCCGTATCCAATTGTTGACGGACAGACGGACAGACGGACGGCGGACGACAGGCCATGGCATAAGCTCAAATTTGGCTTCGCCAAAGTTGAGCTAAAAATGAAAAGTTATGCAAATTAACTGGCGATTTTTGTGAATAGCGCTAGCCGGTTTTGGCGTTACGTTGGGTAAAGGGTTAAAGTTTCACTATTAACATTCTGTGTTGAACACCATTTAAAAAATGGTATTTTCACCATCTTTTGATGTTCTGTAATTTTTATTCTGTCCATTATATCAACATCGTACGCATCGTGACATATTATACGGATATTGGCCTTTCCATTAATAAAAATGTCTGGGAGATGAGATTCACTATTTTTTCTCCCTGGAAGAATAAAAACTTGCAAATTACCGTAAAACACATTTGGTAAACAAAGAGCCAATGTAAACACTTTTGTATTAGTAAGTGAAGTACTGATAGATGTTCTTAATGACGGATTATCTGTGAACTTGTTGCTTCTAATTAGCTTGCCATAAAAGTCAAGGTTTCCTTTTGTTTTTTTTAATAAACGAAAACAAAAGGCAGCACCAAGACCCGTCTATTGCTTTCGTTACTAAAAGTATTATCAAAAGTAACAAAAAGAAACTTGAACTTTATTTTCTACCGTGCTATGCACAGGGGTATTCTTAACAATTACTTGTTTCTTAATTGGATCCTCCTCGCTGGCCTAATAATTTCAAGGGAGATAACTTAAAACTGTCCGATACGAGGTGGCAATCCAGTGGCCATGTGCACGAAAAAAAACTTGTGTAATATTATTATTTTAAAGAATTACTTTAGTTTTACGAAAGTAATTCTTCAATATAATACAACTAAACGAACATTGCCGACCCATTTCTTTTTTTATTGTTTTAACCCTTTTCCTAACCTGAAAAGCAGACGACGCTTGCAAAAAAATTCTTGAAAAACATTTTTTTTCATTTTCTTGTCTCAAAAACATAGGTTGCGACCCCTCTTTGGAACGAGGTCGTTCCAAAGAGGGGGTCATAACCTATGTTTTTGAGACCAAAAATAATGAAATTTAATTGGCAATTTTTGTGAATAGCGCTGGCCGGTTTTAGACGTAACGTTGGGTAAAGGGTTAACGAAGTATTTTATTGAGTTAGGTTTCAATGACCCAGATCACTATCGTAAATTTTAACTCTTGCCCGACCATGTCGGAAAATTTTGATATCCTAGCTGTGGGCGTGGTTATCCTTTCCTTACTTCGCATTATATAATTTCAGAGCTGACCGACGTAGTGGAAGAGGACATGGAAAGTGTCGCATCTGTTGAGCTGGAAAGCAAAAGCACTTTTGTGAGTGAAATTTTCTAAATACTGCATAGATTCCAAAAGAGCATAACATTACAATTCAGAAAATAGTAAACTATTATATGAAACAAATTATCACAAACTTTACAACATTATTTGTTACACAGTTTGTGGGTGACATGATATACGGTGTCGGTTAACCCTATAATGGCGAGAACGAATTGTGGAATTAAGTGACACCATTCATTCCACATTGAGTCACTAAAAAAAACTGTGTCTTACTAACTACTGATTCTATATAGAATAGGACCTATCTAACTGGATAGCTCTTAAATGAATAACCCCGTAAACTGAATATAACTTTCAAACACTAAACCATTTACCATAACTTCTATACAGATTTGACTCGTTAATTGCTTACAGATTAAAGATTAAACTCCTGTTAATTGAATAAAACATCTTGTAAAATATCGAAGAATTTACCGTGACAGTGACATCCACTGAATTCTCTGTATTTATAGACATATTTGGTATCAGCATACCCAACGTGAACAAGGTTTAATAGAATAAATGCTTGTTTTTACACGAGACTATAAGAAAATGACCAAATTCCTGAATTGAATACCTCTGTTAATTTAATATTTTTCAGAGGCAAAGTGGCTATTCAATTAACAGGGTGTAACTGTATAGCTGCCTTGCGTAAAGAGAAGAAATTTTATCATGCCACTTGTTTAATTTGACCATTCACGTGTTCTAATATCATTGGTGGGCTATGTGATATTAGGTTATTCAATGGGGAAACGGCTATCAGATTGAGTCCATACATTGCCAGTGACCGGATATGATCCCAAACAACCATCTGCTGGGCGCCATTTTGTTTCCGAATTCATTTTCTCACCTCAAGTTTTCACTTTTTTTTTCGTGCAAATAAAAGACAGTTAGTTACCTGATAAATATTCAAAACGAAGCGATTCGGATCTTTTAATTTATTTAATTCTTTTGGTGGCATGATAAATACGTTCGGCCTCGCCTAATGTTAACCTGGCAAGTAAACGTCCTGTAACTTATAATACCCTGCTGATATTTTGAAAGATCAATTTATTTATTTATTTATTTATTTATTTATTTATTTATTTATTAGTGTTTAAGGTCACATATTTTTGCACAATGGCTAATCATGACCACAACATGAGTATCAACTCAAGACCAGGGGTGAGCGTTAATAAGCCATGTTGCCCATTTTAGAGAGGGTTTGCACCTCCCAAGCATTGGTGTCTGGGTCCTATTTTACCAGCAAAACAGAGCCTGTTTGCCGCAGTGAACAGGCACTGCTTCACTTCCCGGGTTCCCACGGGGATGAAAGTTCAATGAATAAAGAGGAAATCATTTTTACTGTCGAGCATATATATATTTCGACTGACTGTATATAGCATATACACACCCTAAAAACTAAAGTGTTAAAACTGACACTTTCAAGGTGTTAAACCCATTCTAACTCTTAGGGTTTGATTTTAACACTCAAAGTGCAATGCTTTAAGCACTGAGACATTACAATCGTCAGACATCTAAAACTTGAATGGATGGCACTTCCTATGTTCGAGAGTTCGAGCCTGATCCGCGTCATCTGCGTTGTTTCCTTTTAAGTGTCGCGACATTACACTTGTCAAGTGGTATTATTGTAACACCTGTCAAGTTCTGGGATATCTACACTTGAACAAAGTGCTAGTTCAGCACTTAGTAAGTGTTAAATATAGCACTTCAAGTGTAGTTTCTAACACTTTAGTTTTTAGCGTGCACAGGTTACATGTGACATCTTAACCCTTTATCTAACGAATCGACCACATTCGTCCTCGTAATTAACAAATTAAGCAGTTGGAAAGAAAATCAGATTTCAGCAAACCATATTTTGTAACCCTTCATTAGAACGAGCTCGAAGACAACGACAACGGCAATTTCTTTCATGTGAACTACACAAGAAACTCTATTTGAAAGCCTGGTTCTGGATCACACGCAGATTCATTTGTTGTATATATATATGTTCTTTGGTGAGTTTTGGTTCTACTTGGAACTAAATTTGGCGCTGATTTTTCTGAGTGTTCACACACACACTTTTCAGCAACTTTGTTGCACTTGCGAAGAACGAAGAATCAAAGAGATGGCATTTCTGTGGATCCATATGTCAGTTTTCTACCACCGGAAATTTTGGATTGTGGGGTATGGGGGTACATCTAATTGTACAATGTCCTTTAGTATCTTTTGTGAAGATGTTTAACATCTCTTTCACATTTTGGTATTGTGTGAACAGCGCGGGGTTGTTGTGTTAGATAACTAAATGGTGAATTGAGTAGGAACACGAGCGTTCACATGCATAAAATTTACCAAAAGTGCTACTCAGATTGTAACATCTGTTCGAGGTTTAGTTTTTTGACATGGTTATTACAACATTAACGGGTACCATTGTTTCTTTCTCGTTTGCAGCTAGAATACGTACCTCCAGTAACACCCGTGGATTGAAGGTTGTGTACGCACGGGAAACACCAGAGATCTGTAGGTAATTAAAGTAAATTCAGTAGTGAGTGCGGTGACTCAGTGGTTACTGCAATGGACTTCAAACCATTCAAAAGGTCCATGGTTCGAACCTCCTCCAAGGGTAACTGTTCTGTGTTCTTAGTCAAGGCACTCTATACCAATTGGCCACGTGGGGTACGGTGGCGCTGTATACTAAGGCGTTCTGCACGTCAATGGTGTAATTGTCTTCCACAAGTGCTAGCCCTGCTTGTGCGGAGTTAGTACGTTGGGATGTCGCTGCTCGGCGGTTCTCTCCTGGTACTCCGGTTTCCTCCACTCGTAAAAGTGTCCGACACGGGGTGACCCTAACTGTCGAAAGTGTCGTTACTTAAACCCCAATAAAAAGTAAGTTCAGTGGTTCTTCGCTAAAAAAAATCCTACTCGTACGGCCTGTTGTGGGTAGAGGTCTTCTTTCCCCCAGATCCGAAAAGATTCAAGATTTTATGAAATTACCGAATATTTTCATTACAAACAGAGTTAACTTGAGAAATATTCAATCTGTTAACTTTGGTCTTAACCTGCTAGTGGATGAACCCTGTTAATTATGTTTCTTGAAGAACTGGAAATTTTAATTTTTTGCCTCCAAAACATATTTTCTTATGACCCCTCACTGGAACGAGCTCAGTGAGCTCGTTCCAATGAAGGGTTGTAAGCTATGTTTTGGAAGCATATCTGACGACAGATTGCAAACGGTAAAAAGAAAAGAAAAAACTAGAGAAGAAGAAAAAACACGGTTTGTATGAAACTGAACTGGAGTGTACATATATCTACGACAACGGCGACGGTATCCGATAACCACACATGTGGCTGTCCGGCTATCTCTCGAACTAGGCTGGGAACTATTTTTTGACCGTTGCCACACACATACTGAACAGCGAAATGTCTGAAAATAATGCCATTCGCTATCGAGAACTACATGCTGGAGTCTACTTGACATGACGAGACGTCTTAGACCTTATTCATACCGCTCTACCCCTCCCGAGAGAAGACCCAACGCCAATGAGTGTCTAAATATAAGTATGTGTGTATTTATTCCAAAATTAGACCCTAGAAAAGCCAGACACAGATTTAAATCCCTCCCACAACAAACACACATTTCAACATTTTCCGTGGTACTGGTAAATCGCAATATGAAAATCAAGGAAGTGTCATTTATGTGGATCCATTTTCAAATTTCCTTCCTATTGAACCGGGCCGAGTCGTGCTGGTTCGGTTCCCTGAATATCACCCCCTTCCCTCACCCAAAACACTTTTATTGAGCTTCCACTGTCTCTCTTCCAATGCAGTCTACCGATTGTGTTAAGTTGTATTTGTGTTGTATTTCTTAACAATTACTAACAGGTAAAGCCCACCAGGGCTATTCTCGGAAATAACCTCAAAATTTGTTGCCTAAAACACACCATATGCCCCCCCCCCCCCCCCCCTCATTATAACGGGCTCGTTTTAATGAGGAGCCATAAGTTATTTGTTTGGAGGCAACAAATGAAAATGTTCGGTTACTCAAGAATTCCTTTTTTGCAAATGTTTTCTACTCACGTTAGGAAGAAAGTTAACCCTTCATCCAACGAATCGGCAGAAATTTTCAAATGTAGCATCAGAATTTTTTTTTTTTTTAAAATGTCATCAAAACCATATCGTGTGACACTTCATTAGAACGAGCTCGTTGAGCTCGTTCCATTGAGTCTGAGGGGTCACGTGAGATGGTTTTGTTAATTTTTTTTTAAATTCTTTAAAAATCAGCAATTAAAATAATAGATTTTGATATCCTGTGCGTTAGAGAAAGGATTAACTCTTTACCCATGCAACGTTTCAGACTCCTTCGCGCTCCCACTGTTCACAAAAAATCCCCATTCGAATTTTTTTCTCTCATGTTTTATCTAAAAAACAGCTTAGGGTAAAGGTATTAATCTTTTGATTCACAGGCAGCATTGCATTCGTTTTTTCGGTCAGCGTTCGTCATATCTATTTTGGGGGCAAACTTCAAAATCTATAAAACTATCATAGTTTGTGATTTTAGCGATATCATATCGCGATTTGCAATGTAATATGTCGTATACATTGATACAGTATTGTTATTCTCTTCGCGAAATGCGACACGATTCTCATATGTATGTACAAAATAAATATTTATTCAACTGGTTGAGAGCTAGATTAGTTTTAGTGGTCTGAATTTGTTCATCAAAAATTGTTTTATTACAAAGTATTGGAGAGTGCCAACAGGCACTCTCCAATAATTTGTAATACAACAACTTTTAATAAACAAACTATTATTTATTTTTATTTCTTATTTGCCTGAATACGAGACCTGTGTAAGGAGAATGTTGGATTTTGCACTGGCACCATTATGTTTTTGGAAGGCCTAATTGTGGCTTCTAGCAAAGAACCAGTTCAAAAACTCCTTATTATTTTTCATCTCCATTTTAGTTGTTCTGTATTGATTTGGGGTTGTTTGATCATTGTTACAAAAAAACTATCAATGAAATCAATATGGAAGCTCTAGTATTTAATTTTAGGCTCTCACAAATGGATTTTCGGATACGGCGACCATTCCATCAGAAATAAAAAATAAAAATGAAAACCGCCCTCCCCCATTCGTTTAAAAAGAATTGCCCGAGAATAAATTATTTTATTTTATTTGGCCTTAAGGCCCCTCATTGGAACGAACTCATTGAGCTCGTACCAATGAGCAACCATACTCCATGTTTCTGAGGCAAACTAGAAATTAGAGCCGGGGATGTATTTCGGTTCGGTTTTTGCGGCAAATGGGAAAACCAAGGACCAGCACAAACCGACCAAGCGGTTTTAGTGTGTTTCTGCATAAACTGGTCAAACTATATTACTGGGAGAGAACTGGACAAATGGGCCATATGAACTCTCGCCACTTACTCTTTGGGGCAAAGGAGAGAATACGTGGTTTAAGTTGACACATTTTCTCCTTTATTGACTCGTCCATCGGTCGAGTCAATAGGAAATAAACATGACATTGAGAAGACAACATGGAATAGATGAACTTTATTCGTTGGTTACCAGGCCTGAAAACAAGCAGTCTGATATTTGCAGAATGGGGTTCCCAGAGGGTGAATTTGATGATGCTATCCCATACTGTGGGCCAATTTATCCTCTGGGTACATCTCTCTGTTTTGGTTTGAGACCCTGATTCAGACTGAGGTTCACACAGGGTAAATTTAGTGATGCTACCCTGCTATGCAGGGTAGCATCACTAAAATCACCCGCTGGTGACCTCATTTTGCAGATGACAGTCAGCTTAGTTTCTGGCTTGTTTGTTACCCTAATTTATGTTTTTTTCTGACTCAATAGACTTAGTAACTGATCCCTAGAACCCCTAAGAATGTTCAAAGGGATATTAGGCTGAACCCAAAGGCATTTTTGGGGTGTCTGGTGCCGTACAAACTAATACGGGTTTTTTCTAAGTTATGGATCCCGATGAGTTGAATGCTATAATTATCGTCTTGACACATAGAACACAAGACAAACAGTGACCGAACGGCCACGGATGCCCCCGGCATATGACCTTGATCTGTGACCTTGACTTCCATAGAACAATAAAAAAATAGCTTGCGACACATCGTCTCCCCATAAGAAACATGTGTGCCACGAAGTTAAGCAACGTCGAGCTCGGTTAGTCCTCAGATGGGTGACCGTCCGAGCGATCGATTCGGACTCCCGCGTTGTGTTCTTGGGCAAGGCACTTAACCCCGATTGTCCACATGGGGGCACGATGACGCCGTGTACTAAGGCGTACTGCACGTCGATGGTGCGCAAGTCTTCAACCGATCTAACCCTGCCTGTGCAGCAGTGCGGAGTTACGATGTTGGGGAGCTGTAGCTGCTCGGTGGTTCTGTCCGGGTACTCCGGCTTCCTCCACCCGTAAAACTGTCACGGTCATGATTAGCCATTGTGCATAAGTATGTGACCTTAAACACCAATAAATAAATAGATAAATAAATAAATAAATAAATAAATAAATAAATAAATAACATGTGTGCCAAATTTCAACAAAACCCAAAGAAGCATCTCAGAGTTATAGTGCGGACACGAAAATGTTCCGGACGCGGACGGACGAACAGACGGTCGGACAGACGGACGGAAATGATAAACACAAAAGCGCTCGAATTTTTTTCAGGGGCATAAAAAACTGAACTGAAACCGTTTTTTTCCCCCTGAAACCGAACCGAAACCAAATCTTAAAAATCAAAACCGCCCAGCTTGAAAATGAATTTTGTTATTTATTTATTTATTGGTGTTTAAGGTCACATATTTTTGCACAATGGCCAATCATGACCACAACATGATTATCAACTCAAGACCTGGGGTAAGCGTTAATAAGCCATGTTGCCCATTTTAGAGAGGGTTTGCAACTCCTAAGCATTGGTGACTGGGTCCTATTTTACCAGTAAAACAGAGCCTGTTTACCGCAGTGAACAGGCATTGCTTCACTTCCCGGGGTTCCCGCGGGGATGTTAGTTATTCAACAATTGTTTTTGCAAGTATCGTCTGCCATTCAGGTTGGGTGAAGGATTAACATCCTTCTTCTGTTTTTTTAGAAAGACAACTGATGGAAAGAATAGACGAATAGAATATTATGGACAACCGAATAAACACCGTATCTACCCTTGAAGAATTCGGCAGAGACAGTGACTCGGTCACACCACTAACATTTTCCCGATGTGTCGAGAAAGGAAATGACGTTGTTGTGTTTTGATAAATGATGGTCAACAGATACTACCACTAAAGTAGGCCTTCCAAGGAATCTCACCTCTACATTGATATGGAAGTCATCTCTTTCTAATGTTTTCCCAGACAACTTTACAGGCAGCGTAAAGAAATGATTGACGGGGTTTTCACGTGGATTTCTGTCATTTTTTGCAAACACCCGAATTGCCACAATATAGTTCTAGTTGCTGAAGCTGGCGTTAAGCTCAAAAACCATAACCCCGCCTTGAACACAAATAAACAGCAACACGCATACACACACCTGACCATAATGACTGCGCCCTCTCATACGACCTCATGTACCTTGCACAGATGTTTGGACTTTCGAACACGACTATTTTGTTCGTGTGCGTGACGGCAGTTCTGGTATCTTAGACTATATTGTGGCGGACTGTTTCATGGGTGGAAAAATGTGGTTCGGCTGATGGAAATATTGATGCGTGTCGGATGCCGTTCAAGAAGTTCTTCGTTGTTGTCGATCTACCGCGCTGGGCAGGTATGTATGGATTTACCCCATGAAGAAAATGACATCACTTTTGTCAAATTCAGAATAGAGCTGGTGATAAATAATTAGTTTAGAGTGAGTATTTCATTCAATACTTACTTGGATTATAGACCTACTGCATCGGAGAGCAGTTCAGTTCAGTTCAGTGAAGCGTTTGTGGTGGTATCTGGCATGACCTGACTTGGGTGTCGAAACGGTGGTGCTCAGTGCAGTGTTGGTGGCACTTTAGCACCAAAGACATTCAAAATATTTTTCGACATGGTGTCGCTGAACATTTAATACATACTTGAGTACTTGAGTTATTCGTGTGATGTATTTTGAAATAAATATATTAACCTAAGGAAAAATGTTGATTTTTTTCAGCTCGTTCCAGTGCGGAGACATAAGCTATGTTTTTTACGCAAAAAATGAAAAATAACTTATTCAGGAATTTTGTTTGCATGTGTCGTCTGCCTTTCGTGTTTGGTAAAGGGTTAAGAAATATAAAGAGCCAAACCAAGTGGCTCAAAATTAACGTTATCGATTGCAAAACCGATCTAAACGATTCTTGCTAATCTGTAGGCTTATCTAGGGACGTGCGACAATTCCGGCCAAAATGTTCAACAGTCAGGACATTTTTGGCCTCACAATGCCAACAGTTGGAAATTCCATGCCGTATGCATGGTACTAGATTTCGTGGCATGTGATCTGTGACCGTTTCTATCAAAGGCTGTAATAAATGGAGTCAGTATTCTGTCCCTTGACTGCAACAAAGCGCCATCTACATCTGCTACTCACTTGTTGCTCGGGCCATGCGAATTACCCATTTTCGTTTCGAATGGAATCTTGAATCGAATCGGATCTATTTTTCGAATTCCAATAGAATCTTGAATCGAATCAGGGGGGTCTTTATGGTGGCCGACCAGGGGAAGGGGATGCTGTAAACCTGATTTGTTTCGACATTGATGGCTTATGTCCCGACTAAGAAAACATTCCAACTTCATCACCAGGGCATGCCTACGTCGAAGGCATGCCTTGGAGATGTAGTTGAAATATTACCTAGTTAGGATTATTGTTCAAAACACATCGTTGATATTGTCTGGGAACGCTAACCCTTTACCCAACGTAACTGCCAAACCGGCCAGCGATATTCTAAAAATCGCCAATTAATTTTCATTATTTTTTCTTTTTTTGTGTCAAGAACATAGGTTATGGCCCCTCATTGGAACGAGCTCGTTTAGCTCGTTCCACTGAGGGTTATAACCTATGTTTTTGAGATAAAAAAATGAGTTATTCAATAATTTTGTTTGCAAGTGTCGTCTGCTTTTCATGTTAGGTAAATGGTTAAATTTCCTTTCAGCAGTGCTAGTGTCTTGTGAGAGACGGTGAGGCAGGAATTGGAATGGCTGGTGGCATGGGTGCAGATATTATTTGTTAAGATGGCGGAAACTACACCCGGTCTTTATTTTCAATATTATTTATGTACAATTTCCACCAGAACCATACGTATTGAGAGACTACGAAGATGACAAACGCCGACCTATATTCCTGTGAAAACATTCGAACGGAAACTAAACTAATCGTGCAGCCGATGATTCGAATCGAACCGAATAGCAACTAAAGATGCGAAATCGAATCCAATTTCGAAGCTTCGCAGGGCCCTACTTGTCGCACTCAAGAGACGAATTCTAATTCTAGATCCCAAAGTTTATATATTTCGAACACAAGTGGAGAGGGTGCCTTCGAATTTTGTTCACCCTGCGAACGAGACTCACTGGTCACGTCCGTGGACGCACCGCAAAACGACAATCGTCCAAGATGGAAATTCGCCACCTGTACTCTACTGATCTGATGAACAGAACCTCTCAACTTAAATATTAACATCTTGTTCCAACAACGAAAAACGGAATTCAAGTGAGAGTACCCAAGAGAACAGATAATTATGTATTATGAGTTACAGGGAATTGTCCGGAGTCCGTACGTTGTTTCACCCTAATTCCACTTACCGTTTGTAAGAAACAGTCGAGGGGTTCTGTTCATCAAGTAAGCGGCGAATTTCCATCTTGAGGGATTGTCGTTCCCTAAAAGACATATGGGGGGGGGGGGGGGGGTAAAAACGTCTTATTCTACCCTTTTTGAAAGCGACGTTCTTTGCTCCCCTCCCATCCCCCCCCCCCCTCTCTCTCTCTTCCAACACATCTGCGTTTACATGGATAGCCACAAGTTCTCAAGTCACCATACAAATTGTTAAAAGATTCGGGCGCTGTTATGGCCTGGAACCAGTTTACCTCTTAAATAGAACATCACCTATTTTTAGATTCAATTGGGTGGAATATTTTCTGGTGTTTCGCTTTTCCGACCAACTTAAATTTTCCACCCGATTGAATCGAAAAATACCAAAGGCATTCATTTCCTTTGAGTCAACGCAAGAAACGTTTTCCAATCAAGACTTGATTTGATCGAATCTCCTTGTTGACATTCCCATCTCTATTAATAGACACCTTTGTTTACAGAACAAAATGATTATGTGAATATCTTGGTGTGTTTAAGGTGAATTCAACACCCCTTGATTGGAATATTTAAAACTGAAGCACGAAAGAATGTCTTTTTCTTTGTGAACAACAGAACGTCACATTACATCAATGGTGGTCATAACAACGTTGAATTCCTTAGTATTGGACTTGGGCCCCGAGAGCTTGAGATAATCAGAGTGAATAGTACAGTACAAGTTTTCAAACGTATATTAAAACGCCATCACTGGGGTGTACCAAAGTGCTACCTCTCGAGTTGCAGATCAGGTCAAGTTCATGCAAAATTGCGCTTGGGTTGAAGTAATTTAACCCTTTACCTAACACAGTTTTTTAAAACAATTAAATTTCACATTTTTCGAAAAAAATTCTCGCGATTTTTTCGTAAAACCATACAAATATGTTCATCAATGCAACCGGCTCGACGAGTCGGTTCTAATGAAATCCATATTTGTTTGGTTTTGTCGAGACATTTGAAAGATATTTTAGGCTGGTGTGGGCTTATTTTGGCCAATTTCCTGGTTGGTTTTGGTCGCTATGTTAGGTAAAGGGTTAACCCTTTACCCAACGTAACGGCCAAAACCGGCCAGCGCTATTCTCAAAAATCGCCAATTAATTTTCAAAATATTTTCATTTTTTGTCTCAAAAACATAGGTTATGACCCCTCGTTGGAACGAGCTCGTCGAGCTCGTTCCAACGAGGGGTCATAACCTATGTTTTTGAGACAAAAAATGAAAAAATTTAGTTATTCAAGAATTTTTTTTGCAAGTGTCGTCTGCTTTGCATGTTAGGTAAAGGGTTAAAGGCTCACAAATTTGATAGATATCTTGTGGATGATCCAAAATGTAATGTGGATTTGGGTACGAAAGCACTGAACACTGCGTCTTTAATTGTTAACTAAATACGGCTCAGAGGGGATAATCTGCATTGTTTTGATAAGGGTAAGGTAAGGGTGAGGTAGGGGGGTCACTACAACGCATATCACGGTCATCTCATTATTGCACTGGTATTTAGAGCGTTGGACTGAAAGACCAGCTGAAAATAAACAAGAGGTCCCAAAAGGCCTTAATCGCTCACCTCACAAAGTGGTTCAAAGAAGTATTTCGGGTCACATTCAGTTTGTCATGGTTTATCAACACTACAAAGGAATGAAGTCCTAAATTCATTCATAACTCTAGTATCCAAGACAGATGATTATTATCATAGGTCTTCCTGTCTGCTTCCCATTCTGTCAGCTGTAGACAAGCACTTCCAAACTTCCAATGGTTGTTATGTCACTGCACTTTGAAAAACAAATTTTATGGTAAAACACAAAGGAATGGATTTGAACAACCTTGAACCTAACTTTCCCTCATATTGCAATAAGTTAAGTTTTGGGCTCCAATAGAGAGCCCAAATATTAACCCAGGATCTCAATTTGAACAAACTTGAATCTGACCCCCTAGAGATGTTTACCAAATATCAAAATAATCGGACTGTTGGATCTGAAGAAGATTTTTAACGCTTATTGCCCATATTGCCCTAAGTTAATTATTCGGGCTCATGTATTGAGCCCAAATATTAACCGAGGGGTTTAATTTGAACAAACTTGAATCTGACTTCCCAAGAGATGTTGTATACCAACTATGAAAGCATTCTGACCTGTGGATTTGCAGAAGATTTTTAAGGATTATTCACCATAAACCGAGGGGTTTAATTTGAACAAACTTGAATCTGACCTCCCAAGAGATGTTGTATACCAACTATGAAAGCATTCTGACCTGTGGATTTGCAGAAGATTTTTAAGGATTATTCACCATATTGCATTAAGTTAAAATTCAGACTCCCATGGAGAGCCCAAATATTGGCCCAAGAACTCCATTTGAACAAACTTGAATCTGAACAACCCCTCCCCCCCACACCCCACCCCACCTCCTAACATGAGATGTTGTATACCAAATATGAAAGATTTCTGACTGGTGGATCCAAAGAAGATGATTCTAAAAGAAATTTTCTCATATTGCACTAAGTTAAACTTTGGGCTCCAGTAAAGAGCCCAAATATCAACCCAGAGATTCAATTTGAGCAAACTTGAATCTGAACCCCTAGAGATGTGGTATACCAAATATCAAAAGAATCTGACTGGTGGATCTGAATAAGAAGATTTAAAAAAAATTATTCCCCATATTGCACTAAGTTAAAATTCGGACCCCCATGAGAAGCCCAAATATTAACACAGGGACTCGATTTGAACAAACTTGAATCTGCCCCCCCCCCCCCAACCCCCTCCCCCACCACCATATCCCCCAGAGATGTTGTATACCAAATATGAAAAAATTCTGACCAGTGGACCCGAAGCAGAAGATTTTAAAAGAACTTTTCTCATATTGCACTAAATTAAACTTTGGACTCCAATAAAGATCCCAAATATCAACCCAGGGATCCAATTTGAACAAACTTGAATCTGAACCCCAAAAGAGATGTAGTATGCGAATATCAAAGGAATCTGACTGGAGGATCTGAAGAAGAAGAGTTTTCAAGATTATTTCCCATATCGCACTAAGTTAATATCTAGGCTCCCATAGGGAGCCTAAATATTAACACATGGTCTCAATTTGAACAAACTTGAATCTGCCCCCCCCCCCCCCCCCCACCCCCACCCCTGGAGATGCTGTATGCCAAATATCAAAAGAATCAGACTGTTGGGTCTGAAGAAGATTTTTTTAAAGCTTATTCCCCATATTGCCCTAAGTTAATTATTGAGCCCAAATATTAACCCTTTACCCAACGTAACGGCCAAACCCGGCCAGCGCTGTTCTAAAAAATCGCCAATTAATTTTCATTATTTTTTCATTTTTTGTCTCAAAAATATAGGCTATGACCTCTCGCTGGAACGAGCTCGTCGAGCTCGTTCCAACGAGGGGTCATAACCTATGTTTTTGAGACAAAACATGAAAAATATTAGTTATTCAAGAAATTTTTTTGCAGGTGTCGTCTGCTTTTCATGTTAGGTAAAGGGTTAACCGAGGGGTATAATTTGAACACACTTGTATCCGACTCCCTATTTATGCTGTATACCAATTATCAAAAGATTATGATCAGTGGTTCTGAAGAAAATTTTTTTTTTCAATTTCGCAAGTATGCTGACTCAGCATTATTTTGATCCCTCCCCCCCCCCCCCCCATGCAGAACAGTCTTACACAATCGATGGCATTTTATTTTTACGATACAATTCTACTAGTCCTAAGGATGCTTCATACCAAATAACAGTTCTCGGTTCCGTTTGGTTTGGGAAATATGGGCGTTTTAATTTCTTTCTATTTTTAGCCCCTGGGGTTCCCACGGGGCTGTAAATTTTTTTTTCGGACATCAATCAATTACTTAGGACCTTAGTGATGGCAATAGCTCACACTGACTTACAGACAGGTGAGCTGAGAAAAAAATAAAATCATTTGTGGGGACCTGAAAGTATTATAATAAATAAAACTTTCAGGTCCACACTCATGAAATAATTCCCGATATTCACCAAAGTAGCATAGATATTCTCTGTTTTTCTACAGTAGGCCCAGTCTGTGTGCAAGCTTCGCGAAAAGTGGGTAAGCAAATTGACGTAACCGGTCATACTAAACACCGAGGGATACCGAGGGATATTTGATATTTGATATATATTTTATTCACCAGCATACAAATTTACAAAAGACTAAACATAAAGTACATGAAATCAGAACATTTACAATATATAAATACAGTTGACACTATATTACAGATCCGTCGATACTTCATTCGTATACTGGTAGGGTAAGGCATAGCCAGATTGGCTGTCTTCCTGCCTTCCCTTATGTAGGAAAGAGCATTGAGATATAGAAGAGGAAAATAGAGTGAAATAGAAAGATCAAGGGGGTAGAAAAAATGAAGAAGTTCTAATGCAACATGGTAAATTCCCATTATCTTCTTTTAAGAAAAGCTCGAATAAATCATGTGTTGGTGATGCGAGTGGTGGTCGGAGCCCAGTTCAGCTAGGCACATGAAACGGACTTCACCATTCCTTTAATTTATGCGTATACAGAGTGAGAGGCAAACTGCTTAAAAAAACCAAAAAAAAAAAAAACAAAACAAAACATGGGGAAGACCGAATCAAAAGCCAGCAGGGACGAGAATACCAGACAAATTACATTGAGAATGAGTTTCCAATACCTCCTGAGAGCTTGTTAATCCAGGTAGTATCCTGGTGATGAGTTGACGAAAGTCGGTATAAACTAGTGAGAGGTGGTACATAACCGGGGATGCAACTAGATAGCACAATCTGGGCAGTAGGAATTAGAACAGGAGATATTGTTTGAGTATGTCGAAAGCAATCTTGTAATTAGCGTTTTTTTGAACTTCTTCCTGTTTTTTATTGCCCTGATATCCCTTTCTAGGTCGTTCCATAGTTTCGGAAATGCAAAGACAGGCAGTTTATCTAAGGTTTTTGTTCTAGTTCTGTGTATATATAGAAGGCCCGTTTGGCGTGTGCTAACATTGTTTTGGTTATTTACAGAAGGAAAAAAAAATCGCAAATGATGACGGGAGATTTCTATTTTGCCAGTCAAACATAAACAGAGAGACATGCAAATTATACAAATCCTTTATCTTTAAAATTCCGTCTTTAGTAAACAGTGGGTCAGTATGAGCATTATATTTCTTATTATTTATGATTCGTATTGATCGTTTTTGTAGTTTAAACAGTCGATTACAAGCTTTGGAGCCTCCCCATAACGGAATTCCGTATATAAAGTGACTTTGTATTAAGGTAAAATATAAAGTTTTCATAACTCTGTGAGGAAGAATGTTTTTCACTTTACTTAGAGTGAGATTGGCAAAGGCAACTTTCGAGCAGATTTGGGATATGTGTCCATTGTAGGTTAGATTTTCGTCAATATTTATGCCCAGGAATTTTACTGATTTTTCGTTCTGCCTGTTGCCAACTTTGTCGATAATCTGATTATTAATACATATATTATCATGGGAAGTATTGTCTTTGTGGGATGGATTGATAATTATATATTTCGTTTTCTTCGGGTTCAAAACTAAGTGGTTGGCGGAGCACCAATTGAATATTTTTTGCAGTTCCTCGTTGAATTCTTCAATCAGCGGGTTTATCTCTACTCCAGACTTGTATCCCGAGGTGTCGTCTGCAAACGATAGAACATTTAATGTTGTTGAATTATTTATATCGTTTATGTAAACAAGAAAAAGGATGGGGCCTAATATTGCACCTTGTGGTACCCCACATGTTATTTCAGCTAAGTTCGATTTACTGTCACCAAGGAAGACATACTGTGTCCTGTTCTGAGGTAGCTTTTGAACCAGTGATTAGCATTGCCTCTTATTCCCATAATGTTCTAATTTTTGAAGTAGTATCTCGTGACTTATAGTATCAAAGGCCTTAGTGAGATCCAAGAATAAGGCTAGTGTACTGTCTTTACTAACTTTGTTATTTTCTTCTGTCTGGTGGGTCTGAATATGTTTTAACAAATGCATAACAGGGTGCATTGTACTGTGATGTTTCCTAAAGCCGTATTGGTGAGGATAGAGAATGTCGAATTTGGTTAAAAAATTGGTGAGTCTTATAAACATAATTTTTTCTAGGATTTTTGAAAAAACAGGCAAAATGCTGATTGGTCTATAGTTCGTGAAATTGTTTTCATCACCTGCTTTAAAATTTGGGGTAACCTTAGCAATTTTCATCCTGTCAGGAACTGTACCCTGGTTGAATGAATTGTTCATAATATGCGCGAGTGGGGTGGCAATGAAGTTTATTGAGTGTTTGAGGATACTCGTCGATACATTTTCACAGTCTTGGCTTAATTTAGGTTTCATTGAATTTACGATATTCGTTATTTCAGAAGGCGACGTCGGTGTAATAAATATGTTTTGGGGTTGTCTAGTATTCAGGTACTCGTCAAATGACTTTTGGGGGTTGGATATCAGTTGTGAAGTCTGGTTTCCTATGTTTGCAAAGAAGTTATTAAATTCCTGTGCAATGTCCCTTGGCGCATCTATTTTTTTGTCACCAAGATTGAAGAAAGAAGGTAGGGATTTCTTATTTTGTTCCTATTTAATGCATTATTCAAAACTTGCCACGTTTTCCGCATGTTGTTCTTGTTTTCGATGAGGATTTGTTCATAATACATAGCTTTGCTTTGCTTTCGAATTCTGTTAAATACCCGGCAGTAATTTTGTAATTCCTAACATTAAATTCTGAGGGAGATCGCAACTTCTTGTTGAAAAATTTATTTTTGTTATTGGATGACACTAAAAGACCTTTGGTCATCCACGGCTGTCGTTTTATGAATTTCTTATTTGGTTTGAGGCTTTTTAAAAGGGAAGGCTGATTCGAAGGCATTCAAGTAGATATTCAAGAAGTTATCATAAGCTATATTGGGACAGTCGGCCTCCATAACTGCAGAAAAGTCGCTTTGAGACAGCAACGACTTAAAAAGTTCTATACTTCTGTAATTTATTTTCCTGGAGAGAAGGGGTTTTGAACATTCAGGTTTTGTGTGGGCTAATTCAATATAAAAAATGCCGCTCAGGATCACAGATCCAATGTCGAGTTGTGACCTTGACCTTTGACCTGGCGAGTCCAAGGTCAATAGGGTTCTTCCTCGCACCAAGGCCAACACACCTATGAAGTTTCATGACTCTATGTTGAACCACTATCAAGTTCTCATCCGGAAACCAATTGTTGCGATATGCTATGTTCAAGGTCACTGTGACCTTGACCTTTGACCTGGTGAGTCCAACATCAATAGGGTTCTTCCTCGCACCAAGGCCAACACGCCTGTAAAGGTTCATGGCTCTAGGTTGAACCACTATCAAGTTATCATCCGGAAACCAATTGTTGCGATATACTATGTTCAAGGTCACTGTGACCTTGACCTTTGACCTGGTGAGTCCAAGATCAATAGGGTTCTTCCTCGCACCAAGGCCAACATACCTATGAAGTTTCATGACTCTAGGTTGAACCACTATCAAGTTATCATCCGGAAACCAATTGTTGCGATATACTATGTTCAAGGTCACTGTGACCTTGACCTTTGACCTGGTGAGTCCAAGATCAATAGGGTTCTTCCTCGCACCAAGGCCAACACACCTATAAAGTTTCATGACTCTAGGTTGAACCACTATCAAGTTATCATCCGGAAACCAATTGTTGCGATATACTATGTTCAAGGTCACTGTGACCTTGACCTTTGACCTGGTGAGTCCAAGATCAATAGGGTTCTTCCTCGCACCAAGGCCAACACACCTATGAAGTTTCATGACTCTAGGTTGAACCACTATCAAGTTATCATCCGGAAACCAATTGTTGCGATATACTATGTTAAAGGTCACTGTGACCTTGACCTTTGACGTAGCGAGTCCAAAATCAATAGGGTTCTTCCCCTCACCAAGGCCAATCTACCTATGAAGTTTCATGAATGTGAGTTGAACCATTATCAAGTTATCATCCGGAAACCAATTGTTTAAGATTTACTATGTTCAAGGTCACTGTGACCTTGACCTTCGACGTAGCATGTCCAAAATCAATAGGGTTCTTCCTCCCACCAAGACCAACCTATGTATGAAGTTTAATGAATGTGAGTTGAACCACTATCAAGTTATCATCCGGAAACCAATTGTTTACGTCCGCCCACCCGCCCGCCCGCCCGCCATTCACCAAACTATAAGTCGAGTTTGACTTCGTCACAACTCGACTAAAAAATTCCAAAGTGGTCTGAAACATCGGTTAGGAATATTCCAGATTTGAAATGATTAGAAATAGAGTTGGTAAAGATGTGGTCTATCAGCGTTGCTGAACGATCTGTTACTCTGGTTGGTTTGGTGATAACAGGTGTGAAGCCTTCACTAAACATCATGTCAATAAATAAGTCTGTTTTAAGATGAGAAGCTACTTTTAAAAGGTCAATATTGAAGTCGCCCATAATCAGGGCTGTTTTCTTTTCCTTATTAATTATATCAGTTAAATAATTCATTTTTGAATGGAGTAAGTCTATATCTGCTTTTGGTGCCGTATTTGGTCTATATATTACGCCAATTATTTTTGACGAAAGTTTTGACTTTAATTCAACAAAGATAGACTCAAATACATGAGGTATAAAAACGGACAGATCTTTACGAACACTGAAAGAAATTTCATTTTTTATGAACAGCCCAACACCCCCACGCCTGTCGTCGTCACTAGGCCTTGTGTTTGTTAATAAGGGGTGATATCCTTCTAGATTGTAAGACACATTTGAGGGGACTTGAAAGATTTCCGTAAGTCCAATGACATCGAATGTGTTTTGTTCATTATTCAGGTCGGAGAGTAGGTGATGTAGTGGATCCCAATGGGCATTTAGACTTGGCAATTGATGTGA
Organism: Pictodentalium vernedei; assembly: GCA_031216915.1. NCBI lineage: Eukaryota > Metazoa > Mollusca > Scaphopoda > Dentaliida > Dentaliidae > Pictodentalium > Pictodentalium vernedei. Next base: position 437,131,570 of record CM062293.1, read on the forward strand.
ATTGATGTGAAATGCCGAGAAAGATCCACGCACCCCCACCAAGTTCACTAACTAATTCACTAGGCAGGAGGTACTTACATTCTGTATTGTTAAAAATGGACGTAGAGTCATTGTCTTCGGGAGACCTCCCAATTTTATCATTCAGTAGGAGACCAAAGTCATATTCGGGATTAGTCTGGATCTCGTCCAAATTGATACTACCCGCCATGATATCCAAACCGACCACCAACACCACGAACGCACGAGCAAAAGAGAGGGGTTAGTACAGATGCAACTTCATCGAGCACAATGTATTTAGTACCTGGTCTAGAGAAGATAATGTGATTCAATATTTCATCAGTACTGTTAAATGATAATAACCGTTGACTCAATGTTGCATAATATGGAGCAAAGAAAATATAAATAAACAATATGTACAAGAGGTAATTTCTAGCATTCAAGGATGGTGTCCTGAATATGAATGTTCTCTGGTTTTTCATTTACGAGTCAACAATGTGGCCATTAGGATAGTACCTGATTACTGATTTCCGTTTCACATTTTGTATTTGTGCCGTTGTCAGTTCTCGTATTGGTGTCATCCTAGTGGCTACTGGACGGTTATTGCATTGACTATCGTGGGATGAGGATTGCAAAAATGTCGTCACTTCTCCTTATAGAGGTGTTTTGTACATCTTTTTTAATTACAGTGTCTTGGAGAGTGCCACACAGATTATTGGGGAGGGGGGAGTGACATCACACATTATCCACCAGACATCTTTACAGAAAACTTTTTATGCAAAATAGTTTGGTTACAATTTATTTCGGGGGGAGGGGGGGGCATCACACACTATCCACCAGGTTGAAGAAAATGATATCAGTTCTCCATATAGGGTGATAGATTGTGTTGAAGAGTACAACAAAACACTCTCCACCACAATGGCACAGAACAATTTGCATAGCATATCATAAGCAATGACGTACTTGTTGATTTTTTGCATAGTTTTTTTTTATGTAAAAGTGATAGATTATAATTTATTGGGGACATCACCCAGTATCCGCCAGATTACAACAGTGACATCAGTTCTCCACATGGAGGTGTTTCGTTTCTTTTTTTAAAAATATGATTGTTCACTTACAGTGCATTGGAGACTGCCACAAGACACTCTCCTCTGCACTGGAACAGAACAATTTGCACAGCATATCAGCCACAATGACATACCCGAAGATTCTTTACATAATTTTGGGTTTTTTGTAGAAATATTTTCTTACAATTATTTTTTTCAAGCAGGGGGGGGGGGGGGGGGGGGGGGGGTGGCATCACACATTATCCACCAGGTTTGTTGGAGAAGTTGGTTACAATTTATAATATCCACAATTTACTTGGCGGGGTGGGGGGGGGGGCATCACGCAGTATCTGCCTGGTTGCAAAAATGACATCAGTTCTCCATATAATGGTGTGTTTTTTTTATGTTTTCTTCAGTTGGAGTGCATTGGAGAGTACAACAAGACACTCCCATCCACAGCGGAACAAAACAATCTGCACAAAATAAAAAAAAAACAGTGAAATACCTGTAGATTCTTTACAAAACACTTCCTTTTTATTTGCGAAATTGCTCCGTTCCACCGCAGACGAGAACGTCCCGCTGCACTCTCCAATGCTCCAATGTTTTATTGGGGGTGGGGGAGGGGGGTGTGGCACACATTATCGACCAGATTTTATCAATAACATCAGCTGGATCAGAAAAAATATAATACCAGTACATTCTTTTCACACAACCCTTTTATGTAGAATTGTTTGATTACAATTTATAGTGGGGGAGAGGGGTGGTAGCATCACACATTATCCACTAGATTGCAACAATGACATCAGTTATCCACAGAAAGATTACATTTGTTTTGAGGTGTGGGGGGGGGGGGGGGGGGAGGTCATCTCCGGTTATCAAGCAGGTTTGCAACAATGACATCAGTTCACCCAATAGTGATGTTCTGTGCGTAATTGTTCAGTTCCATTGCCCCGGAGAGTAAAACAAGACACTCTCCACTACATTGGAACAAAACAATTTTCACAGCATATCAGAAACAATGATATACCAGTACATTCTTTATATAAAACTTGTTTATGTAGAATTGATAGTTACAATGTATTTTTTTATGGGGGAGGCATCACATACCAGTACATTCTTTATATAAAACTTGTTTATGTAGAATTGATAGTTACAGTGTATTTTTTATGGGGGGAGGCATCACATACCAGTACATTCTTTATATAAAACTTGTTTATGTAGAATTGATAGTTACAGTGTATTTTTTTTTTATGGGGGGAGGCATCACATACCAGTACATTCTTTATATAAAACTTGTTTATGTAGAATTGATAGTTACAGTGTATTTTTTAGGGGGGGGGGGGGGGGGGGGGGGCATCACATACCAGTACATTCTTTATATAAAACTTGTTTATGTAGAATTGATAGTTACAGTGTATTTTTTATGGGGGGAGGCATCACATACCAGTACATTCTTTATATAAAACTTGTTTATGTAGAATTGATAGTTACAGTGTATTTTTTATGGAGGGAGGCATCACCTACCAGTACATTCTTTATATAAAACCTGTTTATGTAGAATTGATAGTTACAGTGTATTTTTTATGGGGGGGGGGGGGGGGGCATCACATACCAGTACATTCTTTATATAAAAACTTGTTTATGTAGAATTGATAGTTACAGTGTATTTTTTATGGGGGGAGGCATCACATACCAGTACATTCTTTATATAAAACTTGTTTATGTAGAATTGATAGTTACAGTGTATTTTTTATGGGGGGAGGCATCACCTACCAGTACATTCTTTATATAAAACTTGTTTATGTAGAATTGATAGTTACAGTGTATTTTTATGGGGGGAGGCATCACCTACCAGTACATTCTTTATATAAAACTTGTTTATGTAGAATTGATAGTTACAGTGTATTTTTATGGGGGGAGGCATCAGCCTACCAGTACATTCTTTATATAAAACTTGTTTATGTAGAATTGATAGTTACAGTGTATATTTTATGGGGGAGGCATCACATACCAGTACATTCTTTATATAAAACTTGTTTATGTAGAATTGATAGTTACAGTGTATTTTTTATGGGGGGAGGCATCACCTACCAGTACATTCTTTATATAAAACTTGTTTATGTAGAATTGATAGTTACAGTGTATTTTTTATGGGGGGAGGCATCACATACCAGTACATTCTTTATATAAAACTTGTTTATGTAGAATTGATAGTTACAGTGTATTTTTTATGGGGGGAGGCATCCCATACCAGTACATTCTTTATATGAAAGTGTCAATGACACTGTAGCTCAACTTGACAAACTTGAACTTGGTAAGTTATAAATGAAATGGCAAAATTGAAGATCATTGGTACCAGTGTCATTTTTTTTGCCAGTGGCAACATTTTTTGACAGAAACCGAAGAAAATCGATAGCTCCCATCTAGAGGTCTCCCCCAAACAAGCATACCAGGTTTCAAAGCAATCAAATCATAAATGTGCCCTGTAGGGTGTGCCAAAGGGAAATATTGTGGACTGACTAAACTGAGTTCTAAAAACGTTGGCCGCGGCAACATTTTTTGACAGAAATTGAAGAAAATCGATAGCTCCATCTGGAGGTCACCCCAAACAAGCATGCCAGGTTTCAAAGCAATCCGATCATAAATGTACCCTGTAGGGTGTGCCAATGGGAAATATTGAGTCTTCTGACAAAACTAAGTTCTAAGAATGTTGGCCGCGGCAACATTTTTTGACGGAAATTGAAGAAAATCGATAGCTCCATCTAGAGGTATCCCCAAACAAGCATACCAGGTTTCAAAGCAATCTGATCATAAATGGGCCCTGTAGGGTGTGCCAAAGGGAAATATTGAGGTCTGACTAAACTAAGTTCTAAGAACGTTGGCCGTGGCAACATTTATGCCGGAAATTGAAGGAAATCGATAGCTCCCATCTAGAGGTCACCCTAAATAAGCATACCATATTTCAAAGCAATCAAATCATAAATGTGCCCTGTAGGGTGTGCCAAAGGGAAATATTGTGGTTTGACTAAACTAAGTTCTAAGAACGTTGGCCGCGGCAACATTTTTTGACGGAAATTGAAGAAAATCGATAGCTCCCATCTAGAGGTCACCCCAAACAAGCACGCCAGGTTTCAAAGCAATCCGATCATAAATGTACCCTGTAGGGTGTACCAAAGGGAAATATTGAGTCTTCTGACTAAAACTAAGTTCTAAGAACGTTGGCCGCGGCAACATTTTTTGACAGAAATTGAAGAAAATCGATAGCTCCCATCTAGACGTCTACCCAAACAAGCATACAAGGTTTCAAAGCAATCTGATCATAAATGTGCCCTGTAGGGTGTGCCAAAGGGAAATATTGAGGTCTGACTAAACTAAGTTCTACGAACGTTGGCCGTGGCAACATTTTTTGCCGGAAATTGAAGAAAATCGATAGCTCCCATCTAGAGGTCACCCTAAATAAGCACACCAGGTTCAAAGCAATCAAATCATAAATGTGCCCTGTAGGGTGTGTCAAAGGGAAATATTGTGGTTCGACTAAACTAAGTTCTAAGAACGTGGCCGCGGCAACATTTTTTGACGGAAATTGAAGAAAATCGATAGCTCCCATCTAGAGGTCACCCCAAACAAGCATACCGAGTTTCAAAGTAATCTGATCATAAATGTGACCTGTGAGGTGTGCCAAAGGGAAATTGTGGACGTACGTACTAACGTACTAACGTACGTACGCCGACGGACGAGAAGTGATGGCAATAGCTCAGCTTGACTTTGTCAAGTTGAGCTAATAAAACTTGTTTATGTAGAATTGATAGTTACAGTGTATTTTTTATGGGGGGAGGCATCACATACCAGTACATTCTTTTTTAAAACTTGTTTATGTAGAATTGATAGTTACAGTGTATTTTTTATGGGGGGAGGCATCACATACCAGTACATTCTTTATATAAAACTTGTTTATGTAGAATTGATAGTTACAGTGTATTTTTTTATGGGGAGGCATCACATACCAGTACATTCTTTATATAAAACTTGTTTATGTAGAGTTGCTTGGTTACAATGTATTGGGTGTGGGGGCATCACACAGTATTCGCCTGGTTCAAAATGACATCAGTTCTCCATGTAGTAGTGTTTTGTATGTCTGCTCAGTTACAGTAGTGTATTTGAGAATACAACACGACACTCTCCACTACAATGAAACAAGACAATCTACACAGAATATCAAAAACAATGACAAAATTGTTTACATAACCTTTTTTGTAGACTTTGGGAGGGAGGAGGGCATCACATATGATCCATCAGGATAATTATTACTTATCATGTTTTTTTGTAGAATTTGGGGGGGGGGGGCGTCACATATTATCCATCAGGATAATTATTACCTATCAGGTTGCAGAAATGGCATCAGTTCTCCATGTAGGGGTATTTTGGTATGTTTCTTCAGTTACAGTGTCTTGGAGAGTGCCATAAGGCACTCTCCACTACATTGGAACAAAATAATTTTACAGCATATCAGACACAATGACATGTCTGTTGATTCTTTACATAATTTTTGTTTTATGTAAAATTGTATGGTTCCAGTTTTTATTTTTTTTTTTGGGGGGGGGGATGGAACATCACACACCATCCACCAGGTTGCAGCAATGACAAAGACATCAGATCTCCATATAGAGGCATATTGTGTGCAAATGTTCAGTTACAGTGCCCTGGAGAGTAGAACATGACTCTCTCCACTTCTCAGCTTTGACAAAGACATCAGATCTCCATACAGAGGTGTATTGTGTGTAAATGTTCAGTTACAGTGCCCTGGAGAGTAGCACATGACACTCTCCACTACACTGGAACAAAACAATTTTCACAGCATATCAGAAACAATGGTGTACCAGTCCATTCTTTATATAAATCTTGTTTATGTAGAATTGGTTGGTTACAATGTATTTGGAGGGGGGGGGGGGGGAGGGTGGCATCACATACCAGTACATTCTTTATATAAAACTTTTTTTTATTAGAATTGAATGGTTACAATGTGTTGGAAGGGGGGCATCACACAGTATCAGCCTGGTTGCAAAATGACATCAGTTCTCCATGTAGTAGTGGTTTTGTATGTTTGTTCAATTACAGTAATGTATTTGAGAATACAACAAGACACTGTCCACTACAATGGAACAAAACAATTTGCACAGAATATCAAAAACAATGACATAATTGTGTACATAACTTTTTGTAGACTTTGGGAGGGGGGGGGGGGGGGGGAGGGCATCACACATTATCCATCAAGATAATTATTACCTATCAGGTTGCAAAAATGGCATTAGTTATCCATGTAGGGGTGTTTTTGTATGTTTGCTCAGTTACAGTGTTTTGGAGAGTGCCATAAGGCACTCTCCACTACACTGAAACAAAACAATTTGTGCAGCATATCAGAAACAATGACATGTCTGTTGATTCTTGACATATTTGTTTTCTGAAAAACTGTATGGTTCAATTTTTTTTTTTTTGGGGGGGGGGGGGGGGGGGGGGGGGAGTGGTCATCACTCAATATCCACCAGGTTTCAACAGGTGTTCATTGTGTAATTGTTTATTTACCATGTATTGAAAGAACAGACAATTTGCGCAGCATATCTAAAAAGTGGCATACCTGTAGATTCTTTACATTTTGTTTTTTAGAAATGTTTTTTTTAGGGGGGGGGGGGGGGGAGGTGTGGCATCACACATTATCGACCAGATATTATCAATAACATCAGTTGGATCAGAAACAATATAATACATTTTGTTTTTGTAGAAATGTTTTATTGGGGGGGGGGGGGGGGAGGCATACATTATCGACCAGATTTTATCTGTAACATTAGTTGGATCAGAAACAATATAATACCAGTACATTCTTTTCACACAACCCTTTATGTAGAATTGTTTGATTACAATTTATAGTGGGGAGAGGGGTGGTGGCATCACACATTATCCACTAGATTGGAACAATGACATCAGTTATCCACAGAAAGGTTACATTTGTTTTGAGGTGGGGGGGGGGGGGCATCTCAGGTTATCAAGCAGGTTGCAACAATGACATCAGTTCACCCAATAGTGATGTTCTGTGCATAATTGTTCAGTTCCATTGCCCCGGAGAGTACAACAAGACACTCTCCACTACATTGGAACAAAACAATTTTCACAGCATATCAGAAACAATGATATACCAGTACATTCTTTATATAAAACTTGTTTATGTAGAATTGATAGTTACAGTGTATTTTTTATGGAGGGAGGCATCACATACCAGTACATTCTTTATATAAAACTTGTTTATGTAGAATTGATAGTTACAGTGTATTTTTTATGGGGGGAGGCATCACATACCAGTACATTCTTTATATGAAACTTGTTTATGTAGAATTGATAGTTACAGTGCATTTTTTATGGGGGGAGGCATCACATACCAGTACATTCTTTATATAAAACTTGTTTATGTAGAATTAATAGTTACAGTGTATTTTTTTTATGGGGGGAGGCATCACATACCAGTACATTCTTTATATAAAACTTGTTTATGTAGAATTGATAGTTACAGTGTATTTTTTATGGGGGGAGGCATCACATATCAGTACATTCTTTATATAAAACTTGTTTATGTAGAATTGATAGTTACAATGTATTTTTTATGGGGGGAGGCATCACATACCAGTACATTCTTTATATAAAACTTGTTTATGTAGAATTGATAGTTACAGTGTATTTTTTATGGGGGGAGGCATCACATACCAGTACATTCTTTATATAAAACTTGTTTATGTAGAGTTGCTTGGTTACAATGTATTGGGTGTGGGGGCATCACACAGTATTCGCCTGGTTCAAAAATGACATCAGTTCTCCATGTAGTAGTGTTTTGTATGTCTGCTCAGTTACAGTAGTGTATTTGAGAATACAACAAGACACTCTCCACTACAATGGAACAAGACAATCTACACAGAATATCAAAGACAATGACAAAATTGTTTACATAACCTTTTTTTGTAGACTTTGGGAGGGGGGAGGGCATCACATATTATCCATCAGGATAATTATTACTTATCAGTTTTTTTTGTAGACTTTGGGAGGGGGGGGGGGGGGGGGGGGGGGGGTGTCACATATTATCCATCAGGATAATTATTACCTATCAGGTTGCAGAAATGGCATCAGTTTTCCATGTAGGGTGTTTTTGTATCTTTGTTCAGTTACGGTGTCTTGGAGAGTGGCATAAGGCACTCTCCACTACACTAGAACAAAACCATTTGTACAGCATATCAGAATCAATGACATGTCTGTTGATTCTTTACATAATTTTTGTTTTATGTAAAGTTGTATGGTTCCAGTTTTTTTTTTTTTTTTTGGGGGGGGGGGGGATGGAACATCACACACCATCCACCAGGTTGCAGCAATGACAAAGACATCGCTTTTTATGTTTTATTTTTTTTTTTTTGGGGGGGGGGGGGGGGATCATCGCTCGAGGATGCCGAGGGATGCTCAAAAAGGGGGTTTAAAGGGGGTTTCGTGGTTTATTTTATATATATTATTATATATGTGGAATAATATGATACTGTATACCAAATTTTAAGTGAATTGAATTATTAAAAGTGAAGTTATAACAATTTTTCAGTAAACATACTAAACACCGAGGGCGAATCTTTACCGAGCGACGATCCTAATTGGCTTTCACAGTGAGCGTACAGACAGCCAGTAGTTAATTAATTGATGCAGATATTGTCGCTCGGTGTTTAGTAGCTTTGTCAGCACTCGGTATGGTAGTCTCAGTTATTTGTTAAGTATATGTGTATGCTTAGTTCAGGAAAACAGTTAAGTATTCCATATCCAGGGCCCCATATTATTTTTATTTAATTGATGCAGATATTGGCGCTCGGTGTTTAGTAGCTTTGTCAGCTCTCGGTATGGTAGTCTCAGTTATTTGTTAGGTATATGTGTATGCTTAGTTCTGGAAAACAGTTAAGTATTCCATATCCAGGGCCCCATATTATTTTTATTTAATTGATGCAGATATTGGCGCTCGGTGTTTAGTAGCTTTGTCAGCCCACGGTATGGTAGTCTCAGTTATTTGTTAAGTAAATGTGTATGCAGTCAAGTATTTCATATCCAGGGCCACCATATTATTTTTATTTTATCAAATTCAATAGGCGCTCGGTGTTTTGTATGCCGAGGGATACTCGGTCTTAATTGTTTTCATGGAGTGAGTGTGTACTCGTTTACAGTTTAGCGCTCGGCGATTACTAGTGATTAGTCCCTCGGTATTTCACACAGGATATTCACAGTGACAATGATTTACTCGTAACAACATTGTTCAACACTGATCACTGCATATGATTACAGCAAACTGTTATTCAATCGGCATATAGAGTATATAAACTCCAATCATTATTCATTATCTCATAATCCGGGTCGCAAGGGATTTGTAAATCCCACATCGTCCCTGCGCGCCTTCGGCGCGCTAAAACCTTTCATTCATCATTATCTCATAATTATATCTGTGCTTCTACAATTCTACAACAATGGCTGCTATCATTCAGTATCCATGTGGAGTTTGTAACATGGAATGCCACGACATCAAGAGTATTGGATGCGCTATGTGTGACCGCTGGTTCCACCCAGATTGTGAACAGCTGAAGGTGAAGGATTTCCAGTTTTTCTCGAAGTCCACTCTTGATTTTTATTGTTCTCAGTGTCTGAATCCCGGGAAGGGGTTCGACTGGGAATATTCCCACATGAGACTGTGTGCAGCGGTGGATCAGGAGAATATCCAAGACGTCATAAAACGTGAATCAATTTTTATGCGCCATCAGTCCGTCACTGGATGAGGACATCGTTGCATGCGCCAGGAATGGAGGAGGTCGAAAATGCTTCTCCTCTGCTTGGACAATGCACGGTGTTGCATCAGTGATCGGGCGACCGTTGGAATCGGTGTATCCGACAACGAATGGACCCAAGGATAAGATTGCTCGTGTATTGAACCGGACATTCTATCCGCGGGTTGGTTCTCGACGTGCACAACCTGTTTCGATTTCGTGGGCTGGTAGAAGTCCATATGTTAATTCTTGGTGGGAACCTCATCATTTCGTTCCTCTCTTGCCAGTTACACAGAGTATACCGGATATTGTTCACATGGTTCCCGATGAAGATGTATCGTCATTTGGTCGGTCCGACGTCGTTGAGTCTCAAGTTGTCTTTTGTTGTCGATGAGTCTCCAGTTGTCGTTGAGTCTTTTGTTGTCGATGAGTCTCCAGTTGTCGTTGAGTCTCCAGTTGTCGTTGAGTCTCCAGTTGTTGATGTTCCTTCAGTTGATGATTTGGTTGATGTTGCTGTTGATAGATAATAGAGCTTAATCATTTATATGGTCCGAGTTCCTAATGGCCAGTTATTATCCGTACATATGTCTTAGTGTCTATTGATATTACTCCTGTGTAATCGAGTCTGGTTATAATATGACAATAAATGTTAGAATGTTAACTTGTGTTGCGGCTTATGCCACATATATATATATTTTCCCTGGACTAGTGTGTTTGATCCTGTTAGTACAACACACGCTATCAACAGTTGCTTCTGAGTCAAGTGAGGATATTGAGGACACAAGTGGTGAAGAATTTGGTCCCGATGTAACTTGCTTGTCATCAGTTGTAGATCACCCATATCGCAATCCTAAAGTAAATGGTTTAAATGGGGCTTTCATTCCGTCGGTCGAAAAGTTGTTTGAGATGGCCTCTTGTGACGGGGATGTGCACCCTGATATTCCAGCTGGTATTAAAGAGAATGCTTTTTTCGTGGTTCAGAATGTCCAGAGGAATGCTAAATCGCAACATCCAGATGACTGTGGTGCTTGGGCTTCGAAGAGTATATCGAGCAAAGTAACATATCACCTTCAAAGTTCAGGCAGTTTCGAATCACTGGATAAGAAGAATGGTTTGTTCGGAAAATATAACAAGTATAAAAAACCTTCACACCTTTAAGTCCTCAACCCAATGTAACTGATGTCCTTGAGGTGAGACGGAAATATAGCTCACTCCAACGACAGTTAGCGTACAAACGGCGAGTGACAACTTTTTCGGGTTTGAAAAAATCGTCACAGATCAGTTGCGTGATGTGCGGGGCGCCTTGTATGGCTCGGGTGATTACCAACTATCCGAGCATGCACGTGCTCTCAGAGTTAAGCACAAAACACGGATCTTGTTAGCACCAGACCAGAAGGACAGACGCATGACGCGCTTGCTATCGCATGTTTGTGATAGTTCGAAGCTTCAGACTTCAACGGACGGACAATTGACAATACCAAAGACTGCGACTATCGCCAAAAAAAACCAGGGCAGGTAAAACGTGTTAAATCATGCAAAACTAAATCCGTTAATAAACGCCAGCGTTTGGTATAAATTGAAATAAATTTTAAACTCTTTGAATGAAACTCTTGAATAAAATAGAATAAAATTATAAATTAAATGAATTTAAAATTCACTAAATATGCAGTCTTTGAATTTTATTAAATAAAAATAATATGGGGCTGATGTGTATCCCTCCCCGTGGTGGCCCTGGATATGAAACTCTTGAATAAAATAAAATAGAATAAAATTATAAATTAAATGAATTTAAAATTCATTAAATATGCAGTCTTTGAATTTTATTAAATAAAAATAATATGGGGCTGATGTGTATCCCTCCTCGTGGTGGCCCTGGATATGAGATACTTAACTGTTTTCCTGAACTAAGCATAGACATATACTTTACAAATAACTGAGACTACCATACCGAGGGCTGACAAAGCTACTAAACACCGAGCGACAATATCTGCATCAATTAATTAACTACTGGCTGTGCGTACGCTCACTGTGAAAACCAATTAAGATTGTCGCTCGGTAAAGATTAGCCCTCGGTGTTTAGTATGTTGACTGTAAAATGTTTATAACTTCACTTTTATTCACCCAATTGACTTCAAATTTCGCATCAGGGTAGATATTTTACTTTACTAACTGAAATATCAAAACATTATATCAAGAAACCCCCTATAGAACGAGATATTGAGCATCCCTCGGTATCCCTCGGTGTTTAGTATGACCCGACGTAACAACGTAGAATTCGTTACAGAATTAGACTAATAGCTTAAGAGCGTGATAAATTATCTCAAGTCCTGGCTACCGGCTCCTATTATATTTCAACATGTGTTTCGATCGGCCACTGCCAGTCCACTCAAAAATCAGTTGGGTTAAAAATCAACTCAAATCAACTGGGCTGAAGGAATATGAACCCAATTTTAGAGTGGTTTTCAAATCCCATCTTTTCCATTTGAAGAAAGGCGTGTGAAACAGTTCCATAGACAAATGGACTAAGAGCTTGATACATTAGCTCAAGTCTTAAAAACTCAACAGAAAGAGGAAACCAGATGATAAATTGGCCCACTGAATAGGATAGCATTATCAAATTCGCCCCCTGAGGACCTCATTCTGCAAATGCCAGACTGCTTATTGTCAGGCCTTTGGAGAAAGGTGCGTGGAACAGTTCCTCGTTGCTATGAATTCCGAGATACAGAGCTAGATCCAGGTACATGTTTGAGTTCGACGCCAGGAGTCAGCATGTTTGAAATTATTTTTGAGACATTATAAGTTATTCTGTTTGTTGACAGAGGACATGGTTTCACGTTCCCTGCACGAAATTTATATTCAACCGATGCGTCAGTCGAGGTTGAATATATGTTTCATGCAGGGAACGTAAGATCATGTCCCCTGTCAACAAACAGAATAACGTATATGTCCCGTTCTTACACAAGTAAAATTGAACTGGAAAAAAATCTTTATTCAATGTTTATGTATGCAATCAATGGGGCGAGATGCTCTCGATTCGTTTCAGTTTATGTTACAGTAAATTAATGAAAAGAGACCTTATTATCTAATCGGTTTCATAAATAATTACCCATGTTTACATAACTAATCTTTTTGTACGTAATAACGGTACTTTTGTGTGTATTTTACTTCAGTTAAATGTATTTGTCTCAGTTGATTTCAAGTGAAAAAAGACATTGCGATGAACCGTTGCTCATGGCAACGAGACGCTTTCCTTGACAGTGGACATAAGAATCGCTGACAGTAGACATATGCGCATGCCCGGCAACATAAAATATAATCACCGAGGCATTGGCCAATCACTGCAAAGTATTGCGGTTGGTATCAGGACATCAGCTATTGAGGTTGAATTTCCTAGTATTCCCGACTTTTCCAAAATTGACATGTCATACACTCTCTTCAAACGCGAATATTCCTTACCATTGTTATCTTACCCATAACATGTATTACATTTTTCAAAACCACTAAAAACATACAAAACTATTTGACTAAGAAGGAATAATCAGAATGTGGGTGAAATAACTTACTGTAAAATGCCATGCTTCAGCCTGAAAAATTGCACGCAAAAAGGCCGAAAATTGAAATCTCGACACGTTGCGGACAAAAGTTTCGCCGGAAGAAATTTCCTCAGGAGAAATGACTCTATCCCACAATTTTGTTGTGAATGGTATTCAAGAAAAGGTCTTTTAAAATTAATATTCTTGTAACTATATAAAATGTAAAAAAAAAATTCTTGAAATATCGTATAAGTATCACAGTATTGTATATTTTTCCGTAGACGACCATAATATAGTACAGCCTCGTAGATTGGTCGTAATCCACGCGTGGGCAGTGATGTCCACGCATATATCAACCAGGTAATAAAATCATCATAGGCAAAATTGTTTAAACCTTTACCCAACCTAACGGCCAAAACCGGCCAGCGCTATTCTCAAAAACGGCCAACTAATTTTAATTATTTTTTTCATTTTATGTCTCAAAAACATAGGTTATGACCCCTCGTTGAAACGAGCTCGTCCCAATGAGGGGTCATAACCTATGTTTTTGAGCCAAAAAAAATTAAAAAACTTATTCAATAAGTGTCGTCTGCTTTTCATGTTAGGTATAGGGTTAATAAAGCACCGGGTTTGTAACAAACATAACATTCGAAAAGTGTTTTGTAATGATAGAGGAGATGCGAATTTTCTCTAAATAGTTTATGACATATTACATTCAAACGGCTTTTGAATTTTGAAGTGCCTTACCTGTTCATGCTTCCCTCTGTGAACCTCAATCTGAATCAGATTCTAAAAACTAAATAGAACGAGGAAACCAGAGGATAAATTGGCCCACTGTATGGGACAGCATCATCAAATTCGCCCTCTGAGGACCTCATTCTGCAAATGCCAGACTGCTTATTTTCAGGTCTGTGGAGAAAGGTGCGTGGAACAAGTTCCTCGTTGCTATGAATTCTGAGATACAGAGCTAGATCCATGTACATGTTTGAGTTCGATACCAGGAGTCAGCATGTTTGAATTTATTTTAGAGGCATGGGCAACTTCCAAGTTTTCCAGACTTTTCCAAAATTGACATGTCATACACTCTCTTCAAATGCGAATATTCCTTAACAATGTTATCTTACCCAAAACATGTATTACATTTTTCAAAACCTCTAAAAACATACAAAACTATTTGACTAAGAAGAAATAAAGAATCAGAGTGTGGGTGAAATAATTTACTGTCAAATGCCATGCTTCAGTCTGAAAAATTGCACGTAAAAAGGAACGAAACCAGTTAATTTTAACCACCTAGCAGCCTTAAAAGCAGAATTTTCCCACTATCCTCACTTACCTACCCCTAGAGCATATCATTCCCTGTTTCTAAAATGTGAAAAATTATATGTTTCATTATGTTTTGGTTACATTCCTGGTAACAACTGAATATAAATTAATATGACATTTAAAAAATAGTCCCTTTTTCGAAGCCACTGTTTCCATAATTCCTCTGGTAATTTACCCCTATGCATCAGACTCCCCATCTTTGACCAAAGCTTCGCATTCTCTTGTCCTACAAATAGTCCTAGGTAATCACATATCTGAGACTCCAATTCACAAGCCCTTCGTATAGAATTTTACCCCGTTAAAATGAAGCCAGAAAATAAGCAGACTGCCATCTACAAAATGAGGACCCCAGAGGGTGAATTTAGTGATGCTATACATTTACCCTCTGTGAACCTCAATCTGAATCAGGGTCTCAAAACTAAACAGAACAAGGTACCCAGAAGATAAATTGGCCCACTGTATGGGATAGCATGATCAAATTTACCCTCTGGGGACCTCATTCTGCAAATGTCAGACGCCTTATTTTCAGGCCTGGTTAAAATAGTGTGCAACTGTATAGCGGAAACCTGAAGGCCATATTATATATTACAGCTCAAGTTTATTCTTCGTATGGATTCGGTGATATTATAAGAGCACTTTTATTTTTTATCAAGCGCTCAACTTGAGCAAATAGGGGAGGAAACGATAAAGTTTTCTATACAAGAATTTCATATAGAGGCGACACACTTTACTCTCGTTTTACATCGAAAAAAGGAAATATTATTTCATTTTAACCTAACATGAAAAGCAGACGACACTGTTGACAAAATTCTTGAATATATAATGTTTTTAATTTTTTGTCTCAAAAACATACGTTATGACCTCTCATTGGAACGAGCTCGTTCCAAAGAGGGGTCATAACCTATGTTTTCGAGACACAAAATGAAAAAAATAATGAAAATTAATTGGCGATTTTTTTGTGAATAGCACTGGTCGGTTTTGACCGTTACATTGGGTAAGGGTTAAATAAATATTTTTTCAAAACAACGAAGTAATCATTGCTTTTCAACGAATTATTATATCAAAATAGTGAAATACTTATTTCGTTCAAACGACCAAGAACAGGATGGATTTGATGCCCAAAACTGTCACCGACACGATATGACCTTAGCTATTAAAGTGTCGTTAAACCTGAATAAATAAATAAATTACCGGCATTGTTTCATCATGAGCCGTTCCAGCACCACACATGTCAACAGAACATTTTTCCATCAAAACATTAGTGACAGATATATGCAATTAGCGCAATTAAAATACTGCATATTTTCATCATTGCGTTGCCTTTCATTTGTTAACAGCCCATTCTTTCAGCAAACAATCATTTTTGGCCATCTGAAGGATAGCATGAAAGTAATGACAGTTTCTCTTAACACCTCTGCGAAAAAAAACAATTAAGTTCTAGGTGTATTTACCAGTTGACTTGAAATCTCGACACGTTGCAGACAAAAGTTTCGCCGGAAGAACTTTCCTCAGGAGAACTGACTGTACCCCACCAATTTTGCTGTGAATGGTATTTATAATAAAGATTTTTTTTTAAAATTAATTTTCTAGTAACTAGCCTATATGAAATGTAAAAAAAATACTGAAATATCGTATAAGTGTGTTCAACAAGTATCTTAGTGTTAAATATTTTTCCATAGGCGACCATTATCCACTATCCAGTACAGCCCCGTGGACTGGCCGTAATCCACGCGTGGGCAGTGATGTTTACGCATGTATTAACCGGGTAATAAAATCATCATTGACAAAATTGTAATTAAACCTTTACCCAACCTAACGGCCAAACCAGCCAGTGCTATTCTCAAAAATTGCCTATTTTTTTTTTATTTTTTCATTTTTTGTCTCAAAAACATAGGTTATGACACCTCGTTGGAACGAGCTCGCCGAGCTCGTTCCAATGAGGGGTCATAACCTATGTTTTTGAGACAAAAAATGAAAAAAACTTAGTTATTCAATAATTTTTTTTGCAAGTGTCGTCTGCTTTTCATGTTAGGTAGAGGGTTAATGAAGCACTGGGTTTGTAACAAACATAACATTCGAATAGTGTTTTGTAATGATAGAAGAGATGCGAATTTTCTCTGAATAGATTATAACAAATTACATTCAAACAGCTTTTGAATTTTGAAGTGTCTTACATGTTTGTGCTTTCGACTGAATGACTTTTACCATATGCTGCATTAATATTAATATAGCACCCTTTCCACCACCCCTCACATCCACTAACCTCTCTCAGCTTTTCTACATTCGTAGGAGAGTGATAGATCAGTGGATTTCTAACAGAAATATCAGGCCAGGGAGGGGTATCTGCATTGTGTCCTTAAGCAAGACACTTAATTACGATTAAATTACGATTGCAGTGGTGCTGTGTGTACATGCCATTCCTCAACCGCTGGGCATGTTGGGTTAGTAAACCAGACGCTCAAGTAAGCCTAAAACGCTCACCTGGTTCAAATTGTCAAAACAGATGAGTGTTTCAGCATGTGATCAGCAGCAAGATCAATTTTTTTGATTTGCTATGACACAACCAAAGGCAATTATTTTGGCCATTCCTTTCTGCTGATCCTAGGAAAGCTTCCTATCAAACTCTGTTCTGCGAAATATTAAAAAATAGGCCGATGAAATCATCAGATGTGTACCCATACGCGCAACTAGTAGAAAGCTGTATGACGGAGGGCCACCCTGGATGCCGACATTATGTACACCATACATGGTATGGGTACATATAGAAATGGATTGGAGGAGTGTCTAATTTGATGGATAAAGGGTTAATATCTCCGGATCAAATTATTAGATTTACATAAAAAACTATACAGCACAGCACTTCAGTAACCTGAATACATATATAAAGTAACCTGATAATCGGATTAATATTTATTGAGTTATTGCATGCTGAAGAAATGGATTGGAGGAGTTCTCAATTTGAAGGATAAAGGGTTAATATCACAGGATCAAATTATCAGATTTACACCAAAAACTATACAGCTCGGCACATCAGTAACCTGAACACAAAAATAAATTAACTTGACAATCCAAGCAATATTTTTCAAGTTATCGAATGCCAAAGGGATTGGAGGAATTTTCAATTTGAAGGATAAAGGGTTAATACCTCAGGATCAAAATAACAGATTTACACCAAAAGCTATACAGCTCAGCAAATCAGTAACCTGAAGATATATATAAAGTAACATGACAATTGGATTGACATTTTTTGAGTTATCTCATGCCAAAGGGATTGGAAGAATTCTCAATTTGAAGGATAAAGAGTTAATATCTCAGGATCAAATTATCAGATTTACACCAAAAACTATACAGCTCGGCACATCAGTAACCTGAACACAAATATAAAGTAACTTGACAATCCAAGCAATATTTTTCAAGTTATCGAATGCCAAAGAAATGGATACGGATGCCGGATGGACAGATGGATAGACAGACAGGTGGACAGATGGACAGACAGACGGATGGACAAAGGATAGATGAACGACGGATGGCCACCCTAGATGCCGGCATTATGTGTACCATACATAGTATGGGTACACATAAAAACAACAACTGAAAGAAATTTCTGTTTTGTTTTAAACTACTGTGGTTCTCTCTGGTGCCCCCTTCCCCCCGAAAAAACAAAAATTAAAAAAATAAAAGGCCTCAGGGGGCCTGAGGGCGCTCACCTGACATGGTAGTCTAAATATCAAACCAGGGACTTGAATTGAATAAGCTGCATACGCCCCTCCTGAGAATAGCATATACCAACTAGATGAAGTGATTGTGTCCACACAATACACAGGATTTTCCTTCTATTTTCAGTTCCTGCACTTTTACGGCCCAAAACTGAGATAAACGCATAAAAAACAGATTTTTTTTTTATTTTTGTTCGGAAATTTTCGAAGTCCCAAACAAAATATTTTCAGACTACCGTAATAATGTTTTTCTTCTTAAAATTGTCCGAAACGCATAAAAAACAAAAAAAAAATTTCAGGATTTTGGTCCAAAATTTTCCATGTTCTACCCAGCCCTCAAATTTTCAGTATAAAAAAAAAAATATTGGTTTGTCTTAAAATTGACCGAAACGCATAAAAAACAAAAAAAAAAATTTCCGGATTTTGGTCCAAAATTTCTTAGGCTGGAACGGGACCCCAAATTTTCAGCCTAAATATGTTGAACCCAGGGACTTGGCTTGAACAAACTTCAATCTCACCCCACTTTTTCAAAGTCCCCAAAAAGTACCCCATGATAAAACCGATAGCAATTTTTTTTACCATTCCATTCTGTTGGTCCTAAGGAAGCTTCACACCAAATAAGAATTCTCAGTGCCGTGTAGTTTTGGAGATATGGGCGTTTTAATTTTTTTCTATTTTTAGCTCCTGCGGTTCCCATGGGGCAACACGAAAAAAATTTGGGGCATAAATTAAGTACTTATGACCCAATAAGCCCTCATATCAAATTTGGTTCAAATCTTCCACTCAGTTTGGAAAATAGAAATTTTGGGCTTGGCAAAAATTCTTGCCCCTCCCATAATGAAGGCAAATATAGCTCCTCAAACTTCTCTTGGACAAATCTGAGTCTACACCTCAAAAGGAAGCTGTACACCAAATATCAAGTCTCTGCTACTGCTGGTTCATGAGAAGAAGATGTTTTAAGATTTAGGCACTCTTTTTGGGCGTCGCCCTACCGAGGGGCGGGTCAACTTGATTTGAACAAACTTAAATTGACATATGATAGGGAACATGCACAGCAAATTTTGTTGAATTTGGTCCAGCAGTTCGTGAGAAGACGTCGATAACGTAAAGTTGACGATGGACAATGGATTACGGACGACGGATGGAAAGTGATTAGTTAAGCTCCCCTTGAGCTTTGCTCAGGTGAGCTAAAAAACAAGAAAAAAACAAGCAAATCGATTTGAACAAACTTGAATTTTACACCCCAAAAGATGTTACATACCGAATATAAAATGATTCTCACTGGTGGATCTGAAGAAGAATTTTCAAGAAATTTTCTCATATTGCTCTAAGTTAAACTTTGGGCTTCAATAAAAAGCCCAAATATTAAGCCAGGGACCTGATTTGAACAACCTTCAATCTTACCCTTCCAGAGGTGTTGTACACAAAATATCAAAAGAATCTGACTGCACTAAGTAAATATTTGGGCTCCCTTGGGGAACCCAAATATTAACCCAGGAACTCGATTTGAACAAATTTGAACCTTACACCTCTAGAGATGTCACATACTAAATATGAAAGGATTCTCACTTGTGGGTCTGAAAAAGAATATTTTTTAAGAAATTTTCTCATATTCCACTAAGTTAAAATTTGGGCTCCAATAAAGAGCCCAAAAATTCATCCAGGGATCCCATTTGAACAAACTTGAATCTACTCCAAATCAAAAGAATCTGACTCGTGGACCTGAAGAAGATTTTTAAAGATTATTACCCATATTGCACAAAGTTAATATTCAGGCTCCCACCGGAAGCCCAAATATTAACTCCGGTACTCAATTTGAACAGATTCAAATTTTAAACCTCGAGAGATGTCACATACCAAATGTGAAAGAATTCTCAATAGCATGTCTGAAAAAGAAGATTTTTAAAGAAATTTTCGACTATTGCACAAAATTAAAATTTGGGCTTCAATAAAGAGCCCAATTATTCATCCAGGGATCCTGTTTGAACAAACCTGAATCTACCCCCCCCCCCCACCCCAAAAAAAAAGAAAAGAAAGATGCTGCATAATAAATATCAAAAGAATCTGACTGGTAGATCTGAAGAAGATTTTTAAAGAATATCCCCCCCCCTATTTCATCAAGTTAATAATCAGGCTCCCATAGGAAGCCCAAATATTAACTCAGGGAGTCGATTTGAACAAATTCGAATCTTACACCTCTAGAGATGTCACATACGAAATATGAAAGGATTCTCACTAGTGGGTCTGAAAAAGAAGATTTTAAAGAAATTTTCTCATACTGCACAAAGTTAAAATTTGAGCTCCAATAAAGAGCCCAAATATTCATCCAGGGATCCCATTTGAACAAACTTGAATCTAACCCCCGTAGAGATGCTACATACCAAATATCAAAAGAATCTGACTGGTGGATCTGAAGAAGAAGATTTTTAAATATTATTCCCCATATTGCACCAAGTGAATATTCAGGCTTCCATATATTAACCCAGTGGCTCAATTTGAACAAACTTCAATCTGACCCCTGTAGAGATGCTGTACACCAAGTAAAAGAATCTGACTGTATGATCTGAAGAAGAAGACTTTTAACCCGTTACCCAAAGCAGACGATATCAATATTTATTATTTTAAATATCATTTTTTTTAATTTTTCAAAAAATTTCAACAAAACCAAATCATGTGACTCCTCATTGGAATTAGCTCGAAGAGCCCGCTCCAACAAGGGGTCACATGATATAGTTTTGTTGAAATTTTTTGAAAAATAATATTTTTTCAACTGCCGAATTTGCATATTACGCGGGCGGATGTGGCCGATTTGTTGGATAAAGGGTTAAAGCTTATTCCCCATAGTGCCCTAAGTTAATTATTTGGGCTCCTCTGTTGAGCCCAAATATGAACCTGGGGGGTCGATTTGAACACACTTGTATCTGACCATTCTTTGGATGCTGTATGCCAAATGTCAAAAGATTCTGATCAGCGGTTCTGAAGAAACTTTTTTTTCACTTTTTGCAAATATGCTGACTCAGCATTTTTTCAAACACCCCCTACAGAACACCCTAACACAACCGATGGCCTTTTTTTTTTAATCCATTCTACCGGTCAAAAGGATGATTCATACCAAATAACAGTTCTTTGTTCCGAGTAGTTTGGAAAATATGGGCATTTGAATTTTTTTCTATTTTCAGCCCCTGGGATACCAACAGGGCAACAAAAAAAAAGTTTGGGCATCAATCAAGTATCTTTGACCCACTTATGCTACATGTCAAATTTGGTTCAAATTGGTCCATCGGTTCTTGAAATAGAAATATGGGGCAGAACCCAAAATGGATATGTGCCCACAGAGAGCCCGAATATTGATCTACCAACTTCTCTTGAACAAACTTAAATCTTCAACACCAAAGAGTGTTACATACCATATATCAAGGCAATCTCTCTGGTGGTTCATGAGAAGAAGATTTTTAAAGATTTTTAGGCTTTCACATCATTGCCCAGAGCCTGAAGCAGGCTTGGGGTGAACACTTTGTAAATGTATTTGAATACGAATACTTTGAAATTTCATGAATATGAATATGAATACAAATACACAAATTTTCAAATGTACATGTATTTGAATACAAATACAAATACATTACAATGTATTCATGAATACACTTTTGAATACTTGAATACTTTTTAAATTAGAAGTATTTATAGCAAGGCCTTTAAGTTTTTTGTTTGTTGGGTTAAAAGTCATTTTTAAACTGATAGTCCTTTAGCTGAAGCTTTAATTGTGCTTATCCTGCTTTGTTGGAAAACTAAAATAATTACCTGACGGGAAATGCACTCTATGGGTGTCATAGTAATTCGACCACTCTCCATGGACAACACATCACAAAATGTGAGTGGATTACCTCTAAAAAATCACAGACTGGCGTTTCCTCCTGAACGTTAAGTATCAACTGCAATGACACCACGTAAGAAGGACTACTAAAGTTTTAGCCAATGCACTTCATGGTTAAACCTGGAGGTCTGTTGGCTGAAAGTTTGCTTACAGCAGTAATATTTTCTTTATAATATTTACGTGCTTTCATCGATTATAATTAGACATACTGATCTGTACAAAGGTGACCATAAACAGGAATAAATAAATAAATAAATAAATAAATAAATAAATAAATAAATAAATGTGTTTTCACTGTGAAATAATGGATAAATAGAAAAACTTTAAATAAATCCAAAAATTTTAGAATATAATATCATTGAATAACTGAGTTGTGTCCAATAACCAGGGTATTTGATGACTGGATTCACATCGCAAAATGCTATACAAAAATGTCCAAATGCAAACCATTTTTCTTTCATATTGGCCTTATATTAACTATTTATCATCACTTTTTGAAACCAAGATGGAAATTGCTAATCAACTTTTTAGAAACAAAAAAATACCTTGATAACTCAAGTTATTTTGTTTTATTTTTATTGTCCATGTTTTCAACAGTTTAAAAAGCCATGGGGATATGTGGCCATTGTTACATAAACAGGTTGTATTGTGACAAGTTAATTGATAATTAAGTCTATTGTCTGCTTTCAATGCATAAATTTCAAACAAGGTGTTTGGTGGTATATAAATAATATCGGGGATTATAAAGTCTTTAATATTGATATGAGGGGGTCCCACCTGTGGCAACCGCGTTGTGTCCTTGGGCAAGACACTTCACCCCCATTGCCCATGTGGGGGCACGATGACGCCGTGTACTAAGGCGTATTGCACGTCGATGTCTTCAACCAATCTAACCCTGCCTGTGCTGCAGTGCGGAGTTACGATGTTGGGGAGCTGGCAGCTGCTCGTCGTTGCTCGGTGGTTGTCTCCGGGTACTCCGGTTTCCTCCACCCGTAAAACTGTCACGGTCATGATTAGCCATTGTGCATAAATATGTGACCTTAAAACATCAATAAATAAATAAATATTGATATGAGGTGTGAATTTGTTATCTGGAGTCCATGGGCTTGATCTGTGAAAACCTTTTATGCTGTATATGGTTCTTTAATTCCAAAATATAGAAAGTATTCAAAAAGTATTCAAAATGTATTCATGAATACAGCTCAAATTTTAATGTATTTGAATACGAATACGAATAAATGTATTCATAACATTCAGTGAATACTGAATACATGTGAATACTTGATAAACTGTATTCGAATACGACTGACTACGAATACTGAATATGAATACCCCAACCCTGGCCTGAAGAAGGCAGCTGCTCCATTTGAACAAAATAGAAAGAGTATACCCCAGGGATGGTTTGTGCAATATATGTTTGAATTTGGCTGAATGGATGTGGAGAAGAAGCCAGGTTTGCAAAAGTTAATGGCCGATTGTCGCCAAGTGATGGCAATACCTCACACTGACTTGCAATCAGGTGAGCCAAAACGATCAGGCTGGTAGAACTTTAGTTAATTGACGGAATGCAGTGGATACCTGCTTCAAGTACATTTAATGTTTAAGGTCAAAGTGACCTTGTCCTTTGGCACATCAACATCAAAATGAATAGGGTTCTACCTCACACCATACATAGCCTCCATACTAAGTTATTTCAAGATCAGTCTTGCAGAACTTTAGTTATAGAGCGGAAATCAATTTCAAGTGTATTTAACATTGGAAGTCACTGTGACCTTGGCCTTTAGCACATCATGGTCAAAATGAATAGGCTTCTTCCACTCATCATACCGCACCCACATATGAAGTTTGGTAAAGATTCAGTTGGTAGAACTTTAGTTAATTGATGGAATGCACATACTTAATGGACGGCCAAGGGACATTGTGATAACATAATGCCCCGTCCTCAAAGAGGCCGGGGGCATTAAAAGTACAACAAAATGATACAAGAAAAATGAAGGTGTCAATGACACTGTAGCTCAACTTGTTAAGACATGTACATGTATAGTATGTGACACAGCAATGACAAACATCTAGGTAATGACCTGATAACAAAGGTACATATAAAGTATTGTAACAATCTGTACATAAATACTGACCGTAGCCTGTAACAAATGTATAGGTAAAGTATTGTAAAGGTGGGCGACAGTCAGATGCTAAACTAGAAAAGAAATCTTTGAGTCCCAGAGTGGGTCTGACTGAACCCCAAAATATTTGTTCTCATAACACAAGTGATAACAAAGGCACCCAAAAACACTTGTTCCTGTCCCAAGGTGATAACAAAGGTACCCACGAAGTTTCATGAAGATCAGTTCATAAATATGAGCCGTATATAAGTTGACAGAAAACTAATAGGACCTAATTTCGGTACAAAATGGCCACTGGCAGTCATCTTGAATCTTGGACCGCACACAGAAACACTCGTTCTCGTCCCAAGGTGATAACAAAGGTACCCAAAACGTTGCGTGAAGATTGGTTCATAAATACGGCCTCTAGCCCGAGCCGTATTGACATGTGCACTTACTGTGTATAAGTAGCTCTGAATAAATCAAAATTCATCTAATTTGCATACTTTGTGCATGAGAAAAAAACCTGTATTATATGTGATGTATTCGATATTACAAAACATTCATACAAAAATTTATTCAAATCAGAACTTTCATACAGAAGTTCTGTACAAAAAACTGATTGCACTAATTTTGGTACAAAATGGCTGCCGGTGACCATCTTGAATTTTGGACCGCACCCAAAAACATTCGTTCTCGTCCCACGATGATAACAAAGGTACCCCTAGAAGTTTCGTAAAGATCGGTTCATAAATATGGCCTCTAGCCTGAGCCGTATAGAAGTGGTGTACAAAAAACTGATTGGACCTAATTTCGGTACAAAATAGCCGCTGGCAGCCATCTTGAATTTTGTACCGCACCCAGAAACACTCGTTCTCGTCCCAAGGTGATGTAAGTAACACTGAAAAAATCAAAGTTCATCTAATTTGCAGAATTTCCCCACGAGAAAAAAACCTGTATTATATGTGATGTATTCCATGTTACTAAACATTCAGACAAAAATTTATTCGAAATCAGAACTTTCATACAGAAGTTCTGTACAAAAAAACTGATTGCACTAACTAAGGTACAAAATGGCTGCTGGGGCCATCTTGAATTTCGGACCGTGCCCCAAAACACTCGTTCTCACCCCACGGTGATAACAAAGGTACTTAAGAAGTTTCGTAAAGATCGGTTCATAAGTACGGCGTCTAGCCCAAGCCGTATTGAAATGCTGACGGACAGACGGACCATGGCATAACCTCAAATTTGACTAACGTCAAAGTTGAGGTAAAAATCTTTAATATATGATTGGAATTCCACTTTAAAAGCATTCACTGTGCCATTCAGCCATAAATTTTCAAAGTATGGAGATAAACAACAGTGGTCAGTGCATGAAAGAGAAGACAATTTATGCTGGTGTTTGGAAGGTAAGGCAAGTGAATATTACACACTTTTACTAGGGGAGAAAGAGCTGGATTATTTTGAGATCATGCACCGAATGGAAATATGGTTTGGGTATCAAGATATACCAGAGACAGCCCAAGTCAAATTTTCTAATGAAAAACAAAATCCAAACATGAGGCCCAACGGGATGTGAAGCGCTCACTTTGAACAGAACCTAATATAAACCAAGGTCATGAATGAATCTACATTAAGCAATCAATCTTCATAGGACCCATTGTCAATCCTTGAGCCCCCTCAGTGGTGACTGAAATAATGCCCCCCCCCCCCCCCCCCCCCCCCCCCCCCCCCCCCAGATGTTGTATACCAATCAAATAAGAAAGGATTCTGCCTGGCGAAACTGAAGATGATTTTTTAAAGAAATTTACTCATATTGCACCAAGTTAAAATTTGGGCTCAAGTTGAATAAACTTGAATTCGATCCCCCTAGAGATATTGTATACCAAATATGAAACCATTTGGATAGCTGGATCTGGAGATTTTTAAAGAAATGTCCTCATATTGCACAAAGTTAAACTTTGGGCTTCAATAAAAAGCCCAAATATTAAGCCAGGGACCTGATTTGAACAACCTTCAATCTAACCCTTCCATGGTCCTGTTTCGAGTCCAAATATAAACCCAGGCACTCGATCTGAACAAACAGGGCTCTGATCCCCCTAGAGATGTTGTATACCAAACATGAAACCATTCGGTTTGGAGGATCCGGAGAAAATGTTTGAAGAAATTTACTGATATTGCACTAAATTAAAACTCGTTTGGGGAGGGGGGGGGGGGGGGGGGGCATAGGAGCCCAAATGTCAATTCCAGGAACCCGATTTGAACATACCTAAATCTGACCTCCCTAGAGATGTTGTGTATACCAAATATGAAGCCATTTGGATTGCTGGATCTGGAGAAGATTTTTAAAGAAATTTCCTCATATTGCACTAAGTCGAAATTTTGGGCTACAATAGAGAGCCGAAATATTAACCAAGAGACCCGATTTGAACAAACTTGAATCTAAACCCCTAGAGATGTTCTATACTAAATATCAAAGCATTCAGACTGTTGGGTCTGAAGAAGATTTTTAAAGATTATTCCCCAAATTGCTGTAAGTTAAAAATCCGGGCTCCTGTACTGAGACCCATTATGAACCCAGGGGGCTTCATTTTGACAAACTTATATCCGCACCCTATGTTTTATAGCAAATATCAAAAGATTCTGATCGTTGGTTCTGGAGAATTCAAAAATTTTTTTTTGCAAATATGCTGACTCCGCATTTTTTCGACACCCTCTTCAGACGACCACCCTGTAACAGATGATGGCAGTCAATTGTTATCAGTCGGTTCTATGGGTCCTAAGGGTGCTTCATACCAAATAACAGTTTCGTGGTCTGTGGGGTTTGGAAAATATTGGGAGTTTGAAAATATTTCTACTTTTAGTTCCTGGGGTTCTCACGGGGACACAGGAAAATTAAAATTTTTTAGTAAATTTTGTTTCTTAACATACCTACCACAATTGTTTACAATTGGCTGTAACATAAGTGCAAGCCCTACTTCGGAACTAACTCAAGCTTTTAGAATCTTTTCCAAACGAGTTGGAAAAGTACTAGAGTGCAAAAGCACGAAAAAGATCGAAAAAAGGGTCGAGCGAGACCAGCGCTCGAAATTACAGGTACTCTCTCTGCACACCTCTTGCGTTTACCGAGCGCATGCGCAACAACCGTGACGTCAATTCCGTATTTCCGCCAACGAGAAGTTTGTGATTTAGCGGGGAGGCATCGATATCAAAGATATCCCCAAGGAGGGTGGGCCTCCGGTAAACAATTGTGGTAGGTATGTTAAGAAACAAAATTTACTAAAAAATTTTAATTTCTTTTCAACCTACTCACAATTGTTTACAATTGGCTGAATAAACAATAGGAGGAGGTGAATCACATAACCAATACCAACAAGAGTAGCAGAACGAAAGCAAGGATGGCAGAGAACAAAAACTAAAACCTGTAATGAAGAAAGAGAGAAGGCACCTGAAAAGAACAAGGCTGAGAGAAGCGCAAGCTTGACAAAAACAGTATAACGAGGGTGCACAACAGCCTGAGCAGCAACGAGAGGGCCTAAAGAATAAAGGTCCTCAGATTGCTGCTGAAGGTGGCGGAGATAAAAGGAGGAGAAGGTAGAGGCATTCCTCCAGTAAGCCGCATTCATAACATCACGGAGCGAAACAGAATTGGAGAACGCCCAGGATGTAGAAATGGCACGAACCTCGTGAGCATTAAGCCGGTTCGAAACAAGATCCGATGCAGACAAGCGAGAATAAGCCAGCTTGATTGCAAGACAGATCCACCTGGAAATAAAATGGGAAGAGATAGACTGCCGCTTAGGAATGAGAGACAGAAAGAATCTCTTCCGATCCCTCCTAATGAACTGAGTGCGAGTAATGTAAGTCTTGACCGCACGAACAGGACAAAGAAGAGGCCTCCGTCCATCTACAGCAGGGAGAGCCCGAATGCAGATGGGAGGAGGTACCGAATCGGGGAGTTGATTCTTAGCCAGAAAAGAGCAATCAGTAGTGAATGTGACACTGTTAGCCTCATTTCGGAAGAAGGCAGAATCAACAGATAGCGCATGAAGCTCACTGACTCGACGAGCAGAAGCAAATGCTAGAAGAAAAGCCGTCTTATAGGTGAGAAAACGCATGTCGGTCTCAGATAAAGGCTCGAAAGGCGCCCCCTCCAAACGGTGCAACACCCATGCCAAGTTCCACTTGGGTGTAAGACGCAAAACTCGAGGCCTCTTCAAAGAAAAGTGCCGAATAAGTTTGGAGAGGAAAAGATTACGACCGATACACCGCTTTCCCACATAAGAGAAAGTATCAGACAGCATAGACCGATAGCCCTTAATCGTAATAGGCTGGAGGCCCTTGGAGTCAAAAAGAAAAACCAGAAAATCCGCAATTTGAGAGATAGACGGATCACGGTAATTCACATTGTGATCTGAACACCAGCGGCAGAAAACCTTCCACTTGGCGGCATAAGTCATTCCAGTGGAAGGTCGCCGCGATGCAGAAATGCACTCCACTGATCGTCTCGAAAAACCTCTACGTCGGAGACTGGACCTGATAAAAGACAGGCGTGAAGGGACAGGCTCGCCAGGTTGTTGTGATACTTCCTGGGACGACCCTGTGAAAGAAGATCGCGACGTAGAGGTAGACGAATCGGTCGATCGGCCAATAGAGGCCGCAGCAGATTGATCCACACCCTCTGTGGAGACAGGGGTGTGATCAGAATGATCCTGCAACTGCAAGCACGAATCTTCGCTAAAACTTGAGGAAGAATCGGTGCAGGAGGAAAGGCATAGCCGACCCAGCCTGTCCAGTCCAGAGACAGAGCGTCTACTGCAAATGCCAGAGGATCTGGACAAGGGGAGACAAAAGTCTCTACCTGATGATTCCAGCGAGTAGCGAAAAGGTCGACCTGAGGACGACCCCACTGCTCGCAAATCGCCTGAAACACCGACCGATGTAGCATCCATTCGGTTGAAAGGACACTGTCGCGTCGGGACAGGGAGTCTGCTAGGACGTTGAGATGCCCGGGAATGTGTCGAATGGACACCCGAGCGTTCACATCCCGCGCCAACAGAAGAAGATCCCGAGACAGCCGATACATAGGAATCGAATGAGTGCCTCCCTGATTCCGTATGTAGGCCACTACTGTCGAATTGTCCGAAAGAAGTAGCACAACATGGTCCGACAGATGAGGGATCCAAAGCCGAAAACTCAACAGAAGAGCAAGGAGCTCCTTCTGGTTGATATGAAGGCCCACCTGCTCGCTGTCCCACTCTCCGTGAGTAGACAGATCGAGAGGGTCCAACGTCGCGCCCCAGCCCCGATCGCTGGCATCCGCAGTAAGTATGCGATCGGCCAAAGGAAGATCCAACGGAACACCCTGTGTCAGCCAGGGAATATCTGCCCAAGGGCGGAGGTGACAAAGCAGAGACCGAGGAATAGTGAGTTCCAGGTCCAGCGGATCTACATTCGGACGCCAATGATCCAACAGGAAGTGTTGGAGAGGTCGGACAAACAAGCGACCGAGCGGAATGAGATCGGTCACCGAACCGCAAAGGCCCAGCATCCGAAGGAAAGTCCTGGCCGAGACCGAGGAAGATTGAAGCAGGTCCCGAGTCAAGGCGGAAAGAATCGTCGCCCGAGCCTGGGGAACCGACACTACATTGTGAAGAGTGTCGAAATCCATCCCCAAATGACGGAATCGCTGAGAAGGAAGAAGATCCGACTTCTCGCGATTGACTCTGAAACCCAGCGACGCTAGCAGGCAAAGAAACTGCCGGACATCGAACTCCAGAACAGCAGCATCGTGGTGCCGTTGGAGGATGTCGTCTAGGTAGGCGGACGAAGTCACCGCCGACTGAGTGCGATGGAAAGCAAGCACATGTGACATCAGTCGGGTGAAGGCCCAAGGAGCCAGGTTCAAACCGAACGGGAGAGCTCTGAATTGAAAAACTCGATCCCGAAACGAGAACCGAAGGTATTTCCGTGACGCCAGATGAATGGGTACATGGAAGTAGGCATCCTTCAGGTCGATACTGGCCGCAAAATCGCCCTGATGAACTGAACGTCGAACCGACCGGAAAGTCTCCATACTGAAATGAGGAGCAATTATGTACTCGTTCAGGGTACTCAGATCGATGACAGGACGAAATTGGCCGTTTTTCTTCGGCACCAAGAAAAGTCTCGAGTAAAACCCCGGTGAAAGGGTGTTCCTGACCACCTCAATCGCCCCTTTGGTGAGGAGATTGTCGATCTCCTGCACCAGAAGGTCCCGACGCAGAGAATCTGAAGGGACCTGAGTCGGAAGGGGCACCCGAGATAAACTGGGGTGCCGATGGAAGGACAGTCGCAGACCGGAATGAATGACATCGAGGACCCAAGAGTCCGACGTTATCTCTGTCCAACGGTCGTAAAACAGCGACAGCCTTCCTCCGACTGGAGGCGAATCGAGGTGAGAACCTTCACTTGCGGCCTCGACGAGGCCCCCGAGAGGAGAAACCACCTCGGGAAGTGACAGAGTCCTGAGACTTTCCAGCCTGAGGCTGCCAGCGGGCCTGGCCACGTCGGCGCTTCTTATGAGCAGAAGGAGCAGACGGAGCCGAAGGCGTAGCCGACGTCGCCGACGAGGCAGACGCAGCAGCACGCTTGGCGGGCCTGGAACGACCCCCACCCGCAGCAGCAGGTGGGTCAAGCTGTCTCAGCAAAAGCTGGTCCTTCGAATGATGAAGAACTTCGCCACGAACAGCTTCCACGGAACCATGGAACAACTGAGGTCCTACCAAAGAGGCAGACCTCAGAACAGCACGTTGCTCAGAAGGAAGGGATGGTAAAGAATCCAAAACCGCATCCCGGCGTGCCAGCTCCAAATTGGCCGTGTTACAGGCGTGAGCGTGAGTCAAGTTCATAAGAGCCTGTGACAAAACGCGAAAAGGCGCCTGAGCGTCATCAAACTCCCCTGGTGGAAAATATTCAGCCAGAGCAGCGACGACATGGTCCGCGAGAGATAACATACCCAGCATCTCTTGGGACAGGCCCACCATAGACTCAACTACCGACATCGGGAGAACTGCCGACTTAGGCTTAGTCAACCCGAGGGAAGAAGAATCCTCATCCACAGTAGTCATCCCTTGGAAGACTGGTGGAGAGACGGAATCGTAAACACGAAACCGCGATGGAGGCAGAAAGGCATCAGCTCTAGAAAAGAAGGAACCCTTGAGGGCCTTAGAACGCATTTTGGCGTCTAAGCCCTGGAAGGACTCAACCACCTGAGCCGATTGCAGAGGACGCAAAGCCCCGGAGCTAGAAGGCTCAACAGGGTTACGGCGCTCCACAGTGGACCGCGGCCGGACGGTCACAGAAGGCTGGTCGGAAGGTAGAACGTCCGGCAATAAGCCAAAGACGAAATCCAAAGCCTGCCCCAAGACTGACGAGGGGGGGCCATCACCTTCAAGATACTCGTCATCCTCCGTAGCAGAGGAGACGTAGCCCAACTCGGGCTGACCAGCAGAAACCTCCTGTGAATACTGTGCAGTATCCAAGGGGCCAGGCGAGACATCTCGGCGACCGACCAAAGGAGGTTGTGCCTCAGGAGGCACAGGGAGGCCAACTTGAGGGTTGCCAGAAAGCAACCGGGTGAGCGCCAAAACGGCCTGGCGCAGGTCACCCTGAGAATCCGTCGCAGCAGATTCGCCCGACGGAGTGTCCTCCCAATGGACCCTTCTGGTAGAAGAACCCAAATCCTCAGAAGAGACCGACGGCGAACGTCGATCGGCAGACAGAATAGGAGCACGGTGAGAAGACACCGGAGGATAGTCCCGATTGTGACGCCCAGGAGCCATCACTGGCCTCTGCGAAACAGAAGGCCCTGCCTGCAAATCCTCGAAAGGGACCGACGGCACACGTCGATCGGTAGCTGGACCTAGGACACGGTGAGAAGACACTGGAGGATTGTCCCAAGAATGACAGGAACCTGTCATTGACCTCTGCGCAGCAGACGGCCCCAACTGCCTATCCTCTGAGACCGACGGCAAGCATCGATCGACACCCAGACTCGGAACACAGTGAGGAATCACCGGAGGAAGGTTCCGAGAGTGACAGCTAAGCGGGGCTGTCACTGACCGCTGCCGAACAGCAGGCCCTGGATGCCAACGTCCCAACACCATCCCGCTAGCCGGCACACTAGCAGGCGAAGGTGGAACAATAAACGATTCACTCGAGGGACGAGGAATCGCTGCCGAAGCGACCGGACGGCTCAACCGACTAGGAGCAAACCTAGCCAGATGAGACGGAGCAGACAGCAAACCCGCACAGCCTCGCCGCGAGGCTGGGGGAGGCTGAGAACACACAGACACACCAGCAGATACAGCCTCGGTCCCCCGAGACTGTAGACCATCCCCAGAGGAGATGGAAGAGCCACCATCAGACAGAATAGGATCTGGAGTAGCAACCCCCTCAACAACGGTCGACGGTGTAGGAGGCAGATCGGAGAGGGTTACCGAGCTGACCTCGGAAAAGCTCTCAACGAAAACAGACGCCTCAATAGTGACATCCGAAGACAAAGAGACCGCGGTCTCCTCATCAGGTATCACAGAACAAACACCGTCAACAGTTGCAGAGGAGCTCGCCACAGAAGTCAGATCCGAATCCTGTGTGACAGAGTCACCACGTGCACCAGCAGAAATGTCTGCAACGGCACGGCTACCCCTACCCCCGAGAACGAGGGGTTCTAGCTCTGGAAAGAACCACCTTGTTAACAGAAGCCCAAAATTTAGAGGACCAAACCCCACAGATACCACATGATTGGGCCTGAGTGCAATTGTTGCAAGTGACACATGTGGTATGGGAATCGTCCACATGTTTCACCTGCAAACAAGAGGTACAAGGAATAGTCTTAGGCATGATATAAATACAACAATCAAGCTTCCCGCCGACGGAAAACAGAACGAAGGTCGTGTTCACACGTGGGGGAAAGGCAAGATAAAGTGTGAAAAGAACAGCAATAATAATACAAATTAACATTAAATGAGAGTAATAATTTGGTAGCTTGAAAAAGGATACAATCCAGTAGCACACTAAAGACGATTAATAAGTTGTTCACGAAGAATTAATATCATAAACAGCACAAGTCACAAAAATTTCCGACCATGAACAATGGCGGAAAATAAAGGAATTGACGTCACGGTTGTTGCGCATGCGCTCGGTAAACGCAAGAGGTGTGCAGAGAGAGTACCTGTAATTTCGAGCGCTGGTCTCGCTCGACCCTTTTTTCGATCTTTTTCGTGCTTTTGCTTTCTAGTACTTTTCCAACTCGTTTGGAAAAGATTCTAAAAGCTTGAGTTAGTTCCGAAGTAGGGCTTGCACTTATGTTACAGCCAATTGTAAACAATTGTGAGTAGGTTGAAAAGAAATTATTTTTTGCATGAATAAAGTACCTACATCTATGACGCAATAATGTCACAAACCAAATTTGTGACGGGGGAGAGGGGGTAACGTGATGTGCAAATACCAAATCTTGGAAATGCTTGCCTTACGCTCAGCATCTTTATATTAATGTCATTCCACTATGATTACTGAGTATGGTGATATGATGCCTGTTTACCCACAATTTGTCTCATGAGATGTAGGATTTCAAAAATGACCATGTTTGGCATCCATTATTGGACACACTGTGGATAAAATCAAAATATTTTTATCATTTATGATAATGATACATTACATTCTACTATACTATTCAGTCCATTACTGGTGTTCTGCTAATTCACAGCCCAGAGATTGTAGGCCAAAATGTTTTATTTTCAGGCCTATTTTTGTTTTGGAAAATTTTGGAAGAAAAAATAATTTTGGTGAACTTTTGTTACCAGATGGTTATGGAAAAAGGTATTTATGATAAATCTGTGAAAATGTCAGGTCATTAGCCCATTTGGACCAGCAGATATTGGTCAATGAAAATTTGGGTTGGTTATGCAAGAGTGTATTTATGACAAATCTGTGAAAATTTCAGGTCATTAGCCCATTCAGACAAGGAGATATTGGTCAATGAAAATCTGGCCATTTTGGACACATTGTGGATAAAATCAATTTTTTTGGTTGCATTTATGATAATGAGAAATTACATTCTTACCATTCAGTCCATTACTGGTGTTCTGCTAATTTACAGTGCCGAAATTGTAAGCCAAAATATTCGATTTTCAGGCATATTCTTGATATTTTGGAACATTTTGGCAGAAAAAATAATTTTGGTGAACTTTCGTTACCAGTTGGTTATGGAAAAGTGTATTTATGATAAATCTGTGAAAATTACAGGTCATTAGCCCATTTGGACTAGCAGATATTGCTCAATGAAACTTTGGGTGTTTTGGGGTGAGTTTTAGCAGAGGAAAGTTAACGCCCAAAAGTCAAAAGCTTATTGTCAAGACAAAGTATATCCGTCTGTGACCTTGCAAAGTTTTAACAAAATCTATCAGAGCATTCTTGAGAATCCCGCTCTTGTCAAGTGTTTGAAAAGGAGAAAGAAAAAAAAAATTTCCTGCACAATAACAAATGTCTTCTTTTGAGGAAAAGCCAAATAAATTTTTTTTTTCCATACAAAAAAAAATGTCTTTTCCTTTTAGGAAAAGCCAAAAAATAATATTTTTTTCTCCACACAATAACAAATGTCTTTCCTTTTAGGGAAAGCCAAAATATTCCGGAAATTCCATTTCATCAAATACAGGATTGGTCTATTTGAATTAGGTATTGGCTTGCTAATTCCTCTTCTAATGTTAGAAAAAAGGTATTGAATTCTCTAGAAATTTAGATGGGTCCACATATTTCGTTATCATTCGGAGTGAGAAAGGATGGAAGTTTATGCCTCCTTTTGGACTTATTTATACTGCCATTCAGAAATTTATAGGTAGCCTGCATATTGTGTCAAATATCTTTTTATAACAGAATGATTTACCCTATGATATCTCCCACAATAATTTTTATAATTTAGCTTATTTCTCTCAAAGTGCATTTCCTTTTAGTGTGGGATGAATTAAAGTCCTTTGGTCATCCAGTACTGTTGCTTTGGACTATTTTTCTGGGTTTGGACTGGATTAATGGACAAGCATTCTTGAACGCATGCAAGTAACTGTAGATAAATTTGTTGTAATTCAGCATTTCTAAATATTTATTTATTTATTTATTGGTGTTTAAGGTCACATACTTATGCACAATGGCTAATTGTGACCGTGACAGTTTTACGGGTGGAGGAAGCCGGAGTACCCAGAGAGAACCACCAAGCAACGACGAGCAGCTGTCAGCTCTCCAACATCGTAACTCTGAACTCTGCACCGCAGCACAGGCAGGGTAGATTGGTTGAAGACATGCGCACCATCGACGTGCCGTACGCCTCAGTACACAGCGTCACCGTGCCCCCATGTAGGCAATCGGGGTGAAGTGTCTTGCCCAAGGACACAACGCGGTTGCCGCAGGTGGGAGCATTTCTAAATAAAATGTACGAAAGTGATCTGACACATCAGTCAATACTCTACCAAAGAATGGAGTGCAATGTGTATTATTCAAAACAATTTGGTCAATGATAGTGGCTGAATGAGGAGGTTGTTACTCTTGTTGGTTTCAAAATGGAAGGTAAAACCCATGGCTAAACATCAGGTCAAATAATTCTCCATTTTTCGGACGAGAATCCAATTTGGAAGATCATTATTGAGGTCTCCCATGATGTTGGCTAATATTTTTTCTTTATTGGAAGTGTTACTAGAAGATTGAACCTAGATGGAAACAGGTCAATATCCGCCTTGGGAGGGGTATTTGGTCTATCGATAACTCTGAATATTCTCTTAGATTTAATTAATTCTATGAAAAGTGATTAAAAGATGTGCTGGATGAACACAGACAGTTCACGTCAAGTTTCATATTTAATATCCCCCTTAATGAAAAGCCCTATTCCACCTCTGCAGTTACCATTTTCAGATAGATTAAAATTCTTTGACGTATCATGAGATTAACATTCCTAGTGAAACCCATGACAACGCAGACTTGAATAATTTTTCAAGTACACATGGTCCACGGTATTTCAGTTTTAATAGAAAATCATGGTTTGAGTGTTGGCATCTTCCATAGGCACGTGGAAAAGTGCCATTTCATGACGACTTACTGTATGTGAATTCTTTGATGTATTGTGAGGCCACTCTTTGAAATAAAACCTTTTTTACAAATCTCACATTTGAATGGTTTTTCACCAGTGTGGCCGATTTGATGACGAAGGAGAGTCCGCTTGTCACTATACATATTGCTACAAACCTCACACTTGAATGGTTTTTCTCCTGTGTGAACATTTATATGCCTGGTGAGATGACAGGATTCACTGAAAACTTTGTTACAGATCTCACATTTGAATGGTTTTTCACCTGTGTGAGTTCTTTTATGTTTAGTAAGATCACCATTCTGATAAAAGCCTTTGTTACAAATCTCACACTTGAATGGTTTTTCACGTTTGTGAATTCTTCGATGTTGTTTGAGACTGACATTGCAAGAGAATTGTTTGTTACAAATCTCGCATGTGAATGTTTTTTCATGAGTATGGATGATTAGATGACGCGTGAGATGTCGCTTCAGGCTGAATACTTTGTTACAAATCGAACATTTAAAGGGTTTTTCACCTGTGTGAGTTTTTTGATGTACTGTAAGATCACCATTCAGACGAAAGCCTCTGTTACAAATCTCACACTTGAATAGTTTTTCACCTTTGTGAATTCCTTGATGACGAGTGAGAGACTGCTTGTCAACGAATGTTTTGTTACAAACCTCACAGTTGAATGGGGTTTCTCCTGTGTGAATTCTTATATGCCTGGCGAGATAATTGGATATACGGAAAACCTTGTCACAAATCTCACATTTGAATGGTTTTTCACCAGTATGGATGCTTAGATGATGAGTGAGATTCCGCTTCCATCTGAACATTTTGTTACAAACCTCACATTTGAATGGTTTTTCAACAGTATGGATGCTTAGATGACGAGTAAGATACCGCTTCTGAGTGAACCCTTTGTTACAAACCCCACATTTGAATGGTTTTTCACCTGTGTGAAGAATTAGGTGATTGTGAAGAGAGTTCTTTGTAACAAATGTTTTGTCACAAAGGCCACACCTGAATGGATTTACACCAAGGTGTGATTGCATGTGAATTCTGAGATTGTTTTTATTTTGGAAACTTTTGTTACAAATATCACACTTGACTGACTGTTCACCTGTGTGAACTTTGAGATGACTACAAAGATATTTCTTTGAGACAAAGGCTTTGCCACAAACTCCACAAATAAATGGTTTTTCACCGCTGTGCAGTAATAAGTGATTATGGAATGATTTCTCTGTGACAAATGCTTTGTCACAAACATCACAAGTGAATGGATATAAACTGGAGTGTAATCGTACATGAATTCCAAGAAAGATTTTACTCATGAAACCTTTGTTACAAATGACACATTTGAATGGGTTTTCATCTGTGTGAAGTTTGAGATGATGAATAAGATGCTGCTTTGAGTTAAAAGCTTTATCACAGACACTACAAATAAAGGTTTTTTCTTTCAAATTCTTTTCCTCCTTGGAAGCTTTGTCATCGATATCATAAGTGCAGGATTTTTCATCTGTATTTACCACATGACCACTGAAGTGGCAAGTCCTGAGATTTTGCTTTTTGTGAGAAACAGGAACCTGGGTGGTCTTTACAGACATTAATCTCGGCTGTAGGTTCACATTCTTGTATTCTGTCATATCCACATATCAAACATCTACTAATACCATAAAACCTGTGAATGAATGAAGTAAGTCAATACTGAACTCTTCTCTCCTTTTGATAGAATCAAATATCTATTTTCAAATAACTCCTCCATTTTCTTGATTCTCCTCTGCTCATAGAGACCTGCTGTATTTGTATCCATTTCAAATACAAATTTTGATCTCAGTTTCATGAATAAGGTTTCTAGTTGATGCAGGGAGGCCCCATCAATATGTATCTTCATACTCTATTCATTTGAAAATTCTAAAAAATAAAATATAACTACAGTTTATTGATGTTCTGGCTTGATAAATATAGCGTGTGTTGTTTTCCATTACGAATAACACAAGGCTCAAGGTGAGCCTAATATGCATAACTGTGATCAATAGAACTAAAGTGACCCATGCATATGTGTGATTTCAGGAAGTAGAGCATAATTGCGGATTCTAGCCCACAAAGGCCTTAGGAAACTTTTCACGATTTTTGAGGGTTTTTTCTCGAGAAACATACTGGCCCAATATGGACTTCTCGCTAAGTGGGTTAGTATGTCAACATTTCCAAGTCAGAAATTGGATGGAAGAAAACAAGGGCAATGAGTTGGCACAGCCAACAGATGCTCCCCAAATGCCATGGGAGGGTGCTATACCTGCCCCCATTACCGTACCCCTAGACCAAGCATGAGTTTCTAGTCATTTGCCTTTTTTGATATTGTAACATCTCATGTCAGTTGTAAATAGTCATAAAATGTAGTTTTGTAAAATAGTAATTATTCAAATAGGAGTTCCATACACAAAGGTTTATCTAATATTAATTTATAAAATTTAGTAATTAACAATTAATTTATATTAATCAAAGTAAATAATCAGCAGTAAAGTCAGGTAAAAATTAAAATTTTATAGTAAATTTCCTTTCTTATTATACCTACCACAATTGTTTACAACAGGCTTGCACTACAGTGGAAGACCCTAACTCAGAAAATATACTCTCTATTTTGATCTTTCCCAAGGGATTTGGGAAAGAAAAGTGGTGCAAAAGCACCAATAAAAAATAAGCCAAAACTGGGTCGAGTGATGCTCTTCTCCAAGTATATAATTAAACTTTTTTTCGGTTCATGTGTTTTCAGATAGAACGATTGGCTCACACGATTCTGTTTTTTCTTTTCGTAACTCAATGAACCGAAAAAAACACAATTAGGTCGCCCCCAGCCACACCCCTAAAATACCAGTCTTCGGAGTTGCAACATGGTGTCAAATCAATAGAAGTCAGAACACTGGCACGTTCAAAATCTGAAAAAGAAAAATAAATTTATATCACTAATTTATCACCATGAAATTATTTATAAAATATTTAAATGACCATGGTGGGTCAATTTTTCTTTTTCTCCACAACTGTATTTATTTGACATTTCAATTCTTACGCACACTGGGTAATCGTCTGCGTTCATCGTTTTTCCCAAATCGATTGTAAACAATGGCTGGTCACGACGAATACGGCAATTTTGACATTGCTAATTTGAATGAAATTTTTGGAAATCAAAATGATTTTATATTTATATCTAACTCCACTTTTACAAACTGTGTTTTTCAGTTCTCAGGAAATGGTCAAAACCAAAATACAATGTA
Organism: Pictodentalium vernedei; assembly: GCA_031216915.1. NCBI lineage: Eukaryota > Metazoa > Mollusca > Scaphopoda > Dentaliida > Dentaliidae > Pictodentalium > Pictodentalium vernedei. Next base: position 437,171,349 of record CM062293.1, read on the forward strand.
ATACTGATGGCCTACTTCCACCTACCACGGAATGTAACTTTTACGTGAAGTGAACAGTTGAATGAAATTTGAGGGAGGGGTGGCTTATGATGTTTTCTTTGCATTACGTAATTCATTGGTCAAAAAAAAATTTAATGACATAAGTGCATTTGACTTGGAAAGTGTGTCAATTGCTACCTGCATTTCAATAATATGCACCCTCTTTTATGCCAGAAAAATAATATGTCTACCAGTTTTAGTTTTTAAGTCTTTGTTCGCTGAAGTAGAGGACGATGAACACTATTTATTTATTTGGGTCACGAACGTTTCATTATAAGGAATGATCGTTTCTTTTTGTCTAATTATTTCTTGAGTTATGAACCCCAAAAAAACAAAGTCCAAACATCGCGTAAATGGGCTACGCCCATTTACACAGTTTGGACTTTGTTTTTTGGGGTTCATAACTCAAGAAATAGACAAAAAGAAACGATCATTCCTTAAATCAACCTATATTTATATTTATTGTTGTTTAAGGTCACATACTTCTGCACAATGGCTAATCATGACCAAAACACAGAGATAAAGTCAAGGTCAGTCAATCGTTTATACCCCATGTTGCCTATTTTAGAGGACTCGCACCCCAAGCATTAGTGACTGGGTCCTATTTTACCAGTGAAACAGAGCTTGTTTACCACAGTAAACAAGCACTGCTTCACTTCCCGGGGTTCCCACGGGGGTCTTATCAACCTACCTTACAGTTGTTTACTACAGGCTGAATAGACACAAGGATGAGGGAATCACATAACAAACCCCCACATAATCCAACTGCAATGGAACCGTGGACAGAGGAAGAGATCCCTAGGCCTATCAAACCATAGCATCACAATCATTAGTAAAAGATAATGAGAGAAGAGGCATATGGTTCTGTGTGATGCACAGACAGAAAGGACAGTAACAGCTCAGAGCTGGAAGTGACCTTGTAAGAAGCCTAATGGCTCCTGCAACTTATGCAGATAGACGGTGGAGAAAGTAGAAGCATTTCTCCAGTAAGTTACCTGCATAACATCTGACCACTTGACGGAGTTAGCATAAGCCCAAGAGGTAGACAATGCAAGCACCTCGTGGGCAGAAATACGATTGGTAATACAGTCGCTAGACGAGCGTAAGCCATGCGAATAGCAAGACAAATCCATCGAAAAATGGATTGAGGAGAGAACTTTTGCTGACCAGGAATAAAAGACAGAAAAATTGTTTCCTGCCTTTCCTAATGAACTGCGTTCAATTGAGATAAATGCGAATTGCACGAACCGGACAGAGCAAAGGGCGGTTACCCTCAGCTGAAGGAAGAGCCCTGATACAGATAGAGGTGGAGTCGTTTCTGGTGTCTGATTCGTGGCCAGAAAGGAGCAATCAGTGGTAAACGTAACACTGTTGAGAGAGCTCCTGAAAAAGGCCGGGTCAACTGAGAGGGCGCGAAGCTCACTAACCCATCTGGCTGAGGCAAAGGCCATCAGAAAAGCCATCTTGTATGTCAGAAAACTCATATCCACCTGGGATAAAGGTTCGAACAGCGCGAGCAGTAGAAGATCCCGAGCCAATTCGTACATGGGAACTGAGTGTGTGCTGCCCTTGTTCCGAATGTAAACAATCACTGTCAAATTTTCGGACAACAGAAAGACCTGGAGATTTGAAACTTGGGGGGATCCACTGCCGGAAACTCAGAAGAAGAGCAAGAAGCTCCTTCTGGTTGATGTGAAGAGCTGCTTGATCCTGGTCCCATGCCCCATGACGGGAAAGACCTAGAGGATCCAATGTTGCACCCCATCCGACATCGCTGGCGTCTGCCGTCAGAACACGATCAGACATGGGTAAGTCCAACGGAACCTCCTGCATAATCCACTGAACATCCAGGAGAGAAGGTGATGATGAAAAGACTCTGTTAACTGAAGCACCAGATCCAGAGGATCGACATTCGGTCTTCAACAACTGTGCAGAAAGTGTTGGAAAGGTCCGACATGCAGCCGACTTTGAAGAATGAGATCCGTCACCGAACCGCAGAGACCGAGCAGTCAGAGCAGGGCTTATATTTCGACGAGAATCCGAGAAACGATTCGCACAAAGATTCGCGCAATAAAACCAACGAGAATCCATGTAGATTCTCGCTGCACCTCTGCTAGGATTCGCGAGAAAAGAACTGAGTCAATTTAACCCTTTATCTAACACAGTGGCAACAAATTAACCAATAGAAGTCTAACATGACCTGAAATATCCTGACACTTTGTCAATAAAATTGCACAAATATGGCTGTCATTGGAACCGGCTCATTGAGCCGGTTCCAACGACAGCCATATTTGTAATGTTTTAATGGTAAATATTGTTCATTTAATTATTTTATCATTTATTTATTATTTATTGTTTAAAGATTATCAAATTTAGTTTTAAAAATTACAAAGGTGTGTTAGGTAAAAGGTTATCATGTGTTATCAGTATACAACAGTGGTTGAACCATGGAGGCGTCATGGGATCCTGGGACACTCATAGTGGGTATGGATTCTCGCAACCATTTTCACGAGAATCCAAATGGATTCTCACAAATTTAGACGAAATATAAGCTCTTCGGAGAATACTCCGAGCTGTCGCGGACGTGGACTGGGACAGAGTCAGAGCAAAAGCTGAGAGAATCACAGCCCTTGCCCAGGGAACTGCCACCATAATCAGCTGAGTACAGGAAGTCCATCCCCAGATGACAAAACGACTGAGATGGGACCAGGTCCGACTTCTCATTAACCCTTTACCCAATGTAACGGCCAAAACCGGCCAGCGCGATTCTCAAAAATCGCCAATTAATTTTCATTATTTTTTTCATTTTTTGTCTCAAAAACATAGGTTATGACCCCTCATTAGAACGAGCTCGTCGAGCTCGTTCCAATGAGGGGTCATAACCTATGTTTTTGAGACAAAAAATGAAAAAAAGTAGTTATTCAAGAATTTTTTTTGCACGTGTCGTCTGCTTTTCATGTTAGGTAAAGGGTTAACTCTGAACCCTAGCGATGTGAGCAGGCTCAACAGTGTGTCAACATCTGACTCCAGAAAGGCAGCATTGAAATGCCTCTGGAGGATATCGTCTAGATATGCCGGAGTAGTCACCCTAGACTGTGAGCGATGGAAGGCTATCACATGCGACATCAGTCGGGTGAAGGCCCAAGGAGCCAGGTTGAGGCCGAAACGCATGGCCTTGAACTGGTAAACTCGCCCCAGAAAAGCGAACCTGAGATACTTTTGCGATGTCCGATGAATCGGAACGTGAAAGTAAGCATCTCGCAGGTCGATGCTGGAAGCGAAATCTCCCTGGTGAATGGATCAGCAAACTGACCTGAAAGGCTCCACGTTGAACTTGGGAGCAATGATAGACTGGTTCAGGATACTCAGATTGATAACCGGTCTGAGTCGGCCGTCCTTCTTCGGCACCAAGAACAGGCGGGAATAAAATCCCACTAAATGAATGTTCTTGACGACCTCGATCGCCCCCTTTGACTGGAGATTGTCTGTCTCCGTGATCAAAAGCTCACGATGTGAAACGTCTGAAGGAACTTGAGTCGGAAGAGGCACTCTCGACAGAGTGGAGTGCCTCCGGAAGAATATTCGCAGCCCGGACCGAACAACATCAAACACCCAAGGATCAGATGTGATTGTGGCCCAATGGTCTGCAAATTCTGATATCCTCCCTCCAACCTGGGACGAATCGAGGTCAGGAACTTCATTTTGAGCCCTAGCGAGGCCTGCGAGAGGAGAAACCACCTCAGGAAGGGAAGAGTTTGTGTCCAACACAGCGTCCTGGCGAACTAATTCCAAGTTAGCCGTGTTACAGCCATGCATGTGAGTAAGATGCATGAGCGCCTTGGACAGCACACGCAAAGGAGCCTGTATGTTGTCAAAACTTATCTGGAGGCAGATAAGCAGCTAAAGCAGGGACGATGTGATCTGAGAGAGAAAACATGCCCAGCATCTCTCTCAATAAGCCCAACAGGGACTCGAAAGTTGCAATAGGAATAACAGCTGACTTGGGCTTGGAAAGCCCGAGGGAGGTGGAGTCCTGATCCAAGACTGTCAAAGTCTGGCAGACTGACGGATTGGCAGAATCATAGGAAAGATAATGCACTGGAGGCAAAAAAGTGTCAACCCTGGTGAATTACGAAGTCTTCATAGCCTTGGAACTCAGTATAGAGTCCAAAGCTGTAAATGCTTCAACCACCTGTACCGACTGGCACGGTCAAAGGCGCCCAGAAGCGGGTTGCTCCACAGGCTGTAGAAGCGTGACCGATGATCGTGGCCTGGCTGACACTGTTGGCTGGTTTGACGGTTTGAGATCTGGCAGGAACCCAAACACAAAGTCAAGAGCTGCCCTCAAGTCAGAAGACTGTTGGCTCTCGACGTCAGGTATGTCTGACTCATCCCCTGAGCCGGAAGACACATAGCCCATCATGGGCAAACCAGCTGACACCTCCCATGGTGTAGGCACACCCGAGGAAAAAGAAAGTGGCCTGCTTCCAATCCCGGGAGGCGACGCTACAGGGGGCACCTCAAAACCACTATTGGCCTCGCTGGAAGCAATGGGAAGGCTCTTGGAAAGAACCTGCATGATCAAGGAGAGGGCCTCCGTCAGCTCACATCCTGTGTCGGCCGGTTCGAAGTGGGAATGAATCGTCAAAGTGGCTTCACTCCTGACCCTTTTAACCAGCGAAGGGTCACAATCCTCAAATTCACCCAACGTGGGGCAATGGATGGCAGCCGAAACATCTGAAGGCAGATGTGTATAGGGGTATGACATACCCCGAGGATCTACAGAGCGAGAACTCAGGAGAGTCAATGCAGACCTCTGAGGGACAGAAGGTTGAGGCTGCACAAAAGGCTGCAAAACTGGCCATGGGACCAGAGTGCGTGGACGAAAATGCCACGGAGTTCATGGTGGCCTCACCATGAACATCCGAATCCAATGAAAAAACAGCGGTGCTCGACGGCTGAGAGACCACACCAGAGGATTTGGCCGGCAGCCCCTTCGGACTTCGCAGAGTTCAAGTCAGGGAAAGCTGAGGCCGATATCCCACGTCCACACTACCAGACATCTCTGCAGGCCCCTGCAGGGATAAAACTACTGTGCTCAACGGCTGAGAGGCCACAGTAGAGGGTTCGGTCGGCAGCCCCTTCCGACTTCGCTGAGTTGAAGTCAGGGAAGGCTGAGGCCGATACCCCACGTTCACACTACCAGACATCACTGCAGACCCCTGCAGGGATAAGCCAAGGCCAGCTGAAATGGTGACCGATGACACTGCAGACGGAACAGCAGATACAACGGGAGCTGTTGAGACTGGTGGAAAAGGGGAGAGAGCAACCGAGCTTGGCTCAGACAACTCAACAGCTCCTGCAGTATCTACCACAGTAAAAGACTGCACATCCCCCATGGCGGGGGTATAACTCTCACCAGATGTGGTCGTGTCGGGAGGCCCCAAACAACAGCATCTCCCCCCCCCTCGGGTTCGGGAGGAACGGCCACGAGAATGCACCACAAGCTTGGGCAAAAGGCATTGCCCTCAAGGAACAGTACTGGGCATAACAGAGGTTAGAGCAGTAGAAGAGAAAAGGTGAACTCAGCAGATGTAGAAAGTAGGAGAACACCCCCAACTACGTGAGAAATGTGGAAGAAAAAGGACCAGCGGAAACACAACTGAACCCAGGCGGGCGACAGGGACCCAAAAACAGAAATTTTGCCCTCAACAGAGAGGAGAAATCCTGTCCATACAGCCCCCCATTGACACCTAACTCCAATAATAATAATAATAATATCCAAAAGGATAACATAAATTTATCAAGCGAAAAATTTTATGTCCGAACCGCATGGTATGCAAAAGTAAAACAGGGAGAATATATAAAATACAATGAAAATGTGGTTGAAAATAATAACGAGAATATATAAAACAGAGTCCTGTTATACGATCCTCAGATCCATAATTCCATTCACAGGTAACCATTATCAACAAATTGAATTATCACTGTTTCTGAATGCAAATGGAGGTCCAGCCACGCGGGCGGACGAAACAAGAATAATTCATTAGTTACTGCCTGTGCACTGGTTTACCGGAAGCTGTGGATATGTACTTGGAGAAGAGCATCCCCTACTGGGTGCGTGTCCGTAGCACTTTACCCAGTTTTGGCTTATTTTTTTATTGGTGCTTTTGCACCACTTTACTTTCCCAAATCCCTTGGGAAAGATCCAAATAGAGAATATATTTCCGGAGTTAGGGCCTTCCACTGTAGTGCAAGCCTGTAGTAAACAACTGTAAGGTAGGTTGATAAGAAATAAAAGTTAAGAACATAATTTATTTATAAAATGGTAATTAATTAAGTGAAAAATTAACGTAAGTTTAAATAACAATTAAATTTGGTAATTTAGTAGAGTGCCGAACCCCTTGCCCAAAGCCATTCTTCATTTTGGTATTTCATCGTTTTGCCACTACATACAAACTTTTGTAGGATTTCACACTTTTATTTATATTAACGTCAATTAAATGTGAAGCAAGTAAGTTTCAAACTTTTTACCTTTAGTGCACCGTTCGTTATGGCTAGGGTTGATAATGTGTTAATATTTGACAAAATGGACATTGCAAGATCATTTTTAGCACAAAGTTTACTTCTGTCAACCAGTACTACGCAAGGTATTATGGGACTCATACTAAATTTAGCTACGTTTCTCCATAGTCATGGTTATTTTCCCACATTCTGACCTCTGAAATTGGAAGGTGTTTTACTACATGTACGTCCAACCCATCCACTTTTTCATTGGCCCTTTTGGAAGGTGAAGACACATCCAAGCGACATTCAGAAGCTCATTGGCTGAACTGGAGATGGAGGTACATGTACTTTCTGGAGGTCAGGTGTTTAAAAGGAGATGCTCAGTCCTGTTGAGTTTGAGGGATGCTGGGAGGCTGAACACTCATGTTAGACGTCGTTTACGACGAACACAGTATTTATTTATTTTATTGATAAGATAGAAATATAATAGCTTCAAGTCTAATGCATTATAACAACCACTCGAGTGAATTAGTACAGAAATAATTTTTGAAACAACATCTGTCACATCATTATTTTATTTCCACTGAGATCTTCAGAGAATCCAACCATGTTACCAATGCCCTTTTTTATTAATAAATGACCTGTGTTCCTTGTACATGTACTTCCTCTTCAGAGTTATAGATGTACATGTATACATGTATCTTATTAGCTGTTCTACACAGTGCAGTGTAGTTGATACAAACATTCCGGTAGTTCGGATACAAACTATGTACATATTTGTGCATTTACCCTAACTGAGCTTCTAGAGCTTGACTCATTGTGATTGGGGTATTTTCACATTGACTAACTTTTTGTTGGCACGTTCTCATCTCTTGCAAACTTGAGCCTGTTCACCCATCTCTTGCTCACATTTTATGTAGCCCATAGGGAATGGGCTAAACACTGAAGAGGTACTATAATCGGGTATTAACTACCGGTGGCCCACATTTACAGAGATCAAGAATAACAATATTTAACAGAATGAAGAAACTAAAACATACACTCCAGTTACTCAAGAATAACAGCATTTAATGGAAAGAAGAAACTGAATCTTACACTCCAGCTACATGTAATTGTCGCCGGTGGTAACAACCACCATGTGACACAGTGACCCAACACTATTGGTGACTCAATAACCTATATATTGAACTAGCATATCTTCCAATGATGCTATATCTGAAATATGAAAGCCTTTGGACCAGTTTTAACCCACAGAGTTAAAAAATGCTGACTGAGCACTTTTTCAAAGTCCCGAAAAAGTACCCTATGATAAAACCGATAGCAATTTTTTTTTACTATTCCATTCTGTTGGTCCTAAGGAAGCTTCACACCAAATAAATCTTCTCAGTGCTGTGTAGTTTTAGAGATACGGGCATTTCAATTTTTTTCTATTTTTAGCTCCTGCGTTTCCCATGGGGTGACAGGAAAATTTTTGGGGGCATAAATTAACTACTTATGTCCCAATAAAACCTCATGTCAAATTTGGTTCAAATCAGCCTCTCAGTTTGGAAAGTAGAAATTTTGGACGGGGCCAAAATTCTTGCCCCTCCCATAACGATGGCAAATATAGGCTAATAGCCCCTAGAACTTCTCTTGAACAAATCTGAGTCTACACCTCAAAAGGAAGCTGCACACCTTATATCAAGTCTCTGCTACTGCTGGTTCATGAGAAGAAGATTTTTTAAGATTTAGGCTCACTTTTTGGGCGAGGCCCTACCAAGGGTGGGTCAACTTGATTTGAACAAATTTGAATTGACATGTGATAGGGAACATGCACACCAGATTTGGTTCAATTTGGTTGAGTAGTTTGTGAGAAGTCGATAATGTAATGTTAACGCCGGATGGATGGATGACGGATGGAAAGTGATTAATAAAGCTCCCCTTGAGCTTCGCTCAGGTGAGCTAAAAAGTTTAAAACTGCCCAGAGGTGTCCAGTAAACAAGGGTATATTATGCAATTACAGTTCTGTTCAAAATGAAGGAAAAACAGTTATTTCTACATTTGAGAATTCAAGTAGCACAACAACACAAATTGCCCTCATGGAGAACAAACCTCCTGTACATGTACATCTCACCAACACCACATGTTATTCAAATAACAGGCTTAAAAAGGATATTTCACATTATTTTCACCATCACACCTGCAAAAATAAAGAAAACTCCCTGTTTCATTCCTGTTTCTAGTATCCCAGCATGTTGACAGCCACATCAGCAAATTGCTTTGGACAGGAGGGGTTAAAGTCTGACACTGGACAACAGGAGACTTGTGTTGACTAAATGTGAGGTGTGGGTTAGCTGGCAAGTGGAAATCTATGACAAATTTGATTTATTATGCTTCAAAGTGACAATTAGCTTCATTCAAGTGCTTGCCAGAGGGGGTTAAAAGAGACTTATGTGAGTTTAAAAAAAGGTTCCGCATGTAGTGACTGTAAATAGTTCAAAATGCATATTTGAGGTAAGAAAAAAAAATGCCTAATTGGGGGGGGGAGGGGGGGGGGGGGGGTAATTTCTGTCTGGATTTTCAACCACAAACTTGAACAAAAAAAACATTTTTGACAAAAGGAAAAAAAAAGGTTCTGTATGTAGTGACTGTAAGTAGTTCAAAATGCATATTGGAGGAAATAAAAAAAAATAAAATGCCTAATTGGGGGAGGGGGGGGGGGGGGAGAGAGGGGTGATGCTTGTCTGGGTTTTTAACCAAAACTGTAAACAAGCATTTTTGACGAAAGGAAAAAAAAGTGCCTAATTGACCCCGGGGGGGGGGGGGGGGGGGGGGGGGGGGGGGGGGGGGTACGTAAGTTTAAAAAAAGGTTCCACATGTAGTGACTGTAAATAGTTCAAAATGCATGTTGGAGAAAAGTAGAAAAAAAAGCCTAATTGGGGGTGGGGGTGGGGGTAGGGGGTGGTGGTGTTTGTTTGGGTTTTTCACCACAAACTTGGAGTCACCCTACCAAGCTACAATGGAATCCCTTCATAATTATGGCCTGTGGAATATTCTAAAGGTTTTCAGGCTTCGGGCCTCTGTTGCCATCACAGTTGCCCAAAAGGGGACGTTCTCATCTAGACATTATATGAAGTCAACCTATCATGTTTCAATGAAATCCCTCCATAAATATGACCTGTAGACTGTGCTAAAGGTAATCGGGCTTCGAGCCCCTGTTACCGTCAGCTGCCCAAAAGGGGACGTTCTCATGTAGACATTATATGAAGTCAACCTATCAAGTTACAATGAAATCCCTCCATAAATATGACGTGTAGACTGTGCCAAAGGTTTTCGGGCTTTGGGCTCGGGCAGCCATCATGGTTGAATGATCGCAACCAAAAGGGGAATTCTCATCTGGGCATCATGTGGATTGATCCTACGAAGTTACAATGAAATCCCTTCATAAATATGACTGTAGACTGTGCTGAAGGTTTTCGGGTTTCGGGCACCTGTAGCCCTCAAAGTTGCCCAATCACGTCCAAAAGGGGACTTTCTCATGTTGACATTATATGAAGTCAACCTATCAAGTTACAATGAAATCCCTCCATAAATATGACCTGTAGACTGTGCTAAAGGTTTTCGGGTTTTGGGCTCGGGCAGTTGTGATGGTTGATAGATCATGCCCAAATGGGGAAATTCTTATCTAGATATCATACGGAGTCATCATATCAAGTTACAATGAAATGTATGCATATTAAACATGACCTGCAGACTGTGCTAAAAGTTTTTGGGTTTTGGGCTTGGGCAGCCATCACGGTTGACAGATCATCATGCCCAAACAGGGACGTTCTTATCTAGGCATTATACATAGGCATTCTATGCAGTTGCAATGAACTCCCTTCATAAATACGACCTGTAGACTGTGCTAATGGTTTTCGGGTTTTGGGCTCGGGCAGCCATAGCGGTTGACCGATCACGACCAAAAGGGGACGTTCTCATGAAGACATGACCTAAAACCTGCATATGAAATGTCCTGATGATCAGACAAGAACTACCGGGTATAGCCTGTACTTGAATGTTGAATAAAAAACTTTAACCACAAAGTTTAACCAAAACTCCAAATTTCAACTAAACAGGAAAAGAAAAAAAAAAAAAAAAAAAAAAAAAAAACCCACTTGAACCTTCAGTAAAAACTTTAACCACAAACTTTAACCAAAAACTCTAAATGTTAACAGATGGACAGACAGACGGACGGACGGATGGACAAAAGTCATTACTATACCCCATACTGTAAACAGCCGGGCTAAAAATGGTCATCAGTGAATTCCACTTCCAACAAAGGAGATTATGTTTATCATATAGGGATATATTGGGTGCTGTGCGTGTCTGAAAACAGCCCATTTCAACAAAATTAACATGCTTGGGTTAATAAATGCTCACCGGAATATTCTGTTCATGCAACTTGTAATGTCAAACAAAGACCTGCGAGTCGTCAATTTTTCTTGAAAACCTACAAGATGTTTTTAGAGAAATCCACAGAAAATGGAAATTTTTAACCAGCCCAAAACGGGTTAACGCTTGGTTATCTGAATACCCTTATTACTTACAAAAAAGATCCACGGTGAATCCCACTTCCAATAAATGAAGTTATGTTTATCTTTTGGGTATCGTTTGGATGCTTCATGGGTCCAAAAACAGCCCATTTCATCAACATTTTGATGTTTGACAGTCTGTGGAGGGTTAACATATGCATTGCCTAATATCTCTTGTATATGAATGGTGTGTCACAGACAGGTCTAACAATGATGATCATTTCAAAAAAATCTGCAAGATGTGTTTTGAGAAAGTGCCTTTAACCCTAGTTTTGACAGTTTTTTACCAATTCTGGCGAATTAAGGGTTAAATCGAAAATTCTGCTTTTGTTACATTTTTAGATTTTGTGCCCCTCTATGCATGTGCCAAATTTTGTGAAAATCAGTTTGAAAATGGCTTATGAATCGTACAGACAAAATGTGTGAAAAAAATACCCCCCCCAAAAAAATGAAAGTGTCAATGACACTGTAGCTCAACATGTCAAGACATGTACATATATAGTATGTGACACAGCAATGACAAACATCTAGGTAATGACCTGATAACAAAGGTACATATAAAGTATTGTAACGGTCTGCACATAAATACTGACCGTAGCCTGTAACAAATGTATAGGTAAAGTATTGTAAAGGTGGGTGACAGTCAGATGCTAAACTAGAAAAGAAATCTTTGAGTCCCAGAGTCGGTCTGACTGAACCCCAAAATATTTGTTCTCATAGCAGTGATAACAAAGGCACCCCAAAACACACTCGTTCCTGTCCCAAGGTGAAAACAAAGGTACCCAAGAAGTTTTGTGAAGATCAGTTCATAAATACGAGCTGTACAGAAGTTGTGACAAAAAACTGATTGGACCTAATTTCGGTACAAAATGGCCACTGGCAGCCATCTTGAATTTTGGACCGCACTCAGAAACACTTGTTCTTGCCCCAAGGTGATAACAAAGGTACCCAAGAAGTTTCGTGAAGATCGGTTGATAAATACAGCCTCTAGCCTGAGCCGTATTGACATGTGCACTTACAGTGTATAGGTAGCACTAAATGAATCAAAATTCATCTAATTTGCATAATTTCTGCACACGAAAAAAACCCATACTGTATGTGATGTATTCTATTTTACTAAACATTCATACAAAAATTTATTCAAATCAGAACTTTCATACAGAAGTTCTGTACAAAGACTGACTTCACTAATTCTGGTACAAAATGGCTGCTGGTGGCCATCTTGAATTTCGGACCACACCCCAAAACACTCGTTCTCATCCCACGGTGATAACAAAGGTACCCAAGAAGTTTCGTTAAGATTGGTTCATAAATGCAGCCGCTAGCCCAAGCCATATTGGTATTTGCACTGACAGTGCTGAAAGTAACACTAAATAAATCAAAGTTAGTCTAATTTGCATAATTTAAGCACGAGAAAAAAACCTGTATGATATGTGATGTATCTCATGGTACTAAACATTCATACAAAAAATTATTCAAATCAGAGCTTTCATATGGAAGTTCTGTACAAAAAACAGATTTCTGCATCGTCGGTACAAAATGGTGGCTGGCAGCCATCTTGAATTTTGGACCACACTCAGAAACACTCGTTCTCGTCCCAAGGTGATAACAGAGGTACCCAAGAAGTTTCGTGAAGATCGGTTGATAGTTACAGCCTCTAGCCTGAGCCGTATTGACATGTGTACTTACTATGTGTTAGTAGCACTGAAAAAGTTCATCTAATTTGCATAATTACTGCACAAGAAAAAAACCCGTATTATATGTGATGTATCCCATGGTACTAAACATTCTTACAAAAAATTATTCAAATCTGAGCTTTCATGTGGAAGTTCTGCGCAAAAATCTGATTGCCCCTAATTTTGAACAAAATGGCTGCCAGCGGCCATCTTGAATTTCAGACCGCACCCAAAAACACTCGTTCTCGTCCCACGGTGATAACAAAGGTACCCAAGAAGTTTCGTAAAGATTGGTTCATAAATGCGGCCTCTAGCCCGAGCCGTATTGGAATTTGCACTGACAGTGCTGAAAGTAACTCTAAATAAATCAAAGTTAGTCTAATTTGCATAATTTAAGCACGAGAAAAAAACCTGTATGATGTGTGATGTATCTCATGATACTAAACATTCAAACAAAAAATTATTCAAATCAGAGCTTTCATATGGAAGTTCTGTACAAAAAACAGATTTCTGCATCGTCAGTACAAAATGGCGGCTGGCAGCCATCTTGAATTTCGGACCGCACCCTAAAACACTCGTTCTCATCCCACAGTCATAACAAAGGAACCCAAGAAGTTTCGTAAAGATCGGTTCATAAATACGGCCTCTAGCCCGAGCCGTATCCAATTGTTGACGTACGGACAGACGGGCCATGACAAAAGCTCAAATTTGGCTTCGCCAAAGTTGAGCTAATAATAATAATAATCCGTAGAAAAATAGAAAAACAATAGTCTTTTCCAGAGGGAAAAGCCTAATGAAATAATAAATCTTTCCTTCCACTTGGGAGCATCTGTTTATTTGACCACCATAATATGCATACTGACATTCAAAATTAGGCAGTGTTTGATGAATCTGGGCATCCTACACCCCCAAAGAAACATTTTCTCCAAAATTTCAACCGATACACAAACTAACTTGGCTTTAGTTGTAAAATTATTCATACCAGTAAATCGAGCATTAAACAGCTATCAAAAAATGTCAATCGACATTAATGATGAAAAATATTACTTTAGGTTGCAATACACTGAAAGATTTGCATTGGCAACAGTGTTAACAATTTCCTGTCTCCTAAGCTCATCATGGTCATTTGGGGGAAACACAGTCCTGAATCCACTTAGTATATCATCTCATTAAAAAAAAAATCCAGCAAGAGGATCAAGATCCAGAAGTCGAGTTTTGACATTAAATTCTAAAGAAATAAGCTATTTATTGTAACAGTGACCTTGATCTTGGAGTGTCAGACTCCAAAATCAATAGGTGTCTTCCCTTCCTATAAGGTAACCTCTGGAATAAGTTTGGTAAATGTGCGTCACATAGAACTAAAGTTATTGCCCGGAAACCAATTTGTCACAAAATATTCTATTGATAGTAACAGTGACCTTGACCTTGGGGCCCCAGACTCCGAAATCGATAGGTGTCTTCCCTTCCTATAGGGTAACCTGTGGTATAAGTTTGGTGAAGATGCACAGAATAGAACTAAAGTTATTGCCCGGAAACCAATTTGTCACAAAATATTCTATTTATAGTAACAGTGACCTTGACCTTGGAGTCCCAGACTCCAAAATCAATAGATGTCTTGGGGCGCAAGACTCTGAAATCGACAGGTGTCTTCCTTTCCTATAGGGTAACCTCTGGTACAATTTTGGTAAAGGTGCATCAAATAGAACTAAAGTTATTGCCCGGAAACCAATTGTTTACGCCCGCCGCCCACTGCTTCAACAAACTATAAGTCGAGTTTGACTCCATCAAAACTCGACTAAAAATGAACAGGAAAAAAATATATGTCACTGTGTCTTTTCTGTGTTCAAATTTGACGATTTTCCAACTACCATCCAGTTTCACGCTTAATTGAAAAGGCATATTTTACTTGCCCCCCCCCTCAACTTATATTTCAACTCTCATAATTCTTAAAGGACAGCCAGTCTTTTCTAAAATAGACTCTGTGGCATTTTTATTGAGGGTTTCAAAATCAATAAATATTGCCCCAATCAGCTGATCTCTTTCATTTTATGCTCTATTAAATGTTGAGGTAAAATCCGTTCAAGGGCACTTTTGCCTCCATTGCCTTGAATAAGGAAGTTCCTTATTTGTGTTTGAGTTATAAATACACCATTTTTCAAAAAACTTTTCATTATTTCTGGTTTGTGTGCAATTGTTAGTGATACATGTAGTTAACATTCATCAAGTGATATCTCAGCACAAGTGGAAGGAAATAAGTGAAAATTTGGAGAAATTAAATGATGTAGCCTAATTTCGCACCTGTTTTGAAATTTCATCAAGATTTTGAAAGCACATTAAGGCAGAGCACTGCCTTTCCTAAACACCAAGCCTTGTATTCATAACAAATATATGCAATTATGAACAGCCTTATTGTTGACCAGAGATTTGCTGTTATGGTGTCTACTTTTTCATTTTGGACTCATTGGTGTCATGTCTGTGTGTCATCCATCCGTTAAGCTGTTTACACTTTCATATCTAGAGAGCAACACACCGACACCCAACCCCCAGAGCAATGGTTATTACTGCTTATTGTTTTACATTTTGATTGTACATGTATTTAAGTGTATTATTGACAGGCCCTGGGTAGTCAATGTGGCTGGTGATAATAACAAAAATGCTCTCTGAAGTGGCTCAAAGAAATATGAGGGTTGAAGTGGTGTGGTGCGACTGTGAATATCCAGCAAAAACTGGCCACAAAAGCTATTCGGCAGTCAGAAAGCCATGCTGTATCTTTTTACTGGTTGAAAATAGAGACTTGAAGTTGTTGTTCATTCAACTCAGGATAGACTCCAGATTCTTTTGCCTGAGTTAAATCCAAGGGGAGATCACTCTTGTTTTCTCTTTAAGGCTCTGCTCTACAGTTCTGCACTACTGCACAGGGGTGAAATTCTAAACATAGGGCATATGTTGAAACTGGGGCCATGTAAAACAGAGATATATTTTTTAGTATCAGATATATGATTACATTAGGCTATTTGATGGACAAGAGAATTTCTGGTTTTGGTCCCAAAGTTGGAGTCTGATACATAGGGGTAAATTACCAGATGAATAATGGGAAACAGTGGTTTCGAAAAATTGGCTATTTTTTAAAATGTAATTTTTACACGTGTTTGTTACCAGACAGGTAACTAAAAAAATGAAAAGGAAACATGTACATGTTTTTTTTGCATTCTAGAAACAAGGGGTGCTCTGCTCCAGGGGTAGGTAGGTGGGGTTGTGGGAAAATTCTGCTTTTGAGGCTGCTGGGTGGCTGAGCATGACTGGTTACGGTATTTTTTCATGCAATTTTTCAGGTTGAAGTCATGCTGTTGACAATAAATTATTCCACCCACATTCAGATTGTTTATTTCTACTTAGTCAGATAGTGTTATATGTTTTTCATGGATTTAAGAAATGTAATACATGTTATGGGTTAGATAACTAAGTTACAGAATATTTGCATTTGAAGAGAGTGCATGGCATGTTATTTTTGGAAATGCTTGGAAAACTGTGGAGCGGAACCAAAAATAAAATATTCAATGATGAATGCGCAGTCTCCACAGTTACATGTATTTATTGTACAGGTGGTTAGCTCTATCAATAGTAAATGCGTCACACATATGATCTCACACATTTGCTGGGGATTTACACACACGTACAAGTAACAACCGTACTTTCGCAAGTACATGTAATTAATTACATTAGCGTCTCCATGTACAAACAATAAGAAAAAGGCGACCGGCTTTCAAGTTTTGTATTCAGTCGGATGCATCAAGAAATACAGCTGAAAATTTGGGTGAATGGAAAACAGCTCGCCATAAAAAATTAGGGCAACCTTTACATGTAGGTGAACGAAACGTCACCATTCGCCCAATTTGTGCAGGCCTGAAAGCAGTATTATCTTACGTAGGTTTTGAAGCCAATGAGGAACTTTTGAGACATGTCATGGCGCTGATTCTTTCCATCAATGGCGCAGATTCGTAGGCAGGCAGATCTGATGGGCTCAGACTCATTGCAAAGCTAATCAATGAGACTTCTCAAAATAGTTCTCACAAAATGATCAGTATCACATGCAACTCAATTTGGTCGAGAACAAGAATTAATTCTTCCTGATAATACTATGTCTATAGAAGTATTATAAAGCATATAATTTTGACCAATTTATGAAGTATACATGTATCAGTTCGAGTCATCGGTATTATATTGATTGAGTTGTATACAAGTATATTCTATCACATATTATCTTATTAAACATACATGTACAAAATAAATGGACACCCATATAACTTCCTGTGCTAAGAACTTTAGGTGTTTTGCAGACAAGAAATTACCCATCCAATACAAACATACCCAGCAAAGTGTTTCGAATAAGCATACAATACTTTCTTATTCCACCATGTCATGGCTCTGAAACCCCCTTCAACCAACTGTCAACTAGAAAGTGTTTTAGCACACTAAAACATATGTCTCCCCTTCCTTTTGAAGTCAGAGGTCAAGGTAACATGCATTTCATCAAGTTAGTGGACATGCGGTTTCATGGTGACACATCCACATGTCAAAAAAAAAAATTCTGGTCTGGACAATTACTCCCTATTTAAAGTACATAAATTTGACCTGGAGGTCAAGGTCACATGAAGGTCATGATGACATGTGGTCTCATTGTGATACATCCACATGTCAATCATCTAAGTCCAAGGTCAAAAAACAAAAAAGTTCTGATCTGGACAATTATTCCCTCTTTGAAGTACATAAATTTGACCTTGAGGTCAGAGGTCAAGGTCACATGCAGTTCATCAAGGTAGCAGACATGTGGTTTCATGGATGGTGACACATCCACATGTCCAAAAAAAAAAAAAATCTGGTCTGGACAATTACTCCCTATTTAAAGTACATAAATTTGACCTTGAGGTCAAGGTCACATGAAGGTCATGATTACATGTGACATGCAGTCTAATTGCGATACATCCACATGTCAAATATCTAAGTCCTAGGTCAAAAAACAAAAAAAGTTCTGGTCTGGACAATTACTCCCTATTTGAAGTACATAAATTTGACTTTGAGGTCAAGGTCACATGAAGGACACAATGGTATGCGACACACTGGCTCATGGTGATACATCCATGTGCCAAATATCTAAGGCCTGGCTCAAAAGACAAACAAGTTTTGGTCCAGACAAAGTTTCCTTGAAAAAAGCACAAATCTGACCTTCAGATCAAAGGTCAAGGTCACAATGGTACGCTACACACGGACTCATGGTGATACATCCACATGCCAAATATCTAAAGCCTGACTCGAAATACAAAAAAGTTCTGGTCCAGACAGTTTACCTTAAACAAGAGGCCCCACGGGGCCTGAAGCGCTCATCTTGTACAGAACACAATTTAAACAGAATCCAAGAATGAGTCTACATTAAGCAAGCCATCTCCATAGGCTACACTGTCAATCCTTGAGTCCCTCAGGAGTGACAAAAATAATCTGGGCATCATGCCTTTTCTTCAGTTGATCATAAGTAAAATGTAGAGCTCCCCTATGAAGCCCCTTGATACAACCTATGTGGATTAATCTTAGTACCTTTAGAGGGTACTAAATACAAAATTTTTAATTCTTCAGCAAAATGGCCAATTCCGGCTCCCATAGAGAGCCCAAATATTAACCCAGGCTCTTGATTTGAACACAGTTAAATCTGACTTCCCTAGAGATGTTGTGTACCGAATATGAAAGCATTCTGACTGTTGGATCTGAAGAAGAGAAATTGTAAAGAAATTTCTTCGAATTGCACTAAGTTCAAATTTGGGCTACCATACCGAGCCCAAATATTAACCTATGGATCCAATTTGAACAAACTTGAACCTGACCCCCACCTAGAAATGTTGTATAACAAATGTGAAAGCATTCTGACAAGTGAATCTGAAGAAGATTTTTGAAGAAATTCCCTCATATTGTAGTATTGTACTAAGTTAAATTTCATGTTCCCATATCGAGCCCAAATATTAACCTCTGCACTCGAATTGAACAACCTGGAATCTGCCCCCCCCCCCCCCACCCCCCCGCCCCTAGAGATGTTGTATACCAAATATAAAAGCATTCCGACTGGTGGATCTGAAGAAGATTTTTAAAGAAATTTCCCTCATATTGCACTAAGTAAAAATTTGGGTTACCATAGTGAGCCCAAATATATACCTAGAGATCTGATTTGAACAAACTTGAATCTGACCCCCATAGAGATGTTGCATATCAAATATCAAAGCATTCTGACTGATGGATCTGAAGAAGATTTTTTTAAATTACCCTCCATATTGAACAAAGATAAAATTTGGGCTTCCGTAGGAAGCCCAAATATTAACCTAGGGACTTGGTTTGAACAATCTAGAATCTGACCCTCTTTAACAATGATGTATTCCAAATATTAAAAGATTCTGACTGGTGGTTCTGAAGAAGAAGATTTTTAAAGAATATTCCCCATATTACCCTACGTTAAAACTTCAGGCTCATGTAGAGAGCCCAAATATGAACCAATGAGCTTTATTTCAACAAACTTTTATCTGCCCCCCCCCCCTATGAATGCTGTATACCAAATATCAAAAGATTCTGATGATTGGTTCTGGAGAAAAGATTTTTAAAAATTTTTGCAAATATGCGGACTCAGCATTTTTTCGATGCCCATTACAGAACACCGTAACATAACCGATGGCAATTTTTTTTACCATTCAATTCTACTGGTCATAAGGATACTTCATACCAAATAAAAGCTCTCTGTTCCGTGGGGTTTGGGAAATATGGGTGTTTGAAAATATTTCTATTTTTAGCTCCCAGGGTTCCCATGGGGATGCGGGAATTTTTTTATGTTGGATGGGTCAAGTACTTATGACCCAATACTACCACAAACCAAATTTGGTTCATACCAGACCATCAGTTCAGAAAATAAAAATTTTGGGCGGGGCCAAAAATCTTACCCCTCCTATTACAAAGCCAAATATTACTTCATGAACTTCGTTTGAACAAACTTGATTCTACACCTCATATGGAAGCTCCATAGCAAATATCAAGTCATTGTACACACTGGTTCTTGAGAAGAAGATTTTTAAAATATTTTGGAGCATTTTCCCCACTCCCTCCCTAAGGGGTTGGGCATGCTGAGTTGAACAAAAATGAAATGCCCCTTTGGGACCATCACTCACACAAACTTTCACTTGAATTGGCCCAGTGGCTTTGGAGGAGAAGACCAAAACATGGTGTTGACAGACGACGGATGGAGAGCGATGAGATCAGCTCAGCTTGACTTTGTCAAGATGAGCTAAAAAGCACATAAATCTGACCTTCAGGTCAAAGGTCAAGGTCACATGAAGGTCATTATGGTACACTGCACACCGGTTCATAGTGATACATCCACATGCCAAGTATCTAAGGTGTAGGTCAAAAGACAAAAAAGTTATGGCCCGGACAAAGTTTGTGTGATGTTTCCCTTAAAAAAACACATAAATCTGACCTTCAGGTCAAAGGTCAAGGTCACATGAAGGTCACTATGGTACACTGCACACCGGCTCATGGTGATACATCCACATGCCAAGTATCTAAGGTGTAGGTCAAAAGACAAAAATGTTATGGCACGGACAAAGTTTGTATGAGAAGAAGAAGAAGAAGGAGAAGAAGAAGAAGAAGAAGAAGAATATGCACTAAAACAATATGTCTCCCATCTGGGAAGGGGAGACATAACTATAGGTGTTATAAGAAATGAATGGCAGATCCATTGTGTTCATTCAGTGGCGGCGCCATAGAGGCGACTTCCCCTTCCTTTTTCCTCGCCCCATCCCAAAAAATCAAACTTCAAATTGCTATCTGACCGTGATTTTCGTTAAAGCGTTTACAAATAATCATGTGAGCCCAATTTTAGACACAATCTGGAGGCCTTGAAGACCACGCCAGGTGTTGTAGAAATGCCCCGACATCGATCCCATGGTATCCATATGTGAAATGTTTTCATGGGAGAGATCAGAACCCCCTCCTCACTAACGGGAGTGGAGCACACCTCCCATACCTCCCTAGCTCAGGTCTGTGGCCCTCGAGAGTTCCCTTCGGCAGCTCGACCTGTGCCCCCCCATATCTTACTCACCCCCCCCCCCCCCCCGCCCCAAATCGAAATCATGGTGCCGCCACTGTGGTCATTGCATTCTGACTGAAAGAGAAATTCAACAAAGTGAATGAATTCCCGAAGGGGATCCTCACAGAGCTCTCCAATTTCATCATCCACGTCCTTTTTGATTTACTGATTAATTTATTGATTACCACCGGGTGTGGGGGCCACTGAGAAATGAACGCAATGGTCATTGCGCATTGGGTTATGAACTTTTATAGTAATTTTCACACAGCCAACCTGTGTGGACGCATAGGGGGTCAAAATAAGAATTGAATCTCGCTTGTTGGGACTTCTAAATGTAGTTTTTGGACAAGTGCAAACAAAAAATGAACCCTGAAGTGGCTCATTCTTGTTTGCATGGCTAAAAAGCTTCATTTAAAAATGTAAAAGGTGACATTGTATACATATAATCCAAATCTAAGTATTGCACTTTTAAGGGGTGGATGGGTTGGGGTGGTGGATTATTTTTTCATGTATAACATGTTTTCAAAGGATGCTGCAGGTAATATGCACATGTAAGACCACATACAGTTAAAACTAGAAGTCGTGTCACGAACTGTGCGCTTATCTAAACTTAATTGCACGTATGAATTGCACACAATTGCCATATCGAATGACACCCAAAGCACGGCGGGTTCTCCTGGTTACTCATAGCAAACTCGGGCAATGTTTCTGCCAATGGACCTCCGGGTTACCATTGGCTGAAACACTGCTTGTGCACAGGCCATATGTACAGAATATGACAGCCTTCCTATTGTCATAACTCGCAGATTAATGCACAGATCGACGTGCTATTTGTGCGCATTTCATGACAGGACTTCTAGTTTTAACTGTATGTTCACTACTTTCCCATTTGTCGGCACTCTGATGTACGGTCTGCCCTTAACACTAAAATCGACACATGTATACTTGGGCACTAGATATAATGACGCATAATAAAAGTAATCAGTGTGTGTCGCTACCTAATTGACCAATTTTGATACTGGACCAACATGCATTGCAATCGAAAACAGACAGGTCAATGGTGTTGTCATGTGACTTCCCTAGCAACCAGAGCATCCCCTTAGCAACGGGCTAACTACTGGGCCGATTTTGACCAAATTCGGTATACAGACCCAAAATGCATTGCAAATAAAAACAGACAGATCAATGTTGATGTCTGGTGACTTTCCTAGCAACCAGAGCGTGCCCTTAGCAATAGGCTAACTACTGGGCTGATTTGGACCAAATTCGGTATACGGACCCAAAATGCATTGCAAACGAAAACAGACAAATCAATGATGATATCATGTAACTTCCCTAGCGACAAGAGTGCCCCCTTAGCAACGGGCTAACTACTGGGCCGATTATGACCACATTCGGTATACGGACCCAAAATGCATTGCAAATGAAAACAGACAGATCAAAGTTTACGTCTCGTGACTTCCCTAACAACCAGAGCGACCCCTTAACAAGGGGCTAACTACTGGGCTGATTTTGACCAAATTCGGTATACGGACCCAAAATGCATTGCAAATGAAAACAGACAGATCAAAGTTTACGTCTCGTGACTTCCCTAGCAACCAGAGCGACCCCTTAGCAACGGGTTAACTACTGGGCTGATTTTGACCAAATTCAGTATACAGACCCAAAATGCATTGCAAATGAAAGCAGACAGATCAATGTTGACGTCACGTGACTTCCCTAGCAACCAGAGCTCCTCCTTAGCAATGGGCTAACGCAGAATTATCTATTGAAACTACATTTGTGATACTAAGTCTTATTGTTTTAAAGATGGTCTTTTCAGTAAAACTGCATTGGCATATTATCATCGTCCTTTTTTGCACAGCACTGCTGTATTTTCTTGTTTATCGTTGGAAGTTTTTCGCGAGACGTGATTCGCGGAGACTTAACAGTGAATCAAGGATTATTCCAAGAAGCTCAGGTTGGAATTGTAGCTTTTAAACAATTTCTTGGAAACTATGATTTCGAAATATTAATAACGGCATGGGGTGTATAGTGGTTGTGGAAAAAATAAAACGAGAGTCAACATCCCACATCCAATAAGTTGGAATTATTCTCTTGATTGACCCAAAATATAGTTAGAATACGACCTATCAAGCCACTGACGATTCCACTTAACTTCCATAGCAATACGTAACTCCCTAGCAATGGACAGACTACTGCGCCGCTTTTAACCAAATTTGGTATGTGGACCCACAGTGCATTACGAATAGGACCTATTGGGCCACTGACCAAGTAACATAATTCCCATAGCAACCAATGTGACTCCATAGCAACAGGCAAACTACCGATTTCAATCAAACTTGATGTATGAAACCATAATGCATCGGGAATTCGATATATTGGGACACTGACCATGTCACGTAACACCTATAGCAACCACGCCACTCCCTAGCAATGGGCAAACTACTGTGCCTTCTTTAACCAAATTTGGTATCTGAGCCAATAATGCATTCCGAGATCGGCCCATGGGGTCAATTATCATGTCACCTGACATCCATAGTAACCAAAGCAACTCCCTAGCAATGGAGAAAGTACTGGGCTGAGTTTGACCGAATTTGATATGTGGACCCACAATGCATTATGAAATCGACCTATTGGGTGATTGACCATGGTTCATAACTTCCATAGCAAACAATGCGACTCCATAGCAATGGGAAAACTACTAGGCTGATTTCAACCAAACTTGGTGTTTGAAACTATAATGCCTCGGGAATTTGACCTATTGGATAATTGACCATGTCACGTAACACCCATAGCAACTGGCGCGATTCCCTAGCAATGGGAAAACTACTGGGCCTATTTTAACCAAATTTGGTATCTGAGCCCATAATACAGAGATCGACCCATTGGGCCATTTATAATGTCACGTGACATACATAGTAACCAAAGCGACTCCCTAGTAACGGGCAGACTACTGCGCCGATTCTACCTGAATTTGTTATGTGGAACCACAATACATTACGAATTCAACCTATTGGGTTTTTGACCATGTAACTAGGGCTGCATGATATTCAAAACAGAATACCGGTATCGGTATTCAAAAAAATACCGCGGTATACCGGTATATCAAAAACTGTCCAGATATCTGAACACAAGTACCACAATCGAGACGTGAGGCATCACAGTCGGAACAAATCGGCATGCCTTGATGATGCGGTTCGAAAAACCTTTACTCAAGGCAGACGGTATCAAAATGTATTATTTTAAATATTAGTTTATCAAATTTTTCAAAAAAAGTCTACAAAACAATTTCAACTGCTGGATTTGTATATTACGTGGGCACATGCGGACAATTCCTTGGGTAAAACTATAATATTATTCATTTGGAGCTACAGATAAAAAACACTCAAGACATCTTGAAAATTAAATTGTGGGTAAATAAATAATGACGATAAACTGATATTTATTTAATAACACCGGTATTCAATCGATATTGGTTTGAATACCGGTATATATCGGTTTATTGAGAAACCGTGCAGGCCTACATGTAACATAACTCCCATAGCAATCAACCAGATATCATAGCAACTGGCAAACTACTGGGCCGATTTCATCCATACTTGGTGTATGAAACCATAATGCCTCGGGAATTAGATCTATTGGGACATTGACCATGTCATGTCACACCCATAGCAACCGGTGCAACTCCCTAGCAAGGGGCAAACTACTGGGCCTATTTTAACCAAATTTGGTATCTGAGCCCATAATGCATTGGAAGATCAACCCATTGGGCTATTACATCTACCCACAGGTTTAATTGAAAAGATTTTTTTTATTTATGCACACAACCTATTCAGAGACTGGACAAACCTCTTGATAATCAAATCACATAGATCCGTAGCAATCGCCTGCTCCCTTACATGTTACATTAATTAATGGTGAATTTTTGTGCTATTTCTAAGTTAGGGCTGTGAGTGAACCAGAAAAAAAACTAACAGTGCAACAACGTCATTTTATCTCCACCCCATTTCCATTGCAATGAACTAAATATTTACTCGATTTCTACTAAATTTTACATATAGTACCTTGAGCTACATAGAAAACAAATAAACCTCGTGACAAACTGGCCTGGCTCTATTTAATTTGAATGCAGAATTTTATCATTCATATCCCTTTCTGTGATATGTATCAACGCAAATGCAATACCGGTTATGTTCCTATTTTTGTACCTCTTATGAAGCATTACGGTATTTTTCATTAGAGGTACAAAAATAGGAACATAACCAGTACATCTGTTCTGGTGTTTAAATCTTACCAAAAGGAATTCCTTTGTGTTTATGTTTTCATACCCGCACTGCTGTGTCCCACAAGTACTTGGTAATAATTAGATAATAATGCGGTTAATGACACGAAATAAACTCATCTTCATACCACTGAAATATACACAGAACCAGATATGTATCTGTACGGCGAAATGGAGAATCATTGCCATTTTTGTCATCGCCCTTTTTTGCATAGTATTACTATAATTTCCTTGTTTATTACAAGTAAACGTACTATAAAAATCTAATACCAATTGACATCATGCATACTTATGAAGCTCAATATTGTAGTTGTACATGCAAATAGTAACAGTTGGAATTTTTTCCGATTTGAAACCGAGATGGAATTCCTGGAAATAAAGGAGACATCAGCATCACCAAAGAAGCTCTAAAATCGAGATAGATGGAATTTCCAACTGCTCAAGACTTGCCCTCCGAGTTTCCAACTATAGGAAATTTTGGTCAGGATTGGAGGGGGGTGACACACCCCTTCACAACCCCTGTTGCCACGTCCCTGGTAAATATGAATGCTTATCATTTGAAGTCTGGGGATTTTGCGAGAGCATGGTGAGAGAAGGGGGATCCCGTTGGGAAGAATAACATGTAGCTTATAAAAATGAAGACTAATTTCTAATCTCGCCATCAATTCGTCATTGTTGAACCTTCACAGCACTGTCATAAGGAGGATGCCCCCCCCCCCCCCCCCCCCCCCCCCAACCAAATAATTAATACAGTTTTGTAAGCTTTTAGCCAGCCATCGAAGAAAATGTGACGAGAGGTCCGAGACAATGTCATAATGTCGTGTCAGCCAACTCAGTTCAGCCCATCGTGCACGAAAAGGAAAAGACAATGAAGGCAAATCATGCACAGTGCAGCAACTGGAACAGAATTCATGTATGGAAAGATTGGTGTCAATAGCATTTTTTGATAAGGGTCGAGGATCGAAGGCAGGCTTAAAGGTTGTGAATTTTATATGCCCCCATCCCCACCTTGTTCTATAGCATGATGCAAATATCAGATAATAATTACCGACATCCCAGTCCAACCCAGAAGTGTAGACAGGGGCCTGGGGTGAGTTTCCCTAATGGGAGCATTATGGAGCCGGACATACTTTATTTTATATTTTTATAATGATGACCCACTAATCATTTAACTAACCCGAGTAGCAGACGGAAGGAAGCACAGTGGTAGACTGTTGGACTTCTATGCTAGAGGTCCCGAGTTCGATCCCCGTCTGGGACGATCCGCATTGTGTCCTTGGGCAAGGTACTTTATCCCGGTTGCCTACATGGCGTACTGATGGTGCACATGCCTTCAACCACCGTAACGTGCTTGTGCAGAGCTTGAACAGAGAATGTTGAGGAGCTGACAGTTGCTCATCGATGCTTGGTGGTTCTCTCTGGGTACTGGGGCTTCCTCCACCCATAAAACTGTCATGGTCATGATTAGCCATTGTGCATAAGTATGTGACCTTAAGCAGCAATAAATAAATATAAATAGCAGACGGAAAAAAAGAAATACTCATGTGATTAGCATTTTTGCTTCCAAAACAGATTAGGATGCGTTCGTTTCAATGAGGGTCAAACTCCATGGTTTGGACACAAAAGATATATGTATAATTTTAATACTGGGTTAGGATGTTGCGGTGGTGTCTCACTCCTAGGATTTATTATTATTTATTAATTGGTGCTTATATTTATTTTATTTATTGGTGTTTACGGTCACATGCTTATGCACAATGGGTAATCGTGACCGTGACAGTTTTAAGGGTGGAGGAAGCCAGAGTACCCGGAGAGAACCACCGAGCATCGACAAGCAACTGTCAGCTTCTCAACATTCTATCTACCTCTTCCAAGCTCTGCTCAAGCAGGGTTACAGCAGTTGAAGACATGTGTGCCATCGACGTGCAGTATGCCTTAGTAGGCATGTAGGCAAGCGGGATAAAGTGCATTGCCCAAGAACACAACCCGGGTCGGCCCATTCGGGGATCGTACTCGGGGCCTCTAGCATAGAAGTCCAACAGTCTACCACTGAGCAACCGCGCTCCCTCGCTCCCAGTCCCCCTACACCCACCCTATAGTTGCCTACCTGTATACGCCACAGATCCAGCTGAGAACACTTTTCATGGAAGCTGTTTTTTTTGCGATGGCATAAATTTATCACACCTAGCATCTGTTTTAACACCTACATGTACAGTTGGTGGTAGCTTAATTGATAGTGGGTAATAGTGTACCAGAGCAGAAAAGTGATAAACATTAATCCAGAGTTTATTAATGTAACAACAAACAATTAAAGAATAACAAGATGGTCAAGTCATAAAACTGGTTATAAACAAATATTATTTCTTTCATCATTTTACAATTGCTCAAGATCCAAGAGCTGATAATAATCTTTTCTTAAAATAGATGTTGGCTGAAAATCTTCACCACCATAATTTATTCTTTTACCAATTTCCATAAAAATTAATGTACGATAAAATGTGAAACAAATAGGCCTAAGGGCTCCCCACCAATGGGAGGGCCATACCCCCCCCCCCCCCCCCCCCACCACGGACCTACACATGTACGACCAGTGGATACATGCCTGTGACACATATCGACCTGGTTCCCCCTCCCACAAATTATGCTCTCATCAATAGGAAATCCCAGCTACATGTATGCTTCCGAAAAACACAATTTTTGTATACCACCCCCCCCCCCCCCCCACCACCAAAGGAAAAGAAAAACAAATAAAACGAAGAAGTTATGACCGTAATGCCTATTTCAACATTCCCATAAGCCATGTGCAGATTTGATGATGTCAGACAAAGGGTAAAATAATCTTTCTGATAGCTAATGTGAATCGAATTGGATTCACATTTGCCTTCAAAGCATAGACTTTCATTTAGGCTTATGGACATAAGAGTGAAAAAAGGAAGACATTAGGGCCTATTCATTTTTGTGTAACTGCTCCCCCCCCCCCCCCCAAACCGAAAGTAGAAACCAAATGAAACAAAAAATATGGTGGCCCCCATCAGGCCTACATGTAGACTCTTTAAACATCCCATAAGGTAAACCTCATGTAGGTTTGGAATATGATTCCAGGCAAAGGGTAAATAAACTCTTTAGCAGCCCAAGTTGATCGAATTCAAATGGGAAACTACGTTTACGCAGACGAATATTATCACATATCTCGCCAATGAGAATGTGGAGTAAGTTCCAGTGTTCCCCACCCCCAACCCAGCAATCTGTGCAGAAGATAAATGTCTACATCATTAGATCAGCACTCTTTGCTTCCAAATGTTCCCGGCAAAGATGCACATTTATTTAAATCACAGCGCCTGTATGTCCTCTTCCAAGGTTTCTCTTGGAATGGTGAATTTTAAATGGAACTCAGTTTGAACTGCAGGTCCGAACATGGGTGGGCAGAACTTCCGCAGAAGGTGCCTTGTGTTTGTATGGAGCAAGTGTTTGGATGAGAATTAACATTTGCATTTTTAGCATTCAATTAAACAAATAAGGCTAGAACCACTTGTCATTATTTTCCGTTCGCAGAATATTTTCAACTTGTGTTACATGTACAGTATGTAGAGAGTGTATTATAACTAAATCACCCACAAAGTGGATATTCCACCCAAGCAATAATTGCAAATTTGTTGCAAAGCATAACAAGTACAAGCAAAGTTTCAGCCAATGGACCTCCGGGTTAAACCTGGAGATCCATTGGCTGAAACATTGCTTGTGTTTCAGTCAATATATGCAAATTTTGAAAGTTATAGTTTGGGTGATAACTCCACTCCATGGGTGATTTAGTTACAATCCACTCTCCACGTACTGTATCCCCCACAAAACATATTTCCTTAGATTAAATTCTCTTTTGCGTACACATGTATTTCTTCAAATGTTTATTCACCAAAATACAAGTGCCTCACATCGACACTTCGTTCGAGATTTTAGCCTGTGCGCTGCTGAAAATCACAGTATTACAGTTTATTTTTCAGAAGAGGAAGGCTAAGTTGAATCTACACAAGGGCGTTCGTACTTGTAAATATGAAAAGACTTCCGGGTGCCATCATTAATTTTAGTTGGTACATGTAAATACATGCCTACAGTGTACATATATGATTAGCCGATTTCTTATTAACACTTTTTTGTGCTCCAGAGCCGTGATGAATTGGACCCCCTCCCCAACACTTTTATTAGAGCTGTGCAATTTTTGCTTATATGACGACTGGCGAAACCAAGCTTACTTAGTAATGTATTATTTCTTCATCAATGTCGCATTGGATTTTTTTTTCAATATGAAATAAAGTTCAATAATGTGTTGTTGAATTTGTAGTTTGTTGTAATCTGACAAAACGTCTTTAACATCAGATGAAGTGAAATTGAAATTTTGAAGCCATCCATTGCCATTGGTGTGCCTACATAAAAACTTGCAACCGATAATAATACCAAAAAAATATTTTCAACTTGTACATATACATGTATACAATGGATTATGCATTATATTCACATCAGATGATTTTTCAAGATAATCTTGGCCACACATTGTCACAGTGACGCCGCTTGATAATTGAATTTCATTGTTCATTTTTCTGTACTATCACTAACCCCCGTCACTCGAGGTTGCAGTGGTTGTACACATGGACGAGCGAGTCTGCCATGAGTTTTAAGCCTCTACACTCATAGTCATAGTCACTCCCCAGTGATGGGTGTTTTGGTAGTAATCAACCCTCCATGTACTGTACATGTGTCAAGTTTATTTTATATGTATGCGATGCCAGCTATGACAGAAGTGTGATAAAACACAGTGATCATACATTTTTTTCTGTATTTGGTTATTATTTATTGCCTTGCATGCACCACTCGCATTGCATTAAGTAGCCACAACACTCTTTTCCGTTTTGTGTGCTGTCATTCCTATAGTTCAGCGATCCCAACGTAGTAGCTACCCCTCTACGTTCAGATTCTTCCCATTCAATCCTATAGAAAAAGTTCCCATCAAGATTTTATGGGAACTCAAAACTCGAAATTAGGAATATATATCAAGCTTTCGCCCATATTACCGGGTGCAATCGATAGTACACATATTTCCTTACATTTGGGCAGAGTTTATTGATCCAAACTGTGTTTTATTCTTTAATTGTCGTCATTTGAGTACTCGTGAGGCATCAACGGAGATTACGAAATCGGCCATGTTTTTGTATAGATATAAACAGCAAAAACAATAACCCGGTAATGGCGCCGAAACGAATAGACCTTTTTATCGATGCAGAATCGGAAATTCGATGTTGGAATTTTAAACAGCCATTTAATTTGGGACTCCATCAGTCCTAAATTAAACGGCTGTTTAAAATTCCAACTAAATGAACAAACAAATCCAATTTTGGGGTTTTTACCCCCTCCAACTTTTTTTAACATTTTTTTTCAGTCCTCCCCTTTTTTTAACATTTTTTTTTCAGTGTACTGTAATTTTAGTTGAAAAATCAAAATAGTCTTGATTTTTAGCTGGCCGAAAATGCTCACCTAAACCACATCATATACAGACCCCCAGATTCCCTAGCCTCTCCCCAATTCGCTACTAAAAATGCCAAAAACTAAAATTACAGTACAGTCAAGGTGCCAATAGTGGATCACTTTTTTCCTTTTTTGTGTTATTTTGCTTCTGTTATTTGTTTTTAAATTTCAAGCGTGTTCTGTGGTAAGAACAATTCTTCCTCTACATGACTGGCACCAACCATTTTTAAAACTATAATGGATGGAAGACGTAATTGGTTAGTCTTGTGTACCACCGTCGGGTGCCAATAGCAGATCACTTCCGCCAATAGCGGATCACGTGATTCAATTTGATTCTACCTGTTAGGATGGACACTTTCTCCCTATTATTTACTGGTTTTGAATCGCAAAACATATTTCAGATTGTTTTCAGACAGGCTGGTAGCAAAAAAAAATTACAGTATAGACTGGTGGCACTAACGAATGGAGGGGGGGGAGGGGGGAGGGGTGTAGGACGATGGCGCAAAGTGTTGTGCATCGTCATGTTTGCTCAGATATGTAATCCTGTACAATTCAATTCGAGGCGTACAACTCACTAGTCGCAAGAGCCTGAAAATCCTAAATGGAGGCTGGTGGCACCAACAATGGCCACGGGGGTGGGTGCTCTCACCCCTGGTGCTAACGCAGATTCCCTTTCAAGTCATGAGTCCCTGTGTTAAAAATGTTTCGGCACCACCCCTGTTCTGCGAGTATTAACCGAAAATGCCAGAACTTAATGAATGTCATATCCCAAACTTTTGATTGCAACAGGATGGCGATCTGTGACATATCATCGATCTATCGACAAATACTGGCGATAATCATCAGAGGCGTCATCTGACGAAACTGGTCATTTTTAAATGCTGTCGGACTCTTCTGAGGAGGGGCTACACCACCTCATTGGTCGGGACCTGGCCAGTCAGAAATGCTCGTGTTTTCCTACGGGGTCAGAGCCTTTCAATGAGGGGGTTGTAGCCCCATCCTCCCGATCACACATGGAACATCATTTACAGCAAGCCCCCAATTACTGCACACTCACTCTCTTTGTCAAATCGTTTTCCTCATGCTGATGGTGATGGAGGTGAGGTTCTTTGTGTTTTTAGGTATTGGTTCTGCACCAGTTCCGACGCCTGCCAAACCATGCCGAGTCTAGTAATAGGCACCCAAAAGTAAGGCATTGAAACGCTCAATTCCCGCCTTTATTTATTAGTGTCAGTTTTAT